>RQOL01000024.1:20500-329274 GCA_013076295.1 Sanderia malayensis
ATAACTAGGCAGCTAGGATAACTAGGATAGACTAGGCGCTAGGACAGTTAGGACAACTAGGACAGCTAGGATAACTAGGATAACTGGGACAGCTAGGATAACTAGGACAACTAGGACAGCTAGGATAACTAGGACGACTAGGACAGCTAGGACAGTTAGGATAACTAGGACAGCTAGGACAGCTAGGATAACTAGGAAAACTAGGACAGCTAGGACAGTTAGGACAACTAGGACAACTAGGACAGCTAGGATAACTAGGACAGCTAGGACAACTAGGACAGCTAGGACAGTTAGGACAACTAGGACAGCTAGGATAACTAGGACAACTAGGACAGCTAGGACAACTAGGACAGCTAGGACAACTAGGACAGTAGGATAACTAGGACAACTAGGACAGCTAGGATAACTAGGACAACTAGGACAGTTAGGACAACTAGGACAGCTAGGATAACTAGGACAACTAGGACAGCTAGGATAACTAGGACAAGTAGGATAACTAGGACAGCTAGGACAACTAGGACAGCTAGGACAACTAGGACAGCTAGGATAACTAGGACAACTAGGACAGCTAGGATAACTAGGACGACTAGGACAGCTAGGCAGTTAGGACAACTAGGACAGCTAGGATAACTAGGACGACTAGGACAGCTAGGACAGTTAGGACAACTAGGACAGCTAGGATAACTAGGACAACTAGGGTCGCTAGGACAGTTAGGATAACTAGGACAGGTAGGGTAATTAGGACGTATCGGTATATATAGTAATATATAGGTACTATACTATATACTATACTATACCATACATATACATGGATACATGTTAGTACCCTATATGGTTCGTCCGATAATATATTTCAGGGCCTTAGGATATTCTTACATGAAGTCCTTGCCACAAGGACTTGCCATTTACTCCACTGCCTTTCTTCGCATGCATGACAAAACTAAAACTACTCAAAATGCGAACGCCGAGGAGGACTATTCTTTTTGCTTTTATTATAGCCGCATTATTATTGCTTCAATTTCTCTACTTTGATGATAAAGTCATAACCTTACCAAGTCAAAAAGGACATAGCCCACAAGCGACCAAAGAAAGCGCAAACAACTTTCGCATGTACGTTCGAGTTACAAAGGGCGGTTTGGTCGACAACATGGAAAAATGGCTGTTGAAAAGCATGAAATTATTCTTTTTGAAGAAGAACTTAAAGCTAGTTGTTGTTCTAGACAATGAAAACAAGAAGATCACGTTTATGGTAACCAATTTCCAAAATTACATCCTGAAATCGATGTTGAAGTTTGCTACATGGATCCTTATGATAATAATGTTGATTATGGTTGGGGTAAGGCCAGGCAATATCTCGATATGATGTATGCAGATGTCTGTACAGCTGAAGAACATGTTGGATTTGTTGATGCGGATACTCTATTTAAACTGCCGTTACTGATGATTTGCTATTTGAAGATAATAAACCAGTGGCATTTCCTAAATTTGGGTTTCCGCTATTTCCATGTTGGATTCAAACAGCAGAGTATATTCTACAAGTCAAACAAGTCTTCCAATGCATGTCTTATTTTCCGTCATTTTCAAAGTCGCGCATATTGTAGAGATGAGAGAATACGTTGAAAGAATGCACAATAAATCGTTTCCTCAAGTTTTCAAAGAAGCACCGCCCGAAAAATGTCCCAAAGTAGGAGCCGGTTCTTGGTGCCATTTTAGTATCATGTGTAATTATATGTGGTATTATCACAGAGACGAATACGCATGGCACATACAACTTGTGCCTTTGGGAAAATTTGATGCAAAGGATGCTATACCAGCCATGGTTGAGCCAGGATACTTTAACCATACAATAAAGGAGAGCAAAAAGATACCTAAACCAAGATCAGCTGGTCATGCCAGATATCTGTTTTATGACGGGCGATATCATAGTTGTGTTGACCCAGATCCCAAGTGGTTGAACTTTTTTTTGCGTGAAGGTTTATGCTTTTCGTTCGGGTTCAGACTGTGCCCAGATAAGTGCTCAATGTTCAAAGAAATTCTATACAGGAGAGTCTGTTTAAATTTGAGCAATATAATTGGCTTTGGGATAAGAGATGTAATGGAACGCAGCAACATCATTACAATATTGTGAAACAAATGCAGAACAATAGTGCAGATTCGTTTTTCATTAACCTGGAAAATAAAGACAGTTTTTGTCGTACCCTTATGGAACTTGAACTTCCAAGGCCATATGATGCAAGTTTGTTAATGTGTTATCAATTACATGGATACTCATAACTATTATATGAATACAAGGATTGGGTTCATGTGTTTATTTGCATAATCATTTCATGTTTATTATTTTTTTCCTTTGAGCTCATATAGATTGTGACCTACTATTCATTTCTTAATTTTGATTTACGTTTTACCATAGTGATATGTAACAACAGTTCAATCTTTACAAAAGAAGTTATCTGGTATCAATGCTGATATATTATTGCACGCAACAGCACGCCTTCTTGTCTTGACAAAATACTTCTGTTGAACTTTTCTAGTACTTCTGTTGAACAAAAATGCGAATGATACCGCAGATATCATAGTGATTTTGTGAGATTTTATGAGCAGTACTTCAGTATATATACACATATATCATGACACTCTAATAATAGACAACAATCAAAATATGTAGGACACATTAATACTCGTGCTAAAAGCTCCAAATGCATTTAAAACCCAAAATTTGCAAAGCCACAAAACAACGTCAAATTAGTTATAAAAAATTCATGCCAACTCCAACTTGTAGACCTTGATTAACTCCATCGCTTGTCTTAGTGTTCCTAGGGATACAATAATTGACTTCAAGTCTTGCTATACCTCCAAGCATCATCATGATACCAACTCCATATGACCATCTTGCTTCTGTTACAATTTTATTCATTGCCATTGAATTGTATTGGTGCAGTTCTATGTTTTGGGCATTTCCAGCATTGGCAAAGAAATGCAACTTGAACAGGTCACCGAAACCTCCCTTGCCTGGTCTAAATGGTAATGGTGTGTACAAATGCAAGCCTGCTGCCCAAATGCATCAGCTCCAAGAGGTATATCTTTAACTCTGGGACCAATACCTTTCATTTGAAAACTCTAACAGATAATGGGCCACCAAGAAAGAATTTATCATTGATGAGGTTCTCAGATCCACCAATTGATTTTGCAGCCCCTGCTTGAAATGATGCACCCATTATCCAGTCTTGCATTAATTCTTTATTAAGTTGAATTTCAATTTCACTCTTTACAAATTTGACATTGCCACCAAGGCCAGAAAACTCCATGACATGTTTGAAAATATTCCCTTTAGTTGGCAAGAGCTGATTATCTCTACCATCACTAATCAAAGTGTGTTGGACTGAAGATTTGATAACATGACCTGCTTGTTCTCGAATTACAAATGGTGCTCCCATGTTGACGTCATAATTTTCACGCCACTGCCCATTATATTTGAAAGAATGGATTCCTAATAGGCTCGGAACAGTAAAAACTGCTTCTACCCCATGGCATTTTTGCTTGAAATGACATTGGGCAAATTCACCAGACAACTTATAAAGCTTGGTTGAGAACTTACAATCCGGGCTTTTAAAAAGTGGTTTTGTGAAAGAGAATTCATTGGATGACGAAGATCTTGTACCAATTGAAAAATCCAAGTGAATGTTTTCAGCAACACCTCTCAGATTATTCATTCTTGCTCCAAACATATTGCCATCATTGTTACCCACGTGTGTGCCAGCATTTGCTGTTAGCCATTTCGACTCACGCACAAAAAAATAAACATCCAGCCCGTCAGACGAAGCGTTTTCATTTCTATTGATATCAATCAACACTTCAACAGCATTAAACACTCCAAGTCTTTCTAAACGCAGCTTTGCACTGTATGCCCTATCTATCAGTTCATTGAATGTCTTCGCTTCAAAGAGGTTTTCAAGCTGGTGGGTTAAAAGGCTTGGCTGAGTTCTATCTGCACCATCTATATGAATGTTTTCAACTTTCACTCGAGTTGAGATATCAACATCATTTTCTTCATTATCTTCAAAACAATTGACTCACCAGAAAGACTCTTAGCCTTTGCAAGGGATAGCCCCATAATTAATGTCAACTTGAGGTGATTAACAGGCCTTCTGGAGAAAAAAAGAAAATAGAGCAGTCGTCCGTCCCGCCAACGGAATACGATACAAGTTAGACGAAGCTTCGTCCAGACGCAGATTCACATCAGATTTTTATGGGATTCACCCTCGATTTGAATCGAATCGAATCAAATTAGTCACTGTTCTGTCGTGCCAAGACCAAGAGCAAGACAGAATTAACAGAATTATCATTTATTTGTATAAATTCTGGTTCTCGTCACTGAAACTACAATTATATAGTTATGCTTTCAGCAAAAACAGCATTTCATCTCTATCTTTTGTATTTCAAAAAATCGAATCGCTTGGGTCTTCGACATAGCTGCCTTACCAGCTTAAGCCTACAATCGACCATTTGCAGGGGCGTCCGCCATCCGTCACGAAGTGATAGGAAAAATGTTTTTGTTACCACGCCCTTTAGAGTGTCGGGAAACCGCCCTTTTCTGGATAAAATGAGAGGTCGCATTATCCTCATTTTGGCAGAGATGAAACAATCAATGAAGAGCAAAAAGGTGAAAGATAACGAAACCACTTTCTCGTCAAATATAAGTAAACCACAAAAATTAATTTTTGAAAAGAGTGGGGCAGACACGCCCACCGGTTCACCCCGTAGCGCCGCCCTTGATACCAGCTTGTCTTCAGTCTCTTAACTTCCTTCAGCAGTGATTCCTTTTTTCCGATGACCTCCTCAATTCTCGCTCTTATCAAATCGTTCGTTCTTCAATCAAATTCCCAATACTTTCTGAAACATTTGAATTCGAAAGTAAAATATTTTGATATTCAATGCCATCAAATTTTGATATTCAATGCCATTCTAGTATCTTTGATGCCATTATCTCAACTAGCAAATAGTAAGACCATAGGTGCCCCACACTTTATCTGCAGTATTGTGTATTAACAATTGAAAAAATTAAAATCTATTTCGAAGTTTTTGAAGAGTTTTCAAAGTTTATATCATTTGGAAGTTTGAAGATAGGGAATGGTGCAATAAAATAATACAATTAAAACAAAGCACTTTTATTCCTGTCTAAATCGTGGATCTGACACTCCAGAGTTTATTGGAGTGTCTATTGCAACATGTAAAGCCACACTTTTGCTATAAACTGCAAAAACCATCCTCCAATATTAGATTGAAACAAGTTTTGCAATGAAGCAAATGACAAAACTTCGAAAATCATCATAAAGATACCACCGACTATTTTTCAATATGACACAAGAAAAATGATGGCTGAAATTTCTGACCATTCCTTTCAATGAATAATGTTCATTCTGAACATAAATATTTTCACAAAATTGAAAACAAGTAAATGCATCAGGACTTAATTCTACAAAAAGAACTGAGCTAAATTGTTCTTCAAATGCAATACTGTCGCATCTAATTTGACATGTTGGACACACTATCAATTCATTTGACTTACAACTCAAAATAGTATAGCATTGAGAAAAGGGTACACCTACAGACATCAATCTAGCAAGTGTTATGTAATGAACAAAAACTTCAGATGTATTTATTAAATTTCATTACTAGCCACAAAGTGTAATTGAAGTGCATGCAGATATTATTTCTGTCTTTTCATTGCATCAAAGATTGCAAAATACATTTGCGGTAAAATCTCTGAGAACTGTGCATTGCAATCCATTGCTTCAAATGATGCATATACAGTTTTCAAATAGTCCCAGACAGGCTGTCGAATATTGGAAAGTTGAACTTCGGTGCAGCAACCTCCATTCCTGACAAAATGGTCATTCATAGTAGGTACTCATGTGGTTTGCCATATCCATGTAATTGATAACACATTGACAAATTTGCATCATATGGCCTTGGGAAGTTCAAGTTCCATAAGGGTACGACAAAAACTGTCTTTATTTTCTAGGTTGATCAAAAACGAATCTGCACTATTGTTCTGCATTTGTTTAACAATATTGTAATGATGTTGCTGCGTTCCATTACATCTCTTATCCCAAAGCCAATTATATTGCTCAAATTTAAACAGACTCTCCTGTATAGAATTTTCTTTGAACATTGAGCACTTATCTGGGCACAGTCTGAACCCGAACGAAAAGCATAAACCTTCACGCAAAAAAAAGTTCAACCACTTGGGATCTGGGTCAACACAACTATGATATCGCCCGTCATAAAACAGATATCTGGCATGACCAGCTGATCTTGGTTTAGGTATCTTTTTGCTCTCCTTTATTGTATGGTTAAAATAGCCTGGCTCAACCATGGCTGGTTATAGCATCCTTTGCATCAAATTTTCCCAAAGGCACAAGTTGTATGTGCCATGCGTATTCGTCTCTGTGATAATACCACATATAATTACACATGATACTAAAATGGCACCAAGAACCGGCTCCTACTTTGGGACATTTTTCGGGCGGTGCTTCTTTGAAAACTTGAGGAAACGATTTATTGTGCATTCTTTCAACGTATTCTCTCATCTCTACAATATGCGCGACTTTGAAAATGACGGGAAAATAAGACATGCATTGGAAGACTTGTTTGACTTGTAGAATATACTCTGCTGTTTGAATCCAACATGGAAATAGCGGAAACCCAAATTTAGGAAATGCCACTGGTTTATTATCTTCAAATAGCAAATCATCAGTAACAGCAGTTATAAATAGAGTATCCGCATCAACAAATCCAACATATTCTTCAGCTGTACAGACATCTGCATACATCATATCGAGATATTGCCTGGCCTTACCCCAACCATAATCAACATTATTATCATAAGGATCCATGTAGCAAACTTCAACATCGATTTCAGGATGTAATTTTGGAAATTGGTTACCATAAACGTGATCTTCTTGTTTTTCATTGTCTAGAACAACAACTAGCTTTAAGTTCTTCTTCAAAAAGAATAATTTCA
Source organism: Sanderia malayensis (assembly GCA_013076295.1). Taxonomy (NCBI): domain Eukaryota; kingdom Metazoa; phylum Cnidaria; class Scyphozoa; order Semaeostomeae; family Pelagiidae; genus Sanderia; species Sanderia malayensis. The sequence goes on from RQOL01000024.1 coordinate 27,525, forward strand.
TGCTTTTCAACAGCCATTTTCCATGTTGTCGACCAAACCGCCCTTTGTAACTCGAACGTAGATGCGAAAGTTGTTTGTGCTGCCTTTGGTCGCTTGTGGGCTATGCCATTTTTGACTTGGTAAGGTTATCACTTTATCATCAAAGTAGAGAAATTGAAGCATTAATACTGCTCCTATAATAAAACAAAAAATAAAAGTCCACTTGGGCGTTTTCATTTTCATTCGCATTTTGAGTAATTGTGTTATGCATGCGAAGAAAGGCAGTGGAGTCCGAGTTACCAAGTAGAAAACATTCTCATTTCCAAATCATGCGTCACAAAAATCCAGATTGTTAAACGGCATAGTCTATTGACCAGACCTTGAGACTATGGACCCCGGACCACGGACCAGACCATTGGACAGGACCATAGTTGAGTAGTATTTAATGTTATTTTAAGAAATTGAGTGTTGAGCATACCAGCCCGAATTGCTTGAATAGGAATAAGCTTTTACGGTTGGTGATACCGATTTGCTGTGCATATTTCGGCTTACACTGCAGACTAATGACTGAATTCATAATTTAAGCTAAAACAAACAATAAAAGAGGACAGGGTGGGTGGAAAAGGTCAAACTTTGTTCTATGCGGTACGGCTCAGAATGATTGTTGCATCTGAGCGTGGCCTAAATATGCCTACTCAAATTAAATGCCAAAGAGACTTCCGACGTCAATCTATCTGCCAGGCTCGTTATCCACACCCTTATGAGATCATGTTGATGGACATACACTCGGGGCTATTTCGCAATGGCAATTTCTATCGCCCATTCACTGTTCTTGAATTGCATTTAAGAACTATTTAAAATTAGTTTTTAGGACTTGCGTGATATTTCCATGCATCGCGATAACTTACGTACCTTATCAGTTCTCCATAAAGCTTATCCGGTGTTGCAAGTCATGTTCACGCATGATTATTTTGAATGCCAATCAGCTCACAACGAGTTACTTGAAGAAAGATATTTTTGAAAGTCTTTACTTGGTTTTGCTATCAAAGGTTTCTTGAGTCTTGATGAAATTTTTGGATAATGAATCCTGCTAGATTTTAAGTAGTGTTTTATAACGTGTAACCAGACCTTCACCTGCTAGGGGAAGCAAGTACTCGGGGAAATGGGCGCAAGCTAGAAGTCAGCAGACGTGCAGATGGCAAGCACATGCTCCACCATAACTTGTTCACAATCAGAGTCGCAAAAGTCTGGAACGAGCTACCCAGAGAAGTAGTTTTGGCAAGGTCACTGGACGATTTCAAGAATAAGGTTGATCGATTTACTTCTGATCATCCGCTTCGATGGAACTATAAATACAAGATCGACTGAAACTATTTTTAAAAGGAGATGGATTAGGCCCTAGGCCTGCGTCCATTAACGAATTGTATTGTATTGTATATCAGCAGGTGTCTATGTTAATCTTTTATTTTATTTACACGGAAATATCACCAAAGCCCTAAAAATGAATTTTAAATACACTACATAAGCGGGGATTCTCTATGGTCTGACCCGATGTTCCTGTCTTATGGTCTGGTCCTATGATTCTGTTCGGGGTCCATAGTCTCGTGGTCTGGTTAATAGACTATGCCCAACTACCAAAGGCTGGCGAACAAGTTGTAATTCAATTTGTGCGTCTATTCAACCCATTCAAGGGTTTATTCAACCCATTCACGGTAGCGTCACAGCCAGGGTCGAGGTCTCGATTAGTTAACCTACTACTGAGATCCTAGCGACTGGCGCTAAAACACCATTTCACCTTCACCTTGCAAAATTCTTGGAAGAAAATTGAAGAGTGGGCTTTGTCCCTTGAATCAAAACAGCCTGCTGCTAGGCCTGGCCTAGGCTCAGAAAGACACCCCAGCAAGAACAACACAGAATAGAGATAATACAGAAGGCCAACTCGTGTCGGTATCCTTTGAAGCTCATGGTCATGGATTTTGTGGAGTCCTTAAACTCGTTTTCATGTCGCCAGTGGCCGAACAATGGGCGAACAATGGCGACATGAAAACGAGAATAGAACAGAAAGTAGGCCTGTGTTTAATGGCGGATAGTGACAAAATGCTGTGGCAGGGAAAGCGGGTGTTTTGTGTGAATGTCATTAAAAGGGCGTTACATACAAGTGAAGAAACTTTCACTGATACACGGAATAACAAAATGAAGGCATAATTATTGTGTTATTTTGATTTATTATACTTAGCATATTACACAACACGTGTTTTGGAGTCCTTAACCTCGCTTACATGCGTGACCATCGAAAATGCTCGAGTTGGCCTTCTAGACAGGGAATTATCCCCTACAAACTAACAAACAGGGTAACCTTAAATTTTAATGTTTCACATGAAAGCCAAGACAAAGAGGATCGGAAATCCGAGATGGGACATTTCGAAAAAGTGACGGGGGTCACGTCATCGCTCATCAAAGTATTGCACCATTGGTCACGGTCAGAAAAAAATCAACTATCTTATATTGTAAACCTGAATATCTATTTAGAAAGAGCATAAAGAGTTATGCAAAAAATATTAAAGAACTTTATCTTTAACATAAACAGTTGAGGAGATATCGGCAGTCGAAGATGTTACAATTCAGGGGGTAAAAAAAGAAATGAAATTACCTGAATTCTCCAATATTACCAAAACATTAGCACAAATATTGAACTACATATACCATCTTATTGATGGAAAGCATTTCAAGTTGATTTCAGCCAAAGAAATGTTTGAAAAACTGAGTTTACACAATGTGCAGGGTGTCTGAATTCCTGACATTACCCCCCGATTTTTTGAAAAATCCATTTTTTAATGATTTGGGGTGAAATTTTTGATATAGAGTCAACTCTGCTTCGGTTGAACACCCTAGGGAAGCGTGAAAATGCTTGAATTACAACATATTCGAATTGTAGAGGTTTACATTTATAAGAATTAATTGTTTAGTGATCCTTAGGAACGGAGAATTCCGTTCGAAATAGGTAAAGTTCGAGCTACACGAGTTAGAATTATGCAGACATGACTGTAAATTGTATTCCACTAGTAAGAACTCATTAAAAATGCTTTTCTGTAGCAATTTGCTCTTCAATTAGACATCAACTTGCCAAATAAAAGCGAACAAGTCATCAAAATTAGGGGGTAAAATCAGCATTGCTGAAACCAATATAAAATGAATTAAAGTGTATAGAAAAATTGTCAGCGAAAAAACCTCACTAATATTTTATGGTAGCCATTCGTCTCATGAGCTATCACTTGATATAAAATCGGAGACATCCCATTTGCTCTCCTTGCTTTCACTTAACTAAGAATCATTTTCGCTAGCGCCTTTTTATGATTGGTTACAAACAGATTCGCTTGTCGGTCGATGCTTGTTGTTTATTTGCTTTGCTTTCAAACCATTTCTCTTTCCCTTTGATTTTCGCCTTACTCCTGGTAGTCTTTTCTCTCTTGCTTTCTTACATTGTGTTTGCAGATCTGCAATGTCAAATTCCTCGCTCGCTTCTGAAACAGGCTCCTTTTTCTTTTGTTGCACATTTCTTACAGGAGAAAATTGACTCCCGCAAACAAGACTGGCGGCTGTACTTTTGAATTTTTAATTTTCCAACCCCAAATTCTTAAAATCTAGTTGATCGATCATAAAATTGCTGGAATAATACCATTCGTATGGTGGACGGAGTCTTGGTCCGGTGGAGGTAATAGCAATGAAGGCTTATGTTTAAGTTATATATATATGCGAATCCTAGTTTCAACAAAGTCTTTAAGCGTTATACCAGAATAGGCAGTTGAGCATATGAACTCTTTGACGTGGTCAATATCCTCTGGGGCTAGATTGCTTGTCAACCCAAGGGCCCAAAGTCTCACTGCCCTAGCACTTGAAAAAAATAATGATGCTTTTGTTGTTTGTAAGGATACCGATGTGGTTGTTCTCTTTCTTGTTCTTCGTTGTCCAACACAAGTTATATTTCAAGTATGAGTCTTGTGTCTGCTTCCTCGTGATTGCAGTCCTTCTCAATCTAACTGTGTACGCTTTTCTAATCCTGTAGATGTTTTCCTCTTCCGTTATTGCCGGGTAAACTTCTCGTCCTCAGAAGAGTCCTTGCTGACAATACAAAGACCAACTTACTTTTGGCCCTTGGGTTGACAAGCAATCTAGCCCCAGAGGATATTGACCACGTCAAAGAGTTCATATGCTCAACTGCCTATTCTGGTATAACGCTTAAAGACTTTGTTGAAACTAGGATTCGCATATATATATAACTTAAACATAAGCCTTCATTGCTATTACCTCCACCGGACCAAGACTCCGTCCACCATACGAATGGTATTATTCCAGCAATTTTATGATCGATCAACTAGATTTTAAGAATTTGGGGTTGGAAAATTAAAAATTCAAAAGTACAGCCGCCAGTCTTGTTTGCGGGAGTCAATTTTCTCCTGTAAGAAATGTGCAACAAAAGAAAAAGGAGCCTGTTTCAGAAGCGAGCGAGGAATTTGACATTGCAGATCTGCAAACACAATGTAAGAAAGCAAGAGAGAAAAGACTACCAGGAGTAAGGCGAAAATCAAAGGGAAAGAGAAATGGTTTGAAAGCAAAGCAAATAAACAACAAGCATCGACCGACAAGCGAATCTGTTTGTAACCAATCATAAAAAGGCGCTAGCGAAAATGATTCTTAGTTAAGTGAAAGCAAGGAGAGCAAATGGGATGTCTCCGATTTTATATCAAGTGATAGCTCATGAGACGAATGGCTACCATAAAATATTAGTGAGGTTTTTTCGCTGACAATTTTTCTATACACTTTAATTCATTTTATATTGGTTTCAGCAATGCTGATTTTACCCCCTAATTTTGATGACTTGTTCGCTTTTATTTGGCAAGTTGATGTCTAATTGAAGAGCAAATTGCTACAGAAAAGCATTTTTAATGAGTTCTTACTAGTGGAATACAATTTACAGTCATGTCTGCATAATTCTAACTCGTGTAGCTCGAACTTTACCTATTTCGAACGGAATTCTCCGTTCCTAAGGATCACTAAACAATTAATTCTTATAAATGTAAACCTCTACAATTCGAATATGTTGTAATTCAAGCATTTTCACGCTTCCCTAGGGTGTTCAACCGAAGCAGAGTTGACTCTATATCAAAAATTTCACCCCAAATCATTAAAAAATGGATTTTTCAAAAAATCGGGGGGTAATGTCAGGAATTCAGACACCCTGCACATTGTGTAAACTCAGTTTTTCAAACATTTCTTTGGCTGAAATCAACTTGAAATGCTTTCCATCAATAAGATGGTATATGTAGTTCAATATTTGTGCTAATGTTTTGGTAATATTGGAGAATTCAGGTAATTTCATTTCTTTTTTTACCCCCTGAATTGTAACATCTTCGACTGCCGATATCTCCTCAACTGTTTATGTTAAAGATAAAGTTCTTTAATATTTTTTGCATAACTCTTTATGCTCTTTCTAAATAGATATTCAGGTTTACAATATAAGATAGTTGATTTTTTTCTGACGTAACCAATGGTGCAATACTTTGATGAGCGATGACGTGACCCCCGTCACTTTTTCGAAATGTCCCATCTCGGATTTCTGATCCTCTTTGTCTTGGCTTTCATGTGAAACATTAAAATTTAAGGTTACCCTGTTTGTTAGTTTGTAGGGGATAATTCCCTGTCTATTCTGTATTATCTCTATTCTGTGAGAACAACCCAGTTTCTTTGAAGTGGAAAGGACTGAAGGTAGATGAAAGATATCAACGGTTCAAAGTAGGTAAATTTTCGGATTCCAAAATCGGAAACATAAACGAAAACTTGCTTCGGTCGTAACATAGCTCGGTGCTCCAATAGTTACTCGCACAACTCGGAACAGTTAGTGAAATATCAGACTTCGGTGAAAAGCATCATATCCTAGTTTGTGAGTATATATGTATGAAATTTCATCATTCCACATTAATTATAATAATTAGCAATAGTAAATTCTAAGTGCCCCACTTACACAAAGCAAGTCGACAAAAGTTGGTAAAAGAAAAAGAATTTTTTTCCTTTTGATTGAACAATAACAGAGCAAAACAAGAGTATATAATGCGATATATTATGTAAAAATATTACTGGCTGTAAAATATTGTTTGTGTTAAAAGCTGGAATATAAATGTCAGTATAAATGTATTTGAAAAACAAAACAGAGAACATGAAATTGAAACTGAAAAAGCAGCAGCGATGATGATTCTTTCATAAACTTCAAAAAACAAGCCTCCAACAACATACACTCTTTTTTTATAAGAATACTTAATTTTTGTTGAGTCTCAATATTCTTAATTTTGTTCTATTTTGAGCTTTGGAATTTTATTAAATTATTCTTAGCGCGGCGTTCGATACTTCTGTAAAAACATGATTTAGAACACAATGTCAAAGTTCCAAAAAATCAATGACACAGGAATATCTTCCTGGATAAACTTTTACTGAATTCATGGAGTCCAACAGAGACCCTGTTTGATTCGTCCGAGAATATGTCACGTCAATGCAAAAGTTGTCATCATCCTATCCTTCAGCTTCATAAACCAGATTCATAAGCAGGCCAAACCTGTTTTACCAAGAGGAAGTTAAAGAATGCACTTTCTCAGAGTCCTCTTGCCCCATTCTATTCAACCTCTTATTTACGTGCGGTGGACTATACTGGCCCCGGTGGGGCAATGATACGCAATGATAACTACCATAAATTTTTGAGTTGTAAATATCAAAACACAAAACCTGAAATATAGCCATCCCAATGCAATTACTTGTATTTTGAAAATGATTTTTTGAAAATTTTTCAGCCAGGGGGTTCGTCTATAACTCAACTCATACAGTCAAAAAGAAGGGAGAGTCCAATTAATTACTTACATCCAACGTAAAATTACATGAAGAAGCAAATAATAAATATGACTAAAACGGATAACTGGGACTACAACAATACTGAGAAAATACCGCACCTTCATGACGGACACTAACGGGGATACCATTCAGCCACGAATGACGCAGAGGCATTCCCGCTAATGATATGCAAAAAGACCTAACTAAATGAAACTGAATGGGCCTAACTATAACGAAACTGTGACACTGACACCACCAATGATTAAACTACAACGTGGGCAACGGATTGAGTAACCTATGAAAAGGCCTAAACAATGCTGGGAAAACATTCTAAACAGGCCTAAACAACAATCCTACCACAATTAGCCAAGCCTTTAGGGACGTAATAATTGCTGCTGCGTAGCGGAACGAAGTGAAGCGGCTGCGCAGCAGAATATAATCGAGTTCTTCTCGAGAAAAAATCTGTTTGTATAAATATGTGTTTGTTTGTCGGATTTTAGCCTGCGCGTGGCCTCAAATCCTCCCTCCTCCGTTTAGCCACATGCTGGTTTTATTATCAATTCATCAATGGCGGTCATCTTTTTGCTGCAATGCAGCGATTCGTTTTAGAAACATTTGGAAAACGATATTTGGTTGGCTTATCTGGTTTGGTTATTAACTTTAATTCGTGGTCAGAATCGAGAAGGCCCAAAAAAGGCCAATTTTATTTCGACAGCTAATAGATTAACTCTAAATACAAATAAATCTAATTATCTAATAATAAAGCCTCGTCAGAAGACAGCCACTAAAAGTATAAATATCTCTATAAATGGTGAAGAACTTAAAGAATCAGAATATATTAAATACCTTGGTGTTCTAATAGATAAGAATCTCACATGGAAACCTCACATTCAGAATGTAAACATTAAAGTTTCGAAAAGTTTAGGCATTTTAGCAAAATTAAGATATTATGTACCTAAAAACATTTTGCTTAATATTCATAATTCTTTTATTTCTCCACATATAAATTATGGTCTGATAAACTGGGGAGGAACCTACTCTAAAACTCTAGATCCTTTGCGAACAAAACTTAAACAAGCAGTAAGAATAATTCTTTTTAAGAAAAGAACAGAACATAGCAAACCGCTCTTTAAGGAATTGAGTCTTCTCACTTTCGATGATATTTACAAACTTGAATGCGCGAAATTTATGTTTGATGTTTCAAAGGGAAATGTTGATAGTTGCATTTGTGATTTCTTTCATCTTACCAGTACAAGCCACGCCATCAAAACAAGGCAGGCCACTAGCGGAAATTTTTCCCAACCTTCGCTCAGAACCAATTACAAATCGTTCTTTATTACAAATTCTGGTGTAAAAATCTGGAACAGTATACCAAATACTATCAAATGTACTAATTCCAAAAAAGCATTTTCACGTTTTCTAAAACAATCTATTCTTGAAAAATATAAGTAAAATCCAAAAATACAATTCATCCCGTTGATCCAAATAATATGCCTTAATTAATATGCCTTAATTAATATGCCTTAAATTGTTATTGTTGTTATTACCTATTATTAATATTAATATTGATTTTCTTTAATTTTAATTCATTTTTCATTGATTATTCTTTTCTTTTATTTAATCATTTTTTGTCATTATCGACTAATTTTCTTCTTAAAATATCTTTCTTATACATTTGAAACATATTCGTGTATATTTCACTTTTATCTATTTCTAACACGTCACTGAGGTCATATGGCTTCGATAGCTCTTTTCAGAGCTCTTTCCATATGTCCTTCAGCAATAACTTTGTAAACTGATGTAATACCTATATTCTTCTCTGTTCGATTAAAAGTTAACTTAAATATTCATCATATCGTTTTCTCGTATCATTGTAATTAAATATTGTTATTGTTGAAAAATACATGAAATTGAAATTGAAATTGACAAGAACACAGGAGTTGCTTTCTTGTCGTGGGGTTAATTTGACAAAAGTGAATGCCTGGAAGGTGTGCGGAAGTGTAGTAGGCTCCCAAAACTATTGTGTCATCATTTTCACCATCATTATGTATTTTATTGTTTTAGCAGGGGATATTGAAAGTAATCCCGGTCCAGAAAATCTTGACTTCAGATTTCAAGGGGTTTCCTACATTTATTCCCCTGTTTTTGGTATTGTTTTGTTTACATGGTAAAGTCACGTCAACAAAGATTTGAATTTTGTCTTTGATCTTCCAACTGAGCGCACACCACCTCTTGATAGAATAATTTCCTAAAATCTATTATTGCTGAAATTCCAAAATCCAGCTACGAAACGTAGATGTGAATAAGAAATGTCAAATACAAATGACAACATTCAAACACATCAAATATAGAGAAACGACCTGTTACCAATATAGATATCTGGGCTTCCAAGCACGCTAAACACCCCCTCTCCATATTTTTTGAAGCACTCATTTCAAAACATATCGTTTTAATCAAATGCTAGATGCTTTAGTCCTGGTTACATCACAGCAGCACTCATTTTAACAATGTTAACAGCTAGTCTAAGCTATAGAAACAGGAGAATATTTCTATTCTCATGTCTTCTCATGTAAAAAGCCACAGCCAGAACAATTGAATTGGATGCTCCTGTGTTGTGGAAATGCAAGCAACTTTTCGGATGTAAGTTATCGGGATGAGCGACCGAAGCAAGTTTTCGTTTTTGTTCCCGATTTTGGTATCCGAGAATTTACCTACTTTGAACCGTTGATATCTTTCATCTACCTACCTGTCTTTATTTATTTACTTTTTTCTTGTGATTTTATTCACACAATAATTATGCTTCTTTTGTTTATGGCTTGAATATCATGCAAAAAGCAAAATAATGAAACAAATAAAGAAATTTGTGATTTGGATTTACTCGCCCTTTGCAGCATCATTTTGTTTATTTTGAGCAGTGTTCGCGATCGCAATCGAATCCGATGCTGAATGGCATGTTGAACCGGAGGATGAATCCGAATCGGAGGATGAACCGGGGGATGAATACAATGCTGATGCTGAATGGTTAAACTTTCTTTCTTTTAATTTTGTGAACTTCTCCAGATGTTTTTATGATACCCAGCGCTGGTAGAAAACTCTTCAGTTTACAGCAGATATTTCCTTTGAATATCTTGTTTGGATTTAATTCGAAATGGATGAGGATGCAACAGATGAGAAGCTTGCCTCCTGGTAAGTTTTATTCAGTTTAATTCACGCCATCGGATCGAACTAGGGGTGCAGGAGGCCTTGTACCACCGATATCAGATATGACACGGACTATTTTACGGCTTATTTGGATTGATATTAACGAACGGAGTGGTCATACATCAATCAATTATCTCACACACACAATGGGGATGGGGTGACATAACATACAATTTGGGACGAATGTATAGGTATATTTTGGAAAACTAACATAGTTGGTAGGCGGAGCGGAGGGTATTTTTCATCATCATTCCCTTCATGCGACAACCAATTTCCGATGAATCACATGTGCAAAATGTAGCACTGGCACACTCTGGGGATAAAGTTGGAACATTCTTTTAGAACAATGCTAGTTGTTCTTTGCACACTCAGATCTCATTTGAATTTGCCATAATCTACTGAAATTGTCATGTTCTTGAGCTGAAATATCATAATTCTTATAATTTTGTCTCCTAATGACTGGGTATATTTGTAACGGAATGTCCATATATATAAATAAGCGTGACACTGACACGGATATACATCAAATCACATAATTTTATGGTATTGAACATGACAGATGATAATTGTTTGAAAAACTTGGCCCTGGTTTGCTTGCAGCACTGATCACTGATCTCACACACACATTCAACATTTCTTATAATAAATAGATAGATTTGAATTTGTTGCAGAATTCCTCATTCAATCTTACTTGAATATTTTTAAGCTGACATTGATTTTAATGTTGTGAAATTTTTGTTTCTATTTCCCGAGATCTGCATTTTGAACTTGTATAAACTTCTGTGAAACTTTCAACAAGAGTATAATTTTCCTGCTATAATATTTTGCTGTGAATTTAATGTGGATAGTAAAAAAGTCAAACACAAAGATTCATGAATGTTGAACTATTTTTTTTGTAGCCATTCAAGTAAAGCCTCCAAACATTGTCATTATCAGTCAGAAACAAGATAACTTTTCCAAATGGAAATTAATTCTGGAGAGATTGCTGTCTCAACATACCTATGTTATTTACAACTTGGAAAGAAAAGAACTTCTTAAAACATACTGGTTGGATAATATTGCATTGGTTCTCGTTGATTATGTTACAAACCTGGAAGAAAAAGAAAGCCAAAACTTGAATAATTTCCTCAGAAAAGGTGGCAGTTGTCTAGCTCATTGCTGTTTTTTTCCCTGCAAAGATCATGTTATTGAGTATTCATCTGTTTTGTCAAAGCACGAGTGCTCATTTCCTATTGACAGAAGATTCAGTACATTTGATGGGCTTGTTAACTCAGGCCTAATGGATTATTGCGGTAAGAATGTTGAAAATCCCATCATAATAGATTTATCGCTGAGATAATTCTAAAATATCTACAATTTAATTCTGATAAGATGTATAAATGGTCTGAAGTCTGGCAGCACTGTTTTATTGTCAGATCAAAATTTGTTATTTTAAAGTTAAGCCAGCCAGTTTAGTGTGACTGTTTTGTTGGAATTTAATAAAGTGATATTGCCTGCTGTGATTAATTTTGATTAATCAAAGGTTCACCAATTATGTAATTAGATTATACAATCAAGTTCTCTTACAATGATGTGATCTTATCTCTATGCTATTTTAGGTATGCCACTACATGATACATTTTGCTGCACCAGTGCAGAGCAAAAGTCAGTATTGGCTGCAAAAAAATTTGGTACTGGGCACCTTGTAGTTTCTGCACTTGATATACTTGCAACATTGGAGTTAAATGGTCAGGAATCCCTTTCTGATGTTAGCCAGTCAAATGTGCTTTCTCTGTTGTCAATAGTTCTTCAAAACCTAGGATTGAGTTGTCGCAAAGATGAAATTTTCGAACCAGTGCAATTAACACCTGGGTATCTGTTCGGTTTATCTCAGGTATTTCTGCAAACCAATCAATTGATTTTGATCATTTTATATTAATCACAGACAAAAGTCTTTAAACGATGATTTACCTATGTCATTTTTATCTGCAAAGCTAATATAGTGACCCCCATTACAATAAATTTCTCTAATTGCAATATACAGTACCACCCTTTATTTATTTGCAAGCTTATAATTGTGTAGCCCATTTGCAGCAATAGTCGCTTTCCGCTTTATGAATTTTTGATAGGGGGAGGGGGAGGTGACAGTGGTATCTTGATTGAAGTAAGCCATATTTGAGACTGTGAATGAATAATCTTAATTGTAAAAATTTACTACATTTCAGAATGTTGGTAATTTCATCTCAAGCAATCAGCCGAAGCTCAATAAGCCACAACAAATGGATCAGCATTTTACTTGTCAACTGTTCTTTTCAAATAATCATGAGATTGAAAGTTCTCTACATACTGATGATAATTATTTCCCCATTTTACTACGTGAGAAAGATGCAACCTGTGATGTTGTGAATAATTTCTTCAATATTCAAACATTCTGGAAACATTTGGATACTAAGAAACTTGGAAGACTTGCTATATATTCAAAGACAGTCACATCTACTCAGTTTCTTCTGGAAAGGTATGAAGCTTTCGTATTTTATGAATGCGATGCCATATGAGTGGCATTGTTGTCTATGTGTGTTTGTCTCACCACTGCCAATCAATCTTTCAAACCTCATAGATTGTGTGGAGTGGTGGATACCTGTCCCTTTGTTTTTTCGCCCTTAGTTGCGTGACAAAAAATGCCTTGCATTCCCCACTATTTCCTGAATGATCTACTGTAACCATCTATCTATTGTTTTTATTTCTTTGGATGTGGTGTACATACTAAAACCTTTTTATACCTATATTGAATAGTGTGTATTTTCTATCATGGTTGTGGGCTTGAACGAGTTTTTGTAGATATTCCTGACAGTTTTACTTTAGCAAGCAAAGCAGAGGGAAATGTTTTGAAGAATAACATCCCTCTGTTTGCCAGCTAAATGAATTGTCAAACCGATTTGTGATCATGTCCTACAAAAACGTGTAGAAAGTATACAACCCTCATTGTGCGTTGAAGACTTTAAAAGCATACTTTCATTGCAATAAAACAGCCAAATCTTTTTTGAAATTATGAAGATGGCCTACAAACAGCTTGGGTAAAGTTTATTTGGTCACCTTTAGATGTTGAGAGTCCACAATATCTTATGCAATTTTAACGTTAATGTCCGAGAATCGAGTTAAGAAGTCTTAGTTTGTAAATTGAACTTTGTGATCTTCAAGATGTTCCATGAATGTGAATATTCAATTTTTGCTGTATTCAATATTCATGATTTTGGGGTGTTCTTGTGTTCTTGTGGGGGTGTTCTTGGCTCTCATGCAAATGTTTTTGCCCTTTTTTATTCAGGATAACTTCGTCATTTTCTTCCTGTGATGGTCTTACAGTAATTGCTGGTCAGCAATTAAAAGGCAAAGGTAATTAACGTTAAGTGCTCTGTTTGTTCAGCAGAAATCAGATAACTGAGATTCTTCACACGGGGGAATGCTGGGAATATCCTTTTGTCGTTAGACAACATTGTGACTGAAAAACCACTTATGTGCAGTATGTGCAGCTACGCCTGGCTTAACAGATAATGGGGAGGATATAAATCACGGGAAAGTGGTTCCAGGGCACTATGTTTTCGATTGTAAGGAGTCAAGTAGGTCATCAATTTTTTGTATCACCTCAGAACAAAGCAAGTGTGAAATTGGATGTTTTTCTGACTTGAGGAAAGCTCGAACTATCCAGGCCAGGAATTATGAGGCTCAGGGGAATCGATTTAGAGATTGTACAAAACCTCTTGTTTTGTTTATAGGGAGAGGTGGAAATAAATGGCTTTCTCCAGACGGCTGCATGATGTTTTCTTTGGCAATGCATGTCAATATTTCTTCTGCGATTGGTAAGAGACTTCCTTTTCTGCAACATATTGTGGCAGTTGCCGTTGTAAAAGCAATAAGAGAAATTTATGGATACGAGGTTTGTCGAATTCTTTGTGACTTATCCTCTGATTCACCTTACTTACTTGTTTTGAAAAGAATCTTGGAGCTTACGCTATTATTCTTTCTGTAGCTTTTGGAACACGAGGGTTCATTATCTGAAATATTTTTAACGAGCCTTAGCTTTATAGCATTACTGTCTTATCACTATGGGCTTAAAACTGAGAAGACTTTGCTTTCAATTATCATTTCATTAATTGATATGTTTGTATTTGGTGACATGATATTTGCTTCGTCACTTTCTAGGAATTAAAAATTGGTATAAAATGGCCTAACGATATATACTTTGGCCATAGCTCCAAGATCGGAGGCTTAATCGTCAGTTCATCAGTATGTGGTGGAGAATTCAAAACTATCATTGGTATGTACTGGTATTATATGCAGTGATTGTCTCACTTTTATTCTATGCTATAGTAACATAATATTTTTTATAACAGTAAACTCCCCTTTACTTGAACCCCCAATAAATCGAATGATTGTCTTTGTCCCTTTAAAAGTCCGAGCTATTGGGTATTAATTTACGGCTGTATTTCGAAGTTTTGTTTTATTATTTCATCCAAACATTGGGCTTTTGTAGGTGTTGGCTTGAATGTTGCAAACAAGAAACCTACGGTATGCTTAAACAGCATAATTGATAAGCATAACTCGGAACATGCTTCGTCTTTACAACATATATCTATCGAAGAAGTTATTGGACGCACATTGACAAACATTGAGGTATTGCAAGACATCTTTGAAAGAAGCGGTCATGCGACATTCTCTAACATCTATTACAAGTATTGGCTTCATAGGTAAGTTTGATTTGTCATTCTAATTTATTCGTAGCAGTTCGATGGTATAAGTGAAGACTTTTCGTTCAAGTTTTTGCGGACTGTTTTCGATTGCACACACAATACTACTGGTCCATAATCCATAGTCCTCCTCTGTTAACTATGCTTGAGCACATCTATTTCCAAATATCACATCGCCATTGTGATTTCAAACGGTCAAATTTGCACTAAAATGCCGGGTCTGTTATTTGACATAAATTCAGAAATTTCTACCGTAACTTTTTCCTGGGTGTTTTTTGAAAAAAAGACGGCTTTGTGATAACTTATGGATAAAGAGTTTGAAAATTCCAACTAAAACAGCGAAGCTGTTTGATTTACTGAAGGTACTGCTTGATTTTAACTTGAGAATCACGTTCTTTGTACTATTTACTATTTACGTTATCAGACCTGAAAAATTAATTATCTAACCTGTTTCTAACTACTTTAAATCCCCGAATAAGTCGGTTTCCAGCATATGCTATTGTCGTTTGCCATGGTTGGTTAACGAAACACCTAGAGTATGGAAATAAAGAACAACGGAAAGGTTCTACCTTTTATTTGCAAAAATGTTGAGTCTCAGTATGAGGACATTGAAGCTGTTAGTGTTGCAAAAAGCAATAAGTTTAAGCCAATAGTTTTAACTGGATAACTGAATAGTGAATACTATAACTTTTATAAAGCTTCATATTGAATTAATATGCAGCTAAAATATTGGTTTGCTGGTTGCTAAAAATTGTTTAATAAAAACAATTTTTGTTGTCTGAAGTTTCAACTTTGATTTTGCGTAAAAGTTCAACTTTCATGTCTCAAAGCAAACATCTGAAATTTTAGGGATTTTTTAGACAGTGAAGGGTGGCGTAACAATGAGCAATTTTTTGTTCTTTCTTGCAGCAGTCAACAGATTCGCCTTGGGGATGATGATGGCGAGCAAGTAATCATTAAAGGTCTTGATGATAACGGATTTTTGTTAGTAGAAGGTGAAAATAGAGGACTGATTTCTGTCCAGCCGGATGGGAATAGTTTTGATATGATGAAAGGGCTGATTAAATTGAAAACTAGCTATTAAATTTCAGTTAACGTGACTCAAGTTTGGGTATTTCCGTGACTCAACCTCGGCCTCAGGTCTAATGTTGAGTATTTTGACTAGATTTGTTTTGAATGTATTCCTTAAATGTAAAAGGGCAACATGTTATGTGTGTTAGAAGAATCGTATTCGTAAAACGAGTTTACCAAAATATAAATTCAACCTTAATAGAGAGCGCCGTATCACTTAAGCTTCTTTTGCCCAAATCTAAAACTGGAGTTTTTGTTGAAAATGTTTATCGCGGAAAACGAACATGTGAGCAAATACTCAGGCGCAAGTCTTGGCCAAAATTTTGCCCCCCCCCATTCCTGCCTCAGTGGGAAATCGGACGACTTGAGTTTTTCAGTTTTGCCCGTGCATAGTATTGTTATATTCAGTACACTCTCTTCTTTATAAAAATAATGGAAATCCCCGAGCCTGATGTGTTTCCATCAGGCTCGGGATAAATGTGTAATACAACTGACCTTCTCGCTTCAATGGTTCTGCTTTTTAAGAAAGAAAATAACAGGATTGCCACTTGCACGCATTGACTTTTAAAAGGACGTACTATTTACAAGTTAGTTTATCGATTTTCGTGAAAATAAACTTGTTCAGAAAATGACGGAGCCAAAAGAACCAAAGGTTTTATATTTTGCTTTTTTACGTGACGAATGAGCAAATGGCCACGTAGTTACAAGGTTAAAAGTGTTTTGTTTGGCATTCTCCAGAAAAGGGTTTAATTGGCTCAAATATAATAAATTTTGTAGCTTTCTGTAGCTTTTATAGCTCTCTGTAGCTCTCCAGCTCTCTTGCTCTCATCACAAAAGTCGCACGGAACATTAATTCGGGATACAAGCGCTGGCTATTTCCTGGGGATCGCAGGGCATTTTTAAGGATGTTTCACTGGTGGGGCATTTAACAAAAGGGTGCTGTAGATAATATAGACTACAGATTAACAGGCTATCAAATCAACAGTACTTTTATAATATGGCTATAGACCACAAAACGAAAAGACTAATTGCTAGTTTATAACTAAAAGTTTCCATCTTTTCTGAAACTTTTCTTAACAAATTGACGTCTGCTGTAAGTCTCGAAGTCTGCTTCTCTGTTTCTTCGTTCTTTCGCAGCGCGAAAATGTGCAACAGCAGTGCTTCACATACAATCTTTACGCTCCTGCAAACAACAAATATGTCCGTTTTAAACAATCATCCCTTCTCTCTACTACTATTTTCACAACAATTTTCAGGTTTAGTATAGTATCTCCCACTTACTTCATTCTTCTAATCTCTTTCTCCCTACATACACAATCTTCACATACACAATCTTCTGCTATTAAAAATAGATTCTTCTTGCTAATTTCTGAGGACAATTTTCCTGTATTGGTCTTCAATGGTAACTTCTTTATCTTTTTGAAAACTGACAGATGGGAGCTCATGCAGAGGGCTTCTTGATGTTGCATTTAAGATCTTTCTTGGATGCAACAAGCTCATTCCTTTGAATAGATCTAACTAGCTTAGCAAGCGCTTATCGACTTGCTCTGTTGCTTCAATAAGGAAAAGAAGACACCGTTGCTGAACTTCAGTGATCTTTTCTTGAGCAAGGGCAGTATTTCCTTGTTTAGAAATAGACGACTGACAATCGTGCAGAAACTTCCCTCCGAACTGAACCTTATAAATATCCAGGTGCGTGCGCAACTGTATATATGCATATAAAAATTTAAAGAATAAAAACAGTCACTTGAAGTTAGAAAACGTTCGGCTTGACCGTTATCAAGTAATGAACCTTGTTCGATGGTAGTAGATTACCATGGACATCACAGATACGAGAACGCGAGGTTTTGTAGTGAAGTGACAACTCTTTTTGCATTTCCTCTGGGTCAGCATCAGTCGCTTGATAGAAGGCATTGACGTTTTCAAACTCTGTGACTAAATTTGACACGAAATGAAAATACAGCAAATTGACAGGATCATTGAGCATTTCCAAAATTGTGCACGCTTTGTAACGTGCATCTTGAGAGCTTGCATGCTCAGCAGCTGCAAAGTAGGCTTTTAACTCCTCCCAATTCACAAGGCAGTTGTATATAACTTTGCCCCTCACTGACCATCTTGTCTTTGAATATTTCTCAAATAGTGATGGCATCCCTTTACGTTCATCATCAGGATTCATCAAGCTGAATAATGTTTGAAAGGCATCTCTCCGAAGACTGCTCTTGGAAAACCATTTAGGTATCTCTGCAAGTAGATAACCAAGGCTTGACGGAAGCTTTTCGAAAGCATATTTAACACACAATGCTGATGAATGGCAAATGCACTTTACCCAAATACAGTTGGGAGCAGCAGTCTTCATTCTTGACCAGACAGAATTATGCTCACCAATCATCACTGAAGCTCCATCACACTCAAGTCCATTGCAATCCTTCATCTTTAATCCTATACTCTCTATGCATTCGCTCATTGCTTCAAAGAAATCTCTGCCAGTAGCCTCTATCAATGGAATCAGATCAACAAAAGCTGAAACGATCTTCTTTTCCTTCTCGCTGTGACATCTGATAATAACAGACAACAATCTGGTGGAGGAGATGTCAGTGGATTCATCTACCATGATTGAAACATTTTTACGCTTTACATCATCAGCCTCGTATTTAAATAATCTGGTCGATCCATCACTTCCAACTAACAATTTGATTGCTCTGCCAGTTTTCCGAAATGCTCTTTTTTCCTGTTTATTCCTGACAACAATAATGTCATTCACATTAATTCCAGGATTACTTGACTAGTTATACCTTCCTTTTGGTTTGTACGCTCCCAGAAGACCTTATAGGTATTCATTCTTCCACAATAATGCAAATTTGTTCAGTAATCTGTGATTATATTGTGCCCGTTTCGACAAACTCGTCGTATTACAAATTTCGAAGTATGCGTCATTCGCCAAGCGATTTAAGTTTTGACCGCATGTCCAAAGTTTCTTTCGGAAATCTCTGGACCTTCTAAAGTTTTAAAGGCTTGTTCTTCAAATGAGTTGATCAGACACGTGAGCTTGTGTTTAGATGATAAATTTGGGTTTTCATCTATTGCGCATTTGAAGTTTTGCCAAAATGCCTGAAAGTTGGTCACATCTCCATTGAATCTTTGCAGTGAAATTTTTGGCAGTCTTTTCCAACATCTGTCATGTTTGAAGTTTGACTTCTGTATTCGTCGCTTCTTCTTAGTAATTGATGTGGAGACGTCATTTCAAATACTTTTAAATTTGGTTCTGTTCTTGCTTCACTAAAAACTGTTCCTCTCTTGTGCTGCTTTAACTTGCAAATAATTTCTTCTATTTTTAAGTTTGTATCTGTGGTTTCTTCGATTTCTTTGCCTATATCGTTTATGTCGCATGTGTCTGAAATTTCGTTGTTGAATGCCGTGAGTGATTTCTGTTTTGCCTGGAGGGATTTTACCCATAGCTTCTACTTTTGCTCTCATTTCAAAATTCATTGGGTTTCTGGTTCTTATGATTTCGTTAGCTTCTCTTTCAATTTTTGACATTATGGTTCTGTTCCCACCGCGTACCTTCTTGAGTCTCTTGATTGCTAGATTTTCGTTCGATGCTCCTTCATTGTTTTCTGAATTCGCCATTTTTTACTTCTTTTGATTTGTGTACTTATGAGGCCTGTGTATTTATGTCATTGACAGGAATACACCTTTTGTCCTTCTCATAATACATTAGTTGGTTGAATGGATTTTCAGCAAAAACAATTGTAAAACAACTCCAAGAGGCGAGCAAATGTAAAGCTGATAATAAAATCCAAATTACTTGATTATTGATAATAAAAATCTAAAATCTAAATTTTCCAGCATCTAAAATCTGATCTAAAGTCTCACTTGAAAGGCTCACATAAAATTGCTCTCAAATGCATCATCGGGAATTTCCATCTCTGCCTCATCAACTGAACTATGCAATGAATTATCCTCTCTTGATTTTCTGCTTTCAAAAAGAATGCCCAAAATATATTTTTATCTGACTCGATTCGAAGCAAAACTCTACAACTCAATCAGTTAACATTCAGCAAGATCAACAAAAAAAAGAAAAATAGTCCCTCCTCGCTGGCACGTGCGTCCGCAATGTCTCCTGGGACGGTCCGGCGGTCAGGGGGTAAAGTCATGTTACAAGACATGCATGGGGGTAATGTTACAACAATTACAATAACAACTAAAAGAATAAGTATCTGTCCAGTTTTTCTCATAACCTCACAAACACAATCGACATTTCTTGCCCCAATGATTTATACACGTCTTGGTTAGTGTAAAATTGTGATGATAATGTTTCTTTACAGATTCTTGCCTTCACTTTTACACCAGACGTGAACTCTAGCTTGAACCATTGTACTAACGAAACTGTATCCAAAATATGGATCTTGTATATTCTGCTTCTGGTGAATTCTTCCACGTGGTCATCTTTTTCCCAAAGGAAAATATACTTATTACAGTTACCTAGATTTTGCCATATCATCTTCTGCATTGTCAATTTCAGGTTTTTTCAGAACTATATCGCTGCTGTGAGGGAGCAATTCCAGTTCTTCCGTTTTATTTTGAAGAGCCACTACTCGTGGAAGCTCGCAAATAGCCAAATAGAATTCTTTGAATTCTTTTCTTCCAGATTCTTCCCAAATCACTCTATTCTGCCTCAGCTTGGTCAGCTTTCCCCTCAGGAGAGAAAATTTCCCATGCTTGAGACCATGTCTTCATAGTCGAATATCTTTGCCAGTGTTGATAACTCCTTCTTAATTATACTCTCATAGCCCTCCTCTCGTGCAGTCTTTAGTTTCTCGCATATTAGACAGGGAATTTCTTATAACAATCGAGCAAAGTGCCTAACCTTAGTTTTTATTCTTGATTCGGGTACTACAAGCCCTGGTGAGTATTTTAAGCCTTGGATACATTTTTGTAAAACAATAGAAATCACGTGATCGATGATGTCATTTCCCCCCGGTCATCAAAATTTTGACCCCCCTATTTTGAAAAATGCTTCCGATAATCTTATTTAACATCGTAATAGGAGCAAAAAGTTCTAAAGGATCAACTTTGTCAGGCTTGTGGATAGCGAGCTATGGCTGTTTGAAGTCCTCGTGACGTCATCAAAATGGCGGATATATAATTTTCAAATATGCTTAAAGTTACGAATTCCTGATCCTGTTAATGTGTTTTATAGCTTTTTATGAGGTACTTACATGACTGTTCTGCATATGTTTTATTTTTAAACTATTTTTTTCTAAATTTGTGTTATTTTTTTAAAGTTTGAAAGGATACATAACCGTGGTCGCAGTCATTACGGCAGCCAATCATCCGCAGAATCATCGCTCGAGAAGAAATCGGAAACTTCCCATTCGCTTTCGTCGTCCTTTTCACTGGTGGTCATGTCCGATTCTGTTGTCATCTCTGATAATCGCGACGAGGTTCCTCTTTCAATCTCACTCTCTGCTTCGCAGGGATATTTTTCTGTCACAACGGGAATGCAGGCAGTGTCTGTTCTTTTTCTTCGTTTTCTAAATTTTGTTTTGTTTGAGACTTCTGCATCGCTTATTTCTGCATCTGCATCGCTGTCATAATCTTTACGCTTCTTCTCCCGTTTTCGTAAAGAAACTGATCAGTGATGAGTCGAAGTGCCAGTTGATTCGATACTTGGGTGTTGGCAAGAGTTTAGATAAGGAGGTGTTAGACGACGTACAAGAATTCATTCGAACTGTTGTATACAATGGTAAAAATGACGAGTCTTACGTTGAAACAAGAATAAGGTTGTACCAACAGTTGAAAGAGAAAACATCTCTCTCCATTCCACCAGATCCCGACTCAATAGTACAAGCCATCAAAAGATGTCACTTGCAGGTGTTTATTTGGAAACGGTGCTGCCTTCGAGATATCGAAGCTATTTCGTATGAAGAAAACGGTTGGAGGAATGAGAACAACAGCTTGACGCCCAAATGGTTTTCAGGGAAACAACTGCCACCATCCCTTTCGCAAAAACGAAAACGGGAGAAGAAGCGTAAAGATTATGACAGCGATGCAGATGCAGAAATAAGCGATACAGAAGTCTCAAACAAAACAAAATTTAGAAAACGAAGAAAAAGAACAGACACTGCCTGCATTCCCGTTGTGACAGAAAAATGTCCCTACGAAGCAGAGAGTGAGATTGAAAGAGGAACCTCGTCGCGATTATCAGAGATGACAACAGAATCGGACATGACCACCAGTGAAAAGGACGACGAAAGCGAATGGGAAGTTTCCGATTTCTTCTCGAGCGATGATTCTGCGGATGATTGGCTGCCGTAATGACTGCGACCACGGTTATGTATCCTTTCAAACTTTAAAAAAATAACACAAATTTAGAAAAAAATAGTTTAAAAATAAAACATATGTAGAACAGTCATGTAAGTACCTCATAAAAAGCCATGAAACACATTAACAGGATCAGGAATTCGTAACTTTAAGCATATTTGAAAATTATATATCCGCCATTTTGATGACGTCACGAGGACTTCAAACAGCCATAGCTCGCTATCCACAAGCCTGACAAAGTTGATCCTTTAGAACTTTTTGCTCCTATTACGATGCTAAATAACATTATCGGAAGCATTTTTCAAAATAGGGGGGTCAAAATTTTGATGACCGGGGGGAAATGACATCATCGATCACGTGATTTCTATTGTTTTACAAAAATGTATCCAAGGCTTAAAATACTCACCAGGGCTTGTAGTACCCGAATCAAGAATAAAAACTAAGGTTAGGCACTTTGCTCGATTGTTATAAGAAATTCCCTGTCTATATAACTAAAAGATCCTCTATAGTATCTCCCGGTGCTCTTGCAGACCAATGTCGCTTTCTTCTTTCCTTGCTTTGCAGCCTAATATATATGCAAGAGAAAAACGATTACAACGACATATAAGGACATACAATAATATCCAGTTGAAAACTACCTTCCAAAGCAATGTAATCATTCGAGATACTACGCAAATCCGTGAGAAGTTGCTCCCGAAGTTCGTCTCTTTCATCCTCATCTTGCTTTAGTGCATCGTCATTTTTGTTCAATAACCTCGTCGCAGTGCCACGGTGAGATTTTCTCATTCTCTTTGCTTTTCCCAGGTTATCCATTTCTATTTTCTGCCAAACTTATCCAACTTATTGTATTGGCTGGATTCCTTCTCTCTTGTGTTTCTTTTGTATTTCAATATTATCGATGTTGATGTTAAGCTGTAGCGATTTTTCGAGTCACGTCGTGGTCACCATTTTAGTAATTTTAGAGAAATCTTTATTTACTGATCAATGGAGAGTTATTCTTTTTTAAGCTAACCTTATGAAGGCTTGAGCTTTGGAATTGCCAGAGTTGAATGAAGTCTTCCAATTTAAGTTTAATGGAGCTGTCGAAGGGTACAAAGATGAATGACCTTTTTTAGATTCTCTGAAGATGTGGTAGCTTCTTGTGGAATTGAAACATCGGTCATTGGGAAGAAGGCCACGTGCAGAACCGTAGTTTTCCGTAATGAAAATGTCTGATGCTCTTCCACCATGCAATCTGACACAAAGGAAATCGCATTGCACATCTATTTGGCCATTTGATTAGTGGTTTCAATAACGCCATTAACCGTACCCATGTAAAAACAATAGCTGTTACCAGCCCAATAGCTACATCAAACCGATAAGCAAGGTCTTGCACTTTCAACTTACATTTCAAGCGCATCATCACCATCAATAACTCTATGTTGCCTGCCACGACTTTCGGGTGTTGGACCAAAGAGATCGATTAAGAAAACAGCTTATCAACTTTCAAACAACATGAAAAATAACGTAAAAACTCTCGAAGAATATCAGCAAGAGAATATTAGAATTCTAACATCGACCACGCGGACCAGACACCATGGGTCGTTACCAGACTCCCTAACTGACTGCGCAGCGACACCGTGCCCAAGAGCCTGATAACTGGGTGTAGGCCTTTGTATGGGGTGTGGAATTACCACAAAATACAAAAAAAGTTAAATTTATCAGTACTAAAAGTTTAGCGTTCTTCACATCTAACTCAAGAGAGAGCTTTCTCTTCGAGCCTGGGCGTCTCTTAAAACTTCTAAATGCTCCTTCACTTGCCTGCATTAATGCTTCTTCTGCTTTACTTTTCTGCTGTTCTTTCTCTCTCTGACCTTGCCCTTTCCAATATTGCATGCGACAAACAACTGGTAATAAATGGTCAAAAACTAGTTTTAAAATGTTTGCTCCCCCAAAGCCGGTGTAGAACTGCACTTTGTAATCTCTAGGAATTTGCTGTAGTTCATATTCAGGTCCTAAACTAGACACAAATTCATCTAGAGTCTTTGGCGTGTATTGTTCTGTACTTGCAAAGAGCACTGTCTGGTTCATTGTTACCGGTATTTTTTGGGCTTCGACGCAAGTTTGTTTCGCCAGAAAGTGGCTTGCCGCGATTTTTTTCTCTTCACTGGTGTCTTTTTCATCTCTGCATCGCGCCGTGTCAGGTATACATTGTTGGGTAATTAAAGTTGCCAAGTGGCTTCCCAAATTTGAAATGATTTGAATAAACGAGCATCCCATTGTCTGCAGCCTTGTACGCAAGACCATCTTCCGAGTTGATAAATCTGGGGGTACCCGTCTTTGCATAAAGTCTTAGCAATTCACAAATGTAGAGGTTTGCAACTCTGAGATCAACTCTAGGTGCTCTGGCCTGGCAACACAACACCTGAATAGAGTTATGTATGCCTTTACCATTTCACCTGTGCTCTTTTTGACGTATAACGGACCTGCAAAGTCTTCACCAGTGTTGCTGAAAGGTAAAAGTTCAGTTGTCCTAAAATTTGGCAGTTCGGTGGTGGGAGGTGGTTTAAAAGCCCCCCCTTAGTCTGTTGCAAGTCTCGCACTTGCCCATCACTAGCTTAACTTGCTGTCTCCCTTGAGGTACCCAGAACCTTTCTCTAAATTTAGTTAAAGTTGATCTGAGCTTGTTGTGGTGCACTCTATAAACTTTGTGAAAGAGCAAGTGAAGTGAAACGCTTTGTAATCAAAACATAAACTAAATATTCAGATTTGTATAGTTCAGACCGCTTGGTATATATCATTCCACATTCTACTCCTTACCCCTTGTGTCCCTATGGTCTTACACGTCAGCCTTGCAGGATCCATTGTGTAAACTAAGTCTTTGAAAGTTTCTCATCGAATTTTGCTTTTGCGAAACCACTTTGAAATTTCAGCCAGAAGGTAACCAAGATTGGATGGCATTTTCTCAAATGGTTTTTGAATGCACAAAGCAAGGGAATGACATATGTATCGGTTTAGCTGGCAATCAGGGGACTCTGCTTTTACCCTTGACCAGACTAAATCATGCTGTCCATTCATCGCTGACGCCCCATCGCTGCCAAACCCAATACAACTAGACAAGCTCATCCCCATTTCCTCCAATGTAGTCTTGAGATGTACAAAAAGTTTGACCCCCTTAGCTCCACAGACTGAAATAATCCAGCATAGTCAATTGCTCCTCTTGCCTCATCGAAATATCGAACTACTACGCACAGATACTTTTCAGAAGAAACATCAGTCCACTCATCTATCAGAACATAATATTTCTTGTCGCGAACTGCATCTTTCAGGTTCTCGTGAAGGGCTGGAGAAATCACTTTCGAAATCAACTTCCATGCAGCTGCAAGTGTTTAAGGGCACTTTCTTTTCCATGCGTTTTCATTAATTCTACTCAACGGCTTTAAAATACCAGATAACGAATTATGAACGTTGTCCAGAACCGGGGTTGATGACGAGGGTGCATCTGTTTCCAGCATGCTTTCCCCCACAGCCCGGTCTGTTGCATACATGTTTAAATCGGCAGGTAGCCTCGTTACAAAATCGTCCTGTATTAAACTTGCGGCATACATCGTCCTTTGTTGCCACAAGGGATTTACTGTTAAAGGGTCCTTTGTTAAAAATACGATTCTCTTGTGGGCCGGCTGTGAACGTCATCAACCAGAGATGTTGGTCAATCCTTCCCCAGTTCATCGTTCAGTCATTGGCAGCCTTGGCGCGAAACTTGCGGTCGTAGAGCAGCCACCCAAGTGGTGGAAATGAAAGGCCGCATAGCGAATTGTCTCCAAATAGGAGAACAATTCAACATCCCTCGCCGGGAATTTTGAGGCGAGAATTTTTGAATACACGATAAACGCATCAGTCCACTTTTCGATGCGGGTGATGGGCTTGTCCCCGTAACCAGTTTCAGGTCTTTATCATCCCCCATAGAAATGGAAAACTTTTGTGATGCCGGGGGGATAATTTATGGACGCTCTCAGGTACTAATTTTGACAAGTCAAAAAACTCACCACTCTGGGTTTGCCTGACGAGGTTGCTGGAAATCTCCGGTGAGAAGGCATTGATCGTTTGCGTGGCCGGCATCAGTGGGGCTGAACAGCTTGGAAGATGCGACATTCTGAGTGAAACTGGCTGCGGCGTACTTGCTGGTCTATCTGTCTGTGGAGGCTTGTTGGCGGTCATCAGTTCACAGACGATGGTAGCCAGAGAACCCTCTATTGCAGTTTGGACGATTTGGTCTAACTCAATATGGTTGAGAGAGCTGGAAGCCGATGCTCCTGGATGCTCTGCTGAAGCAGTTGATGCTGACGAGGACGGTCCAGGTGCGGCAGGTCCAGGCGTTACTGCGAATGCTGGTTCTATGGTTGACACTTCCATGTTGGCTTCGGTTGCAACACTGGGCCATGAAATAGCAGTAGTCACTGCTGTAGACGGTCGCGTACTTCTCCGTATGCTTTGTTTCGCTGACTTGCTTTTAGGCATCTCACCTAGCTTTCGTTGAGATAAATTTTTTGTCCCAATCATCAAAATGTTCAGAAACTGTCTATTCATGTCAAATTGCTACCCATTTCTGACTTACAGCCCAAATTTCATAAGATTTGGGTCATCAAGCTCTAAGTAATTTCTAGGGTTGCCAGACCCTATTGGTCAGCAGTAGCCAAACATGATTCTGAAGGAGGCCAAAATGTAGCCTGATTTTTCAGCAGAAGAAAACACATGGTTTAACAGAAATAGATCAATTTTTATATTTTAAAATGAACCATTTCCATGGATGCATCGTTCAGTTAATTCAGACTTAATTAAATTTAGTTAAAAAATAAACAACGTGAAGGGAAACAGAACCAAAATTTTGCCAAAGCAGTAACCAAGTTTATAACAGGGTAATTGTTTATAATGAATTATGTTTATATATCATATATTTTTCATTTCATGGTTGGATTGTTGTTATAAAATTATTCACAAGTATTCATTCAAGCTACGTCCTTCATCTGCCGAAGTTTCTCCTTGGCTGTAGATGTTTGCGGAATGGAACAACTGAAGCATTTCTTGTTAAACAATGAAGTCCCGGCAACATTTTTGCCCAAACTTGAAATTCACTCTAATTCTGATTACATCATCCAGCATAACAAGTCGCATTCTGCTTCTTATCTTTGTTCTTACATTAGTAACATGTGAAAACACTCTCTCGCATATAGCATTGCTCACTGGGGTCGCAAGGGCAGTTAAAGCATAGAGAGCCAATTTTTTAAATAGTTGCTCTCCTGTACTAGATGTGTATTTCAAAATTCTGCGCCAAAATTCAGCTGAATGTCTTGGAACAACTCCACTAAAAGCGCTTTCGGCTGCCCAATCGACGTGAAGTATCCTGCTGTATTCTTCCTAAACTGACGATATGTCAGCCAAGGTGTGAAGCATGGGTAAAAAATAAAATGGACGGTGAACCTGAGAGAGAACTGTCATTAGGGACAGTTAGTTGAGACCTGAAAATAGTTTCATTCATTTCATTCTATTTTCAACCTGTGTAAGCGCTTCAACGCAAGCCATTATTGCTATTGCTACGTAACTATTGCTTCTAATAGCAAATCCGAAGTAATTTTGGATGCGTTTTATAGTCTGTTTTGTCAGTCGACCAGCACCTCCAACCGTCTTTCCATCTGTTAACTTTATCCCTTTTGTTCTTTCTTGTATTCTGTAAGAGCTGTCCCCATTCTTTTCTGTATATGGCCAACACATTCCTCCTTGGTAATTTTATAAAGCTCTCCATACTCCTCTTCCAGTGCTTTAGAATTTTCTCCAAAGCAACTGCTATCACCTTCCCCTACCAATTGAGTATACTTCAGTTCACTCGACTCAATGCTTCGCTTAAAAATCAGAATGGCTCCTTTATTCTCCATGTCTCGAGATGACTCTTTGTGATTTATGTCACATGAGTCTTGATGGTTCTCATACCATTGTGCAAAATCGTCTGCAATTAAATCTATGCTCCATCACGGAATATTAGGATTTGATTTCAGTGATGAGAAGACGCTGAGCCTCTGCATCTCGCTGAAATGTTTTCTGTAAACCTGTAAGGATTTCAAGGATGTCACCCATGAGAAATATAGGCCAAGTGTGTTTTTCATCCCAAGTCTTGAAAAAGAAACCTTGATTGAATCCCTTTAGGTTCTTTCTAAAAAAGTGAAAAGTGGAAATACTGGAACTTGTTCTTATTTGCAATGGAATTTCGTTGCATGTCTTTGCACTTGTGTAGAGAAAAGGTGTTTTAGAGAACTTTAGGATTGAGCCTTGAGATGTCTAAATTAAGTTGATTTCTTGTTTGATATTTCGAAGTCTGGTGCTAAGTCCACCCATCTTTCAATCCAGAGCTCTCAATCAGCGTCTTTGCTCTGTTTTGGAAACGCTGGAGATGATCAAGTTGCAGTACCACTAAAATGGAAAATAGTATAAAATGTTTAAAAGAAACTAATGGTCGATGAAGGAGTATAGAAGCTATTTAACAAAAATGTGGAACTGTTTAATTATGGGACAATAATGTAAGCAAGTCACAAGATGTAATGTTCAGCGATATGCTGCAGCACGTTTCCAAGTCTTCTGCCCCATGCATCCTATATCGCTCGTGCCACATAATCTCATCCAGGTAGGATGGCACCCTTAATGTTGTCCCAAGTAATGCCAAGCACCTTAGTCTTTTCCCCATGCTCACGGTGCACCTAGGGTATCCTTGGCACAGTTCAGGTTCTTTCACTCCCTCTCCTTCCTTAACTGCAATCTCCAGGGCTAACTCTATCATTTGTTTTCCACTTACGCAAGTGAAATCCTCCTTCTTTCTCGCTCGCGCCCTCTCATACATACTCACAGCCTCCTTCGTGTTCTCACATCTCGTCACTAAATTGTCTCCTATCATTTGGCTCTCAAAGTCTGGGTCTTCCTTTTCATACTTCTGGATGTGATGCCTAAGAGCACAGTTTAGGAGAAATAGCGAGGAGTTACACTGTTTTAATACTTCATCATAGGTGGTTTGATGGAGGAAGAAAGACACTTTGTCGTTGTTTGGGAGACCATAGATGAACTGCCTCGTTTCTGCAACAGGGACAGCTTTCTTGTTTAGTGGCAACAGTTGCAAAATATTTATTCAGTACAGATGGACTCAGTGTTGAACGCTTAGCTGGTGGGTGTAAGACGCTATGAATGACTTTCCATACCTCTTTTTTGTTTTGCTTTGAAAGTGCCTTATGATAAAAAGAAGCTCTCACTTTTCTCACTGCTTTCTTTACGGCACGTTTACTTTCTCTAAATTTCTCCCACAACAGACTACTGTCAGAGTGACTCTCCAATTAATCTTCAACTGTTGGTCATCTCGTCTGGCCGTCCTGCTCATGTGGGGTGTTCTGCAAGCATGAAGCATGAAAGCATCACAAGATCATGTCCTTACATAAGAATCGAATTTGGATTCACTTTTGAAGTTGAAGTAAGCTACCTCTTTGCATGACACACCCATTTGAGTCATACGACGACAACCAGGAGATTCAGGGTGACGCGCTCTTGCTGGTTGTGATGATGGTGATGCATGCGGTGTTGATGTTCGCAAAGGAGGCAACAACGATAGCAGTAGCGGTGATGGTTTTTTTTTTGGACGAAAATAATTTTTGTTGTTCCGATAATGGTCAGCGCTATTGCTGCTGCTGTGGAAGTTAATCGGTGGTGTGTGAATGTGTTGTGAAGTAATTTGAAACAGTCCTGTTGTCGTCGTCATCATTTCCATTTGATTGAATCATTCAAGTCTGGGTGATTTTGGAAGGGCAGAACTCTGTGAAGGCGGTCATTGCAAGTGTGTAGCATTGGCATAGTTGCAGTTGATGATTTCAATAGAAAACCTACACATTTTAAGACACTGCTGCTGTTGTTGCAGGGCTGCTCACTATTGGTGAGGGGGTGTTAGTAGCGCTGCCGCTGGTGATGCGGGTGGCGGTGGTGGTGTTAATAACAAAAAATATCCCGGTAACGAGCCCAGACTGCTGACACCACTATTCAATGTGCCCCTTTTAGCTGGCTTATTCATCACCATAGCTTTTCCCAGTTCCGAACGGCCACATTTCAACATATCCTTTTCACATGCCCAACCTATACCAAGTACTTTAGTCTCTCCTCCAGCTTCTTTCTCTTGCCCCAATGTCTCCTTGGCATAGGATTTCGTCAACCTGTCCTTGCGACATATCACTACCAGACTTCCCTTCAACCTACAACATTTTCTCTCCCAAGCCTTTATCATTTATCTTCCATTTTCTTACCTGAAAACCTCCTTGCCTTAACCTATTCCATGCCTTGTTGAATGGCTCAAAGGCTACATCCTTATTGTCGGCTCCAGCTACCAAATCATCCACATAGAATGACTTAGACAAAAGAGCAACAAAGTCTAGATCTAATTCTCCAAGTCTGCAAATGGTGGCGAAGAACTGCATTCAGTAAAAATGGTGAACTGTTTACCCCAAACACAACCCGATTGAACCTATAAATAACAACCTCTGACTCTCAACAACCTCAACCTCTGACGCAACAACAACAGGCCTAATCTTCCCTTTGCGCTTCTCTGATTGGTTAATAAACCAAATCTATTTTTAGCATGTGCACAGGCAATCTTTTAACATTGCACAGGACAATTTCACAGACTACGGAGAAGAGATTACAATCAGCAGATGCAGAGATATAGTTTTACAGAAGAATGCTCAGAATATCTTGGACAGATCACATGTCAAATGAAGAAGTACTTGCTAGAGCAAAAACAAAAATGAAACTTGTTGAAACAATCAGGAAGGGGTAATTGCAATTTTTAGGACATGTTTTGAGAAAAAAGAACTGGAAGAAGTGGCAGTAACTGGAAAAATTGAAGGAAAAAGAGCTAGAGGAAGGCAGAGGCTCACTTTCATCTCAAGTCTCAGCCATTGGATAAAGATAAGCAAAAAGAAAATAATCAGAACAGCAGAGGACAGAGAATTATGGAGAGCCATGGCCGCCAACGTTCTGGCAGAACAGGGCACTGAGAGAGAGAGAGGCTTACAAAATCTAAACATCTGCGTAAAAAAATAAAATTTGTTATCACCATAAAAGTCTTAGTAAAAACTTAAATCAAAATTAAAAAATGCAAAATAGGCCACAATCTATATGAGCTTAAAGAAAAAAAATAAACATGAAATGATATGCAAATTTAAGCACATAAACCCAAATCCTTGTATTAATATAATAGTTATGAGTATCCATGTAATTGATAACAAGTAAACAAATTTGCATCATATGGCCTAGGGAAGTTCAAGTTCCATAAGAGTACGACAAAAACTGTCGTTATTTTCTAGGTTGATGAAAAACGAATCTGCACTATTGTTCTGCATTTGTTTCACAATATTGTAATGATGTTGCTGCGTTCCATTACATCTTTTATCCCAAAGCCAATTATATTCTTCAAATTTAAACAGACTCTCCTGTATAGAATTTTCTTTGAACATTGAGCACTTATCTGGGCACAGTCTGAACCCAAACGAAAAGCATAAACCTTCACGCAAAATAAAGTTCAACCACTTGGGATCTGGGTCAACATTACGATGATATCGCCCGTCATAAAACAGATATCTTGCATGACCAGCTGATCTTGGTTTAGGTATCTTTTTGCTCTCCTTTATTGTATGGTTAAAATAGCCTGGCTCAACCATGGCTGGTATAGCATCCTTTGCATCAAATTTTCCCAAAGGCACAAGTTGTATGTGCCATGCGTATTCGTCTCTGTGATAATACCACATATAATTACACATGATACTAAAATGGCACCAAGAACCGGCTCCTACTTTGGGACATTTTTCGGGCGGTGCTTCTTTGAAAACTTGAGGAAACGATTTATTGTGCATTCTTTCAACGTATTCTCTCATCTCTACAATATGCGCGACTTTGAAAATGACGGGAAAATAAGACATGCATTGGAAGACTTGTTTGACTTGTAGAATATACTCTGCTGTTTGAATCCAACATGGAAATAGCGGAAACCCAAATTTAGGAAATGCCACTGGTTTATTATCTTCAAATAGCAAATCATCAGTAACAGCAGTTATAAATAGAGTATCCGCATCAACAAATCCAACATATTCTTCAGCTGTACAGACATCTGCATACATCATATCGAGATATTGCCTGGCCTTACCCCAACCATAATCAACATTATTATCATAAGGATCCATGTAGCAAACTTCAACATCGATTTCAGGATGTAATTTTGGAAATTGGTTACCATAAACGTGATCTTCTTGTTTTTCATTGTCTAGAACAACAACTAGCTTTAAGTTCTTCTTCAAAAAGAATAATTTCATGCTTTTCAACAGCCATTTTTCCATGTTGTCGACCAAACCGCCCTTTGTAACTCGAACGTAGATGCGAAAGTTGTTTGTGCTGCCTTTGGTCGCTTGTGGGCTATGCCATTTTTGACTTGGTAAGGTTATCACTTTATCATCAAAGTAGAGAAATTGAAGCATTAATACTGCTCCTATAATAAAACAAAAAATAAAAGTCCACTTGGGCGTTTTCATTTTCATTCGCATTTTGAGTAATTGTGTTATGCATGCGAAGAAATGCAGTGGAGTCCGAGTTACCAAGTAGAAAACATTCTCAATACCAATTCAGATTGTTAAACGGCATTGTCTATTGACCAGACCTTGATTCTATGGACCCCGGACCACGGACCAGACCATTGGACAGGACCATAGTTGAGTAGTATTTAATGTTATTTTAAAAAATTGAGTGTTGAGCATACCAGCCCGAATTACTTGAATAGGAATAAGTTTTTACGGTCGGTGATACCGATTTGCTGTGCCCATTTCGGCTTACACTGCAGACTAATGACTGAATTCATAATTTAAACTAAAACAAACAATAAAAGAGGACAGGGTG
The DNA here is from genome assembly GCA_013076295.1 of Sanderia malayensis. Taxonomy (NCBI): domain Eukaryota; kingdom Metazoa; phylum Cnidaria; class Scyphozoa; order Semaeostomeae; family Pelagiidae; genus Sanderia; species Sanderia malayensis. The sequence goes on from RQOL01000024.1 coordinate 60,635, forward strand.
GGTGGAAAAGGTCAAACTTTGTTCTATGCGGTACGGCTCAGAATGATTGTTGCATCTGAGCGTGGCCTAAATATGCCTACTATCGTCAATCTATCTGCTAGGCTCGTTATCCACACCCTTATGAGATCATGTTGATGGACATACACTCGGGGCTATTTCGGAATGGCAATTTCTATCGCCCATTAACTGTTTTTAAATTGCATTTAAGAACTATTTAAAATTAGTTTTTAGGGCTTTCGTGATATTTCCATGCATCACGATATTTGAATAACGAAGCTCGGCAAAATTTACGTACCTTATCAGTTCTCCATAAAGCTTATCCGATGTTACAAGTCATGTTCACGCATGATTATTTTGAATGCCAATCAGCTCACAACGAGTTACTTGAAGAAAGATATTTTTGAAAGTCTTTACTTGGTTTTGCTATCAAAGGTTTCTTGAGTCTTGATGAAATTTTTGGATAATGAATCCTGCTAGACTTTAAGTAGTGTTTTATAACGTGTATCAGCAGGTGTCTCTGTTAATCTTTTATTTTATTTACACGGAAATATCACCAAAGCCCTAAAAATGAATTTTGAATACATACTACATAAGCGGGGATTCCCTATGGTCTGACCCGATGTTCTTGTCTTATGGTCTGGTCCTATGATCCTGTTCGGGGTCCATAGTCTCGTGGTCTGGTTAATAGACTATGCCCAACAGGCTTGGCGGGCGAACAAGTTGTGATTCAATTTGTGCGTCTATTCAACATCTCTATTCTGTGATTCAACCCAAGGGTTTGCAAAACAGCCTAGGCCTAGCTAGACACCCCCAGCAAGAACAACCCAGTTTCTTTGAAGTGGAAAGGATTCTTCGATTCTGAAACGGGTGCTTACCAGTGGAAGAATCCTGGGAAGGGAAGGCGCCAATAAACGGCAAAAATCTACAAAAATGGCAACCCACTCAACTGGCGCAGGTATGTTGGAATTATGATGATTCTGTTTATCCTTGCGTTCACGCTCATTGAAAAGAGAAAATAAAGGACTATTGTATTTGTTGTAAGTCATGCGTGTATTTTACGACGTTTTATTGTTTGATTTGTTTAGCTAATTTAGAATCTGAGAGGCTTAAAAAAATGATCAGTGTGCTATTCAAGTTGGAAAATGAATTTCCTTGCTCCAAAAGTAAAACAAAGTGGGGCGTCAGGAAATACCGTATTTCCTCGATTAAACGCCCCCCAAAGTCCCAGGATTAATAAACGCCATTTAATCGAGGAAATACGGTATGCATTGGATGATTTTGACAAAGGCAACATCTTTTGGCCCTAAGACCATTTGGAGAGAGAGGAACACGAGTTACATGCTTTCATACCATCTCTCTATATAATATCAAATAAAAATGAAAGCAGTTGTCATTACTTCTTAAGAAAATCATATTTGATTTCAAAGTAGATCTATCAGTTCATTTCACAAATAACGCTCATTCTTAATAATGCTCAGCCAACATAGAGGATAACGCTCGCCTGGACATTAAAGCTAGAGGCTTCTTTAGGGAAGGACAAACGGCCTTTATCGATGTACCTGTCGCAAATCTGAAAGCTCCATCTTACCAAAACAAGAAAAAAGAGACTGTTTTGAAAAATTCAGAACAAGAAAAAAAACGATCGTACAATCAAAAAGTAATGGAAGTTGAGCATGGCTCTTTTACCCCATTGGCCTTTGGATCAAATGGAGCCATGTGACATGACTCGAAAAGTTATGCGCTCTTTTCTCATAACATGGCCCATGTCATGAGAAAAGAGTGCATAACTTTTCACAAAAAACTTGTAGTGATAGCAGATAAAAAAGGGAAACAATACCACGAAGTAATATCATACATTAGAACTAAAATTTCTTTTAAACTCTTAAAATCCATGCTTTTATGTATCCAGGACAGTTTTAAATTTTATACGTTTTTATTTTGTTAATTTTTAATTTCCCCTTTTTTTTGCTTCATGTATATTTTAATTTCGTGCATTGTTTTTCTGTCTTTGGAGTATGTGTGCATGCTTGCCCTTTTTGTTTTTATAGTATTTATTGTAATCAATTTTTATCGAGAATGAAATGAATAAAAATTAAAAAATTCATTTTACAAATTTACTTTTGCCTTCTTTGCTTCAGAGAGACCTGAATCTGAAAAAATACAATATTGTCTTGATAAATATGTTGAATTCCGTGGACAGTGGAAAATCGAACATATACTCATAAATAGGGATTCCTCAAAAAATAATAAGCTAGCAAATGATACTATCCTATCCTGCCCTAGTTGGGGCTGCCAGGCGGAGCGGTAGGACTTGGTCAAAATGATAGTGATAGCAAAACTAAAACTTCGCAACTATGTGTTACTTTATCACACCACTGTTGCATTTACCAGTCAGCATCGTATTCAGGGCCGTTGCTAGAAATTTTTTATGGGAGGGGTGGGGTGTAGAACAAGTAATTTGTCGACAAAATAGGCGTGGCAGCAAATATCAGTGTGGCTTTCAAATGGTTTAGGAGATCATGAAATTATTGAGAAAGAGTTCATTACTATTTATAAAGGTTTTTTAATGTCTGTGGATGATTATAGAAAGATCATCAAACGAACAAAATATTAATAGAATACAACTTTACAAAGAAACGTAAACAATAAACTGAAACATATACAAACAAAAGTTAAGAGCAGTTTAATGATGTGTTTTAGTGTTTTAGTTTTGCCCAACATGCTGCCATTGCATTTATATTTATTGTATCCGTTAAATCCTTTTCACATGAAAGCAACATTAAAGAATCTAACCAGTCATCTGTCATTGTTGTGCACAAATATGTTGTCACTAAACTTCAATCGGCTAAAGGTAAGTTCACCTTTGGCAATAGTGCCTGGTGCTGTCATTAACAACCGGTAGCATCTGTTTAAAATTAGAAAAAACTCCTTCTTTTTCTGAAAATTTGGCGGCATCAGCCACAGATGTTATTTCCTTCCCGATAATTTGTCTATCTTCAATAACATTTCCAAACTACGCCAGGAAAGTGTAAGGGTTAATTAGGGGGGAACATTTTGATAAGATCATTGACTTCTTCAAACAAAGGCTTTACCTGTCTTTATTTATTTACATTTTTCTTGTGATTTTATTCACACAATAATTATGCTTCTTTTGTTTATGGCTTGAATATCATGCAAAAAGCAAAATAATGAAACAAATAAAGAAATTTGTGATTTGGATTTACTCGCCCTTTGCAGCTCATTTTGTTTATTTTGAGCAGTGTTCGCGATCGCAATCGAATCCGATGCTGAATGGCATGTTGAACCGGAGGATGAATCCGAATCGGAGGATGAACCGGGGGATGAATACGATGCTGAATGGTTAAACTTCTATCTCTACACTATAATACTAAAACGTGAGCGGTGACGGAAACTCGCGTCAAAGACCCCCAGCGACGGCAGCTTTCCGACACTACTCCTCAAATTTCCCTCATCTGTTCTTTTTGAAAACTACTCAGATATGTTCCCAGTAATCTGTACATTTGTAATATGCATTTTGTTTTTTCGAATTCGTTTTCCTTTTCCAGATATTTTCAGTTTTCTACTTGGGAAATTCTTCCGCCCTTTGTTTTCCTCTCATATGTGCTTTGTGTACTTTGTCAGATACTGCCGTGCCGAGGCTTTTGTTTTGCCTGCGAGGGGGACGTGACCCGAGCTCTGATTCGTACTTCAGCATTGAGTCGAACAAAACATGCTGTGCTCAGCGACCCCCTGGCAATTAATACGTCTGGATGATGTCATGATTCTGGAAAGATCCATCGTGCGTTGTTTACCGTTTTCGAAACAATCAATCCCTGTTGCGTTTGACACTAATCCGACAACCCCTTTTGTCACTGTGGCCTTTGATTGACGAGGAAGTTGCTTCCTTCCTTGAGCGAACGTGCAGTCGATGTCCATTTTCGAAGTTGGGACGGGACGGGACAAACAGAATGAAATTATTTCGTTTTGTGACTGCGTTTTATTTTTGCTGTCGTTTTACTCGAGCTTCCAAACGAAAAGCTTCTGAGGATTTAACTGGTAAGTGCCTAAGTTGTTTCCATTTGCCTCTACTAAACTCCTGTATTCTTTTTATTTTGTTTCCGATTTATTCTGATCCGTTGTTTATAGAAATTTTCAGGCGCCCTGAATTCTAAAATTCTTTCCTTTACAATCTTTTGCGTACTAAATTGAATACTAAAACGATGAATGATCAATTTCTGCTTTTATAATAACAGGTCTGGATGCGACGATCTAAAGAACGAATTTCGGAGACGGCACTTTCGTGATTTCACTGAAACGAAGCCATTCAAAGCACACGCAGTTGTCTAAAAAGCTATTCTGCCCTTCCTTGCAATCAACTGGAATTTTACTTCAAGCTTGCTACTCAGAACTGTTTCCCAAAGAACTTCACTGGTAAGTGGCTAAATTTTTTCTATATTTTCCCCTCCGTTGTACTGATTTATTCACCTCAGATGCCGTGATCAACAACTCGCTTTTAAAATTCATCCCAGCCGTGCAATAATTTTCAAATTTCACTCATATTCTCTATAAATTGACTCTGATTTGTTTGAAACAGCTCTGATCGATCAATACTAAAATTCTAATTCGATTTTTGCAGATTTGGATGTTAAATTCTAACTCGCCAGACTCGAAAACAGCTATTTTCGTATTGCATTGAAGCAGGGCGTGCGGAGAAGCATGGCAAATCCCACTTCACATGGATTCACTGACCACCTGCAATTCAAAACACGAAAGTCGTCGATTTGGCGTGTCACGTGTGAGTGAATTGATTGAGAACTTTCATGATCTGCTGTATTTAAAACCCTTTTATATCACGAATTTTCGAATGCGTGTTCAGAAGCATTTCACTTTGGTGCCCTCTAAAATTTTCATAATGCGCTTTTGTATTGCTTGCATGGATTCCTGTAGTCGTAAATATGTTTTTACGGATTTGAGCTGTATTTTTAATATTGTATATTCTCCAATCGAAATTTCGAATTAAATGGATCCAATTATGATATACTATACTATACTATTCAATATGATATACATGTATGATATACTATTCGATCGCAATGCTTCTCTCTGTTCGGTTTAAATCGAGACATTTCTGGCACGCTCAGAAGTGCACGAACATTTGCATCGTGGAAAAAATGGACCAGGAACAACCTTGGGATGGAATCAGACCTCGGGACTTCCGTGGGGAAAAGGATGGAAATATGAGGATCAGAATCATTTCAAATTAAATCATGGGAGAAAACATGGACCCAGAACAACCTTGGAATGGAACTCAGGATCTGGGATTCCATCGACCATGCTATGGGGGAATGGATACAACTTTGAAGATTTGAATGGTTTCAAGTTAAATCATCAGAGAAAACATGGACCTGGAACAACCTTGGAATCAAAATTGGAACTCACGGCTTCCATGGACCATGTGGTCGGGGAATGGAGCATTTCAATTATTTCAAATAAAGTTCCATTGCTTTGCGTGTCCGACGAACAGTGATCTTACTTATCGCAACTTAATCAACTTTAATTAGAACGGATTGCTTAACGTGTCCGCCGCTGCAGGATGGTCTAATATATATATTTTGTGATGTCACGTGATGACGCATTTTCCCTGCCAAAAACAATAGATTCGACCCGAAACAATAGGTCGAACGCCCGAAAACAATGGGCCGAAACGGCGAACCGTGTAATCACAAAGGCTTTTTTGTATGTGGGTATATGGCAATGAAATTCACACTGAATGTTTAGTTTATTATTTTAACCAGGGTAATGGATTTTGTTTTTCGATTTTCTCCTGAAATTTTTAATTATTCCACTAATTATTCTGCTAATTGTGCTATCACGAAAAAACTACGGTTTACGGTGGCGAAACTTCCAAATTCGCGTTGCAAACTCCATTTTCGAGCACAGTATTCGCTGTTCATGTGACCTGTTTCGCCTTTTGCTGTAATTTGATTGGCTCTTTCGCGACTTCACGTGAACAGTCACGCGTATTTCGTTATCATGCAAATTTGCCCTCGGGTTGAACAGCAGGTACTTTTGGAGAAGACGCGTGTTTTTGTTTTCAACACAAAGGATAACTGGGCGCCTTTCAAAGTGTTTCACGACCTGAATTATCTTTGTAAAGCCTTGCTAATTGTTTGAGAGACCTCTGGAAAATTACAGGAGACAATTGAGAACACAGGTGATAGCTTTTTTTTGTTTTTTGAGTGAGATAGTTTTAGTTTTTGTACGACGGCTATCTGTAAAAGGGGGAACGGGGAATCAGGGAACGGGGAACGGGGAATAGAGAAAAGGGGGAATATGACGTCACACGATGTCGTATGACGTCATATTCCCCCTTTTTCAAATCTGTAAAAGGGGGAATCTGTAAAAGGGGGAATCTGTAAAAGGGGGAATCTGTAAAAGGGGGAATCTGTAAAAGGGGGAATCTGTAAAAGGGGGAATCTGTAAAAGGGGGAATCTGTAAAAGGGGGAATCTGTAAAAGGGGAATCTGTAAAAGGGGGAATCTGTAAAAAGGGGAATCTGTAAAAGGGGGAATAGTTTGCAATTAACTCAAAAATGACGCACTATTCATGTGGCTTTATAATTTATTTGTACAGTGCTTTTGTCGTATATTAAGTCATACGTTCTTATCCCTTAAACTGGAAATACACTGAAACATCAACAAAACATGTTAATCTCGAATTTTCATCACTTACAAGGAAAGAAAGCATATACACGGACAACCAGAGTGCTGATTTTTTCAACGCGAATATATTGACGTTGGTATCTTAGCATCTGAGTGACTTTTTCCTCACGTTACTTGCTATTTCCTTTTCTTACTGAAGCGCATACTTTTGCAATTAGAGGATCCTATACGGTTGATGAACAATACATCAAATGAGTAGTGATGTGACTGGAAACCAGCTATTTGACCCAGTGCGTTCTTTGATTTCATGTTTACTTTTAGAATTTCTAATTATAGAAACCATTACAAAGTGAGATACATTTATTTTCAATACATCCAGATGGACTTCTAGACATATTTTTGGTCAGTTGTTAGTTGTTCATCTTGTATGGTGGTTACATGTTTATGTTATGTTCACAAGACGTGCTCGTTCAGCTCACAGCTGTGTTATTATCTTTCTGTCAGCTTTTATGTCTGACAGCCCAGGGTTTTGTTAGCCTGCGTGCACTCTCTGAACAGTCCTAACACAGAATAGAGATAATACAGAAGGCCAACTCGAGCATTTTCGATGGTCACGCATGTAAGCGAGGTTAAGGACTCCAAAACACGTGTTGTGTGATATGCTAAGTATAATAAATAAAAAAAACACAATAATTAGGCCTTCATTTTGTTATTCCGTGTATCAGTAAAAGTTTCTTCACTTGTATGTAACGCCCTTTTAATGACATTCACGCACAACACCCGCTTTCCCTACCACAGCATTTTGTAACTATCCGCCATTAAACATAGGCCTATTCTCTTTTCCTATTGTTCGCCCATTGTTTGGCCACTGGCTACATGAAAACGAGTTTAAGGACTCCACAAAATCCATGACCATGAGCTTCAAAGGATACCGACACGAGTTGGCCTTCTGTATTATCTCTATTCTGTGGTCCTAAGCCCCAACAGTCTGCGATTTCAGAAAATTATGTATTGTTTCGTGATTGTGGAACAACAATGATTAGCCAACTTTTTGACTAACCAGCTGGTAAATTGTGAACATCGATACCGAAAGGCAAAGAAATTGAAATCTCAGGATGTTATGAAGTGCTAATTTTAATGTGTCGTAATTTTAATTGTGTAAGTCTTGTTCGGTTCTCACACTTTATCGGTGATCTTTGCTATTTCGCATGAATGACGTCAGTTCCATAGAAAAATAGAGCCTTGGGAATTTTATTTTTAAAACAATGGATATCTGGATTTTTTGAGCCTCGACTTGGGAGTTTTGAAGATTTCAATCTGACAGCCCTGGCGATGGGTTTGGCAGGTGAAGTATTATTTTCAAAATAGAGGTACCATGCCAAATACCGCAAGGCATAAGATGTGACAAAGACTAAATTTTTTGAGGCAGGATATTAGTCGACACACAACCACTCTGAGTTCATTCAACGTCTTTCTGCAATGGCAGAGAGAAGTCTTCCGAAGCCAAGCACAAAGTGCTTGATGGTCTTGACGGCGTACAGAAATTTAATTGGAATGAAGTCAACCTTATCAGTACTATCGGCACTGGAAGCTTTGGTTTCGTTATGTTGGCGAAATACAAAGAAAATCATGTTGTGCTCAAACAGCCTTTGTGCGGCGAAGAAAATAAAAAGGAATTCATAAAGGAAGTGAAATTGCTTAATAGCCTAAAGGGGCATGACAACATAGCTGAATTTAAGGCAGTGTGTTGGAGTCCATTTGCTATCATGCAAGAGTATGTTAATTTTTCTTTTGCTGCCTTTGAAGACGAGACGAACGTCAGCTCGCTATCCATGTTTCTGTCTCATATAAACGAGGTATATGACTTTGCCGGCTTTGAACATGTTACAGATTTTATAGTTAACGATATCCTGAACGGAATGCTTTATATCCACGAACGTGATATCATTCATCGTGATTTGAAACCAGCGAATATTTTGGTGAGTAATCAGCATATATTTAGCGAAGATAAGACCTCGTTCCTTGCCAAATGGATATCAGAGACACAGCCCGTAATATGCAAATTAAGTGACTTTGGTGAGAGCAGATCGCGGCTTGTTCAAACTCAGACAGTATTGGTATCGAAGGTTGCACAAATAGATCGAGGCAGTCCGGTGTACATGGCACCTGAAATATTGCTGAAAAATTTGAGACCCGCATTAGCAGACATGGAGACATTGAAAGCAGCTGATATGTGGGCAGTTGGCATGTGCATTTTTGTTGTCACTAATGCGAACCAGCCGTATCCATTTCATGACGCTCTTTTAAAGTGCACCAACGACAACATCAGGGAAGCTCTTGAAGATCTAGTATCAAAACAACAGCGCCCCTCGCTATCAAGAAAGTATGAAAAGCTGCATGCTACAGCTTGGTGGCCGTTAGTAAGCCTATCAGAAAGACTAACATCATATGACCAGGATGAGCGAATAACATCTGTAGAGAGTGCTGTTGGAGCTCTAAAGGAACTTAAAAGAAAGTCAACTTCTGCAACTTTCAATTTAAAGATACATCAAGGCAGTGCATTCGAAATGGTATGTGAAGAATCGGCAAAGCAACTCCAGCAAGGCCTGCATCTTCCTGGAAACATCGATGTCACTAACGATGGCACAAATGCGTGTGTTTTCCTGGCCTTAAAATTGTGCGATGAATTGAGGAATTTTACAATGGAGATAAATGAAGATGCAAGTCTCTCTACGATTGGGTCTAAAATTGCTGATTTGACACACGCCATTATAAACGACTTTCCTGGAATTATAAACCCGCTACGCGATAGAGATCAAATATATACACCATCGGAGGCAAAGGTAATTATGGCCAAGCATGGATATTTAGAAGCAAGTACTGAACTATCAGAAGAAATGCCATTCATTGATCCTTTGTTAAGTGCAAAAGGGCGAAAGAATTTGATGAACTCTTTGAATTGTCTAATGAAAGAAAAAAACTCTTTTCTTTCTATTTACACATTTGAACCATACAGTATCATCATAGGTAGAGCGGGGCGTATTGTTTTTTCGGTCGACACCCATGCGGTGCCCAAATTATGTGATGGAGATGGCAACGCTCAAGTGAAAGTTTATGACTGTGAAGATGTCAAGACACCCACTGCAGTTTGTCTATGGATATGGTCAAGGGCAGCAAACAGTGGAATATCAGCTGAAACTGCACAATCGCTTGCAATAGTGTCCACATCAATTGTTTCCGAAAATGCAGAAAAGCAACCATACAATCCCTTTGCCGTTGAGTCCTGCCTCATTGATCTGACTGTTGAAGTAAGTATCAGACACAATTTATATGCTTCCAATACCTTGTTTGTAGCTGGCTTTTTCGTTGCGGCACATCCGAATGAGAAATGCGTTTCCAGATTGCAAACTACTATTTATGTTTGTTATAGACTGAGGGTGTGATAGACAATCATGATGCTTCATCAGCCTTTTGCAGCATTGCCGATGAACCAATTCATCAACTTCGTAAGCCCATCATCGAGGTAAGAATGGGGATGGGATAATTTCCAATATACTCCAAGCTGTGCTCTCTAGTCGTAAAGTCATTGTCATGTATTATTATTCTCTGATAGCCTAATTCACAAGATTCAAGTCTTCTGCACCAGCAATCAGCATTTGATGATAATATTTACTCAAGCAGACATGTAGAATCCAGTAACAGTGCCAGCAGCGTAATCTCCCTTGGCTCGACTCTCTCAGGGCGAAGCACAAATGAGCGGTAAGCTTGGGTGCATTAGTTTTTTTTGTTGCACAAGTTTTCTTTCAACTTTTCTTCTATCATTTCAATGCTGAGCATTGCTCTGGGATACTTACATATCTATATTGCTTAAATTGTGTTTCAGAGAAGAACAGTCTACTGGAAAGGAAAATACGTCACTGCAGCCTGATGGAGAGGCTTATAAAGGCGATACACGCACACCAGTTTTTTCATGGCGAAAAGAACCATACGAATTTGCGGACATTGCAAAAATCATGCTGTCGACTTACACAAGGGAATCCCTGTGTGTTGCACCACCGATTAATGTGTCTCACAACGTATCTTTTCTCGCTGAATATTCCAGCTTTACCAACTGGGAAGATTTGAAATGCGATGACATGGGAGCATGGAAGCATACAGGCTCACCAAAGCGCTATTACCATGTGGACATGATTGACGAGAAGCCTGCCACGGTTACCCCAGTGACAAAATCAGAGTTCGGAGAGCAAGGTGTATGGCGAATGAAGAGGATTTATTATAAAAACAAATCGGATTGCAGCATCCGCAAGACAATTTCCATCATGCAAGGTTGGTGTTATGGTTGTATATTTCATCGTGCATATATGAACCATATTGCTAGGTTAATTGTGTTGTTTGCTTGAATTGCTCTTCTAAATCATCATTCCAGATGCAACAGAGAAGTGTGGGGAGTACATATTTTTAGAATATCGATTTAAAGGAGAGGAACACGAGATGACAGCAATAAAACCTCATGGCAATAGCAAAAGCGGGAGACAGTATATCCGCGTATTTCCAAGTGTAAGAGACAAGCTGCGAGATTCGAAGTCAAAGAAACAAAGTAGCGCAAGTGGTGAGTTGGATAAGGTGTATCTATCCTCAGGAGACGTACTGGGAGCTAGAAGTCTGGGAGAGTTACCACGTGGACGTAGTGATCTCTACAATGCAAGAAGATCTGCTAGCAGCTCAACAAGTACAGGCAAACAGAATGGCAATGAAAAGGTATTGTGCGACGAATTCTGGTCGCTGCTGGAGAAAGCAAAAAGAGAGAGTTTGTCGGGAAAGGGTGGGTCATTTATAAGAGAATGTAGCGCACACCCAGAGCTTTTTGTTGTTCTGGCTACCGATCGGCAGTTGCAAGATATGGAAAAGTTCTGTACCGATCCAAGAGAATTCTGCGTGTATGGTATCGACCCAACGTTCAACATATTCAAAGAGAATATCAGTCTCACCGTTACAACATACAGAAATCTCCGCTTAATGAAACGTGATACCAACAAGCCACCAATGTTCATTGGCCCTGTGTTAATGCATCAGCGCAAAGATTGGAGAACGTATTCTAGATTCGCTCACCGCATTGTCTTGGAAAACCCAGCGTTGGAAGCAATTATAGCTTGTGGTACGGACGGTGAAAAGGCAATAATGGATGGCTGCAAAAGAAATTTTCCCTTTGCCATTTTCTTGCGATGTTTCATTCATTTCAAAGGTAAATATTTCAAAAGTACTTTTCTGTAACCCCTATGTAGATGAACAGTTTACCCATCTTGATTTCATCATTGTATCTGGTATCAGCATTACTGAAATGTTTTCTGCGCTAGGTAACATCGAACGAGAGATTACGCGAAGAGGTCTTGGCACAAGCTTCAAAAAAGCCGTTATGAATGATATATTTGGCAAGCAAGAAGAGCATACAAAGTTCTATGGATTAGTGGACTGTGATGATGGAATTGAATTTGACACCAAACTGAAGGCATTGCAGGATGATTGGGTCGAAAAGGAAAAATGCGATCCATGTAAAAAACTTCCAGGTCAATCTTTCCATGCTTGGTTTACAAAAGAAAAGGTACGGTCTAGCAAATGCATTGTATTTTATTTAGAAATTCACATATGGTGCTAGATATTATAGACTTTGATCCAGGAGGTAGAATGTTATTATTTTTGTATTATATTGTCATTTCTTTGCTATACTTATACAGGCAGAAGACATAAAGGATTTCCTTTTGAAGCCGGTGCGCATCGAAGCTGGGCTAGGAAATCCGCCAGACGAGTACACAACAAACGACAACGAGGCAGCAAACCAGGTGATAAAGAAATCGCTGCACTATGATCCTCAAGACCCACAGAAATTCATCGAACATATCCAGGATATGATCGAGGGCCAATCCCGCAACGAAGATCGTGCAGTATTTGGCAAGGGACCTTACAAAGTGAGGGATCAATACTCACACCTAGAAATCGACGATCGAAGGTGGGGGAAAATGACATACGATCAAAAAATGGCACAGGCTGTGAAGTTTCGCAATGCTGGAATGGACAACGCACGGCGTGAGCTACCGGAGAAGGACAGCGACGATGATGGTGTTGATGATGATGATGATGATGACGATGCAAATCACCGAAACAGAAAATTGTCAATATCTGCAGTACAAAGTGGTATTAAGGTAGTTATGTATGTATGTTGCTAACCGAGACAAGTGCCCAGCACAAGTATACAAATTCATATATACATTCTGTGATAACAGTGATGGATACGCAGAACTTGAAAGTTATTCCTTGCAGAGCGATTCGTTTGCACAACAAGTTTTCATATGACATCGGTAACGTTATTTTCTGCTTTATGCTCACTGAAAATATAAATGTGTTTGCTTTATTATATAGGTAATTACACCGGCGATTCTGGAGTCAATGTGGGACAAAGCATCAGATCTTCTGCGGCAACCCAAACACGTGTTCCCACAGCCAGGTGCGACAAATGGTGCATTTAGTGTCGTAGCAGCCAACAATAAGCTTTACAGTGTAATACCCGGCAAAGGTGGCTCATTTACATGCGAGAAAACTTGTATTCATTACAGTACAAAGGTAGGGCATACTAATTCTAGACATTTTTATAGCTATCCACGATTCACAAAGGTTTCCTGGCAATAACAAGATGTTATGTATTTCCTTCAGATCTGTGAGCATACATTAGCAGCAGCCCAGGCAAACGGTACTATTCATAGTTTCATAAATTGGTTCAAAAGATCAAAAAAGAACAAAAGCCTGGTCGATCTAGCTCTTGTAGGTGGGCCAAAAACAGCTGGAAAAAAGCCCTCCAATCGCAAACGGTCCAACAACAAGCGCAAATCAATTGAAGATATGGTGGACATCCACAAAGATAAGATGCCTTTGCAGACACACAGTGCTCATGTTCAGACACCTCCTGTAAGCACGTGCCACCCAATACAACATGTGTTGCCGCCTGCTTCACTGCACCCTAGCCTTGCCCTTCCTGGAAAAGGTAACCGCTTTTCATTGAAATGGGTTGCAGGTACTCGTATATCAAAATGCTACGGTTGTCGTGGGGATATAATAAACCCCCCTACCCAAGCTCCAGAGGATCTCGTGGTTGTATACCAGGACATGCGACAGTACCGAGACAGAGCTACAGGAAACATGGTGTTTACATCTGAAGCCCAAAATGTACATTTTCATTTGCGACTAAGATGCATCCTAGCAAAATATATGTTTTTCAATCCTGGTTTGCTGGAGATCCCTCCAGAATTCATTGCCTACTTTCAGGAGGCACATTTGCAACGACTTTCTTCCGAATTTGGGTTGATTTTCCATTTATAACTTTGCAATATTTACATAATTTGTTTTTCATCATTCTCTTCAGTTAAAGTTCGGTTGCCAATGTGCGCATTTCCACTTTTTTTATGTTAATCCAATTTTACATGTTTTGTTGATGTTTCAGTGTATTTCCAGTTTAAGGGATAAGAACGTATGACTTAATATACGACAAAAGCACTGTACAAATAAATTGTTCGCCTGCAAAATGTTTGAGAATTTTTTCTAACTTCGTGCGTCATTTTTGAGTTAATTGCAAACTATTCCCCCTTTTACAGATTCCCCCTTTTACAGATTCCCCCTTTTACAGATTCCCCCTTTTACAGATTCCCCCTTTTACAGATTCCCCCTTTTACAGATTTGAAAAAGGGGGAATATGACGTCATACGACATCGTGTGACGTCATATTCCCCCTTTTCTCCATTCCCCGTTCCCCGTTCCCTGATTCCCCGTTCCCCCTTTTACAGATAGCCTTTGTACGACCGCCATTGTTGCTTCGGCATACTGTGACGCTTAGGCCTAATGTAAACAAAGTCAAAGTTTTAAAAACAAATCAGTCAATGTTTCTTCATAACAGATAGACAGGTGAGCGCAGCGAGCTAACCCATTGCACGTGGGGTTGAAAGAGGCATGAGCGAAGCGAATGCAGCGCACGAAGTGCGCCAACCATAGGCGAGCGCAGCGAGCTAACCTATTATTATTATTATTATTATTAACAATTTATTTTACGTTGGCAAGAAAAAAAAATATATATACATAGCTAATAAGCTAATTAACGCCAACAAGATAAAGTTTAAAACCTATTTTACAATTTCCCAAATAAATAAATAAATAAATTAATTAATTAATTAAATTTACAAAAACCCTAAATCTTTAATAAAGACTTTGCACAATCTGCAGATGCAAGTATTTCCTTTCCATGATTTTATTTTTCGTTTGAATTCAGCGAGTGTGCTGGAGTCTTTAATTTCGGTTGGTAATGAGGACCATAAATGACAGCCTCTGTACTGAATATTCTCTATTCCGTATGTGTTTGTCCTTACTTCGGGCAACCGTAAATGATTTTCACTTCGCAAACTGTATTTAATATTTCTCTCTGTAAATATTTTTTTCATAAATGTTGGATTTAGATTGTTTTTTGTTTTGAATATTTCAATCATTAGCAGTTGCAGATTGTGCTGATGAACAGTGCCATATTTTTTCTTTAGTTTTTCTAGCTCTGATTCACTATCTTTGCATACCAACCGTAATGCTCTCTCTTGAATGCGATTTAACTTCGAATTAGTTGCCCTGTCATGAAACATCCATACAAGTGGACAATAATTAAACTGCGACCGGATGAAAGAATTCATTAAAATTTCTAATTTGATAGGATCAATGTAATTCGACAAACGAGCAAGCGCGTGAAGCTTTTGGTTGGCCTTTTTTGACAAATCATCAACATGTTTTTTAAAGCTTAGTTTCTTATCAAAGGTCACACCTAACAGTTTTTCGTATTCACTTTCATTAATCCTTGAATTTCCAATTGAAACTGTTGCTTCCGTACTTTTATCGCCAAATATCATCAGGTGGCATTTGTCATCATTTAATTTTAAAAAGTTGTCGGAAAACCATTTTACTATCACAGAGCTGTCTTCTTCTAATTGTTTGATAATAGTATCAAGATCCGGTTGGCATGCAAAGATTGTGGTATCATCAGCATAGTTACAGATCTTTGTGCGATGTGTAGACCAGAATATGTCATTTATAAAGACATTAAATAATAAAGGCCCTAGGACCGACCCTTGGGGTACTCCAATCTTGATTTCTTTCCAATCACTAAAAGAGTTGTTGATCTTTACTCTCTGTTGTCTATTGGATAGATAGCTTCTTATGAGCTGAAGGGCATCCGTGTTAAGTCCATAGGCACTCAGTTTTGCTATCAAAAGACCATGGTTTACACAATCAAAAGCCTTTGAAAGATCCATGAACACTGCTCCTGCAAGTCCCTTATTATCAATGATGTTCTTACAGTATTGCAAAAAGTTTAACAAGACATGCTGCGTGTTATACCCTTGTCTAAATCCTCCTAATAGCGGTGAAAAAAAGCGTGCAGTAAATTCAGATAATTGCCTGTGCATTAGTCGCTCGAATATTTTACCGATTGTAGGAAGGAGACTTATTGGTCTATAATTCTTTTTGCTCATGTTATCATCCTTCTTGAAGAGTGAAGAAACGTCAGCATTTTTCATATTATCTGGGAAGCTGCTTTCCTCAACAAGTTTATTAAAAAGCTCTGTGAGAGGAAAACAAAACAAATCTGCGTTGTACTTTAATATTTTTGCAGGGATTGCATTCTGTGGTGAACCCTTCTTAGGATCTAAATTTTGCAGCTGTTCTAGCATTTCTTCGACTGTGATTTTCCTGAATGAGAAGTTTATGGTGCTATTGACGGACGACTTTATCCTAAGGACACTGGGGTGTGACTGAAAACGTTTTACAATCGTTAAGCAGGGATCATCTTAACGATTGTAAAACGTTTTCAGTCACACCCCAGTGTCCTTAGGATAAAGTCGTCCGTCAATACCTATTGTAAGTGGGGTAGAAAGGGGCATGAGCGTTAGCGAATGCAGCGCACAAAGTGCGCCAACCATAGGCGAGCGCAGCGAGCTAACCCATTGTAGTGGGGTTGAAAAGGGCATGAGCGTTAGCGAATGCAGCGCACGAAGTGCGCCAATCATAGGCAAGCACAGCGAGCTAACCCACTGTAGTGGGGTTGAAAGGGGCATGAGCGTAAGCGAATGCAGCGCACGAAGTGCGTCAACCATAGGCAAGCACAGCGAGCTAACCCACTGTAGTGGGGTTGAAAGGGGCATGAGCGTAAGCGAATGCAGCGCACGAAGTGCGTCAACCATAGGCGAGCGCAGCGAGCTAACCCATTGTAGTGGGGTTGAAAGGGGCATGAGCGTGAGCGAATGCAGCGCACAAAGTGCGCCAACCATAGGCGAGCGCAGCGAGCTAACCCACTGTAGTGGGGTAGAAAGGGGCATGAGCGTTAGCGAATGCAGCGCACGAAGTGCGCCAATCATAGGCAAGCACAGCGAGCTAACCCACTGTAGTGGGGTTGAAAGGGGCATGAGCGTGAGCGAATGCAGCGCACAAAGTGCGCCAACCAGATTAAGCCTTTTTTACTTGACGGGCTGGGGCGAACGAGCGAAGCGAGTGATGACCCCTAGTTCTTTTAATTTTGTGAACTTCTCCAGATGTTTTTATGATACCCAGCGCTGGTAGAAAACTCTTCAGTTTACAGCAGATATTTCCTTTGAATATCTTGTTTGGATTTAATTCGAAATGGATGAGGATGCAACAGATGAGAAGCTTGCCTCCTGGTAAGTTTTATTCAGTTTAATTATCGCCATCGGATCAAACTAGGGGTGCATGAAGGAGGCCTAGGGGTGCGCAACCGATATCAGATATGACACGGACTATTTTACGGCTTATTTGGATTGATATTAACGAACGGAGTGGTCAGAAATCAATCAATTATCTCACACACAATGGGGATGGAGTGACATAACATACAATTTTGGGATGAATGTATATATTTTGGAAGACTAACATAGTTGATAGGCGGCATTCCCTTCATGCGGCAACCAATTTCCGATGAATCACATGTGCAAAATGTAGCACTGGCAGGCACACTCTGGAGATAGATAAAGTTGGAACATTCTTTTAGAACAATGCTAGTTGTTCTTTTCTTTGCATACTCAGATCTCATTTGAATTTGCCATAATCTACTGAAATTGTCATGTTCTTGAGCTGAAATGTCATAATTCTTATAATTTTGTGCCCTTATGGCTGGGTATATCTGTAACGGAATGTCCATATATATAAATAAGCGTGACACTGACACGGATATACATCAAATCACACAATTTTATGGTATTGAACATGACAGATGATAATTGTTTGAAAAGCTTGGCCCTGCTTTGCTTGCAGCACTGATCACTGATCTCACACACACATTTAACATTTCTTATAAATACATTTGAATTTGTTGCAGAATTCCTCATTCAATCTTACTTGAATATTTTGAAGTTGACATTGATTTTAATGTTGTGAAATTTTTGTTTCTATTTCCCGAGATCTGCATTTTGAGCTTGCATAAACTTCTGTGAAACTTCCAACAAGAATATAATTTTCCTGCTATAATATTCCGCTGTGAATTTAATGTGGATAGTAAAAAAGTCAAACACAAAGATTCATGAGTGTTGAACAATTTTTTTGTAGCCAGTCAAGTAAAGCCTCCAAACATTGTCATTATCAGTCAGAAACAAGATAACTTTTCCAAATGGAAATTAATTCTGGAGAGATTGCTGTCTCAACATACCTATGTTATTTACAACTTGGAAAGAAAAGAACTTCTTAAGACATACTGGTTGGATAATATTGAATTGGTTCTCGTTGATTATGTTACAAACCTGGAAGAAAAAGAAAGCCAAAACTTGAATAATTTCCTCAGAAAAGGTGGCAGTTGTCTAGCTCATTGCTGTTTTTTTCCCTGCAAAGATCATGTTATTGAGTATTCATCTGTTTTGTCAAAGCACGAGTGCTCATTTCCTATTGACAGAAGATTCAGTACATTTGATGGGCTTGTTAACTCAGGCCTAATGGATTATTGCGGTAAGAATGTTGAAAATCCCATCATAATAGATTTATCGCTGAGATAATTCTAAAATATCTACAATTTAATTCTGATAAGATGTATAAATGGTCTGAAGTCTGGCAGCACTGTTTTATTGTCAGATCAAAATTTGTTATTTTAAAGTTAAGCCAGCCAGTTTAGTGTGACTGTTTTGTTGGAATTTAATAAAGTGATATTGCCTGCTGTGATTAATTTTGATTAATCAAAGGTTCACCAATTATGTAATTAGATTATACAATCAAGTTCTCTTACAATGATGTGATCTTATCTCTATGCTATTTTAGGTATGCCACTACATGATACATTTTGCTGCACCAGTGCAGAGCAAAAGTCAGTATTGGCTGCAAAAAAATTTGGTACTGGGCACCTTGTAGTTTCTGCACTTGATATACTTGCAACATTGGAGTTAAATGGTCAGGAATCCCTTTCTGATGTTAGCCAGTCAAATGTGCTTTCTCTGTTGTCAATAGTTCTTCAAAACCTAGGATTGAGTTGTCGCAAAGATGAAATTTTCGAACCAGTGCAATTAACACCTGGGTATCTGTTCGGTTTATCTCAGGTATTTCTGCAAACCAATCAATTGATTTTGATCATTTTATATTAATCACAGACAAAAGTCTTTAAACGATGATTTACCTATGTCATTTTTATCTGCAAAGCTAATATAGTGACCCCCATTACAATGAATTTCTCTAATTGCAATAGAGTACCACCCTTTATTTATTTGCAAGCTTATAATTGTGTAGCCCATTTGCAGCAATAGTCGCTTTCCGCTTTATGAATTTTTGATAGGGGGAGGGGGAGGGGACAGTGGTATCTTGATTGAAGTAAGCCATATTTGAGACTGTGAATGAATAATCTTAATTGTAAAAATTTACTACATTTCAGAATGTTGGTAATTTCATCTCAAGCAATCAGCCGAAGCTCAATAAGCCACAACAAATGGATCAGCATTTTACTTGTCAACTGTTCTTTTCAAATAATCATGAGATTGAAAGCTCTCTACATACTGATGATAATTATTTCCCCATTTTACTATGTGAGAAAGATGCAACCTGTGATGTTGTGAATAATTTCTTCAATATTCAAACATTCTGGAAACATTTGGATACTAAGAAACTTGGAAGACTTGCTATATATTCAAAGACAGTCACATCTACTCAGTTTCTTCTGGAAAGGTATGAAGCTTTCGTATTTTATGAATGTGATGCCATATGAGTGGCATTGTTGTCTATGTGTGTTTGTCTCACCACTGCCAATCAATCTTGCAAACCTTATAGATTGTGTAGAGTGGTGGATACCTGTCCCTTTGTTTTTTCGCCCTTAGTTGCGTGACAAAAAATGCCTTGCATTCCCCACTATTTCCTGAATGATCTACTGTAACCATCTATCTATTGTTTTTATTTCTTTGGATGTGGTGTACATACTAAAACCTTTTTATACCTATATTGAATAGTGTGTATTTTCTATCATGGTTGTGGGCTTGAACGGGTTTTTGTAGATATTCCTGACAGTTTTACTTTAGCAAGCAAAGCAGAGGGAAATGTTTTGAAGAATAACATCCCTTTGTTTACCAGCTAAATGAATTGTCAAACCGATTTGTGATCATGTCCTACAAAAACGTGTAGAAAGTATACAACCCTCATTGTGCGTTGAAGACTTTAAAAGCATACTTTCATTGCAATAAAACAGCCAAATCTTTTTTGAAATTATGAAGTTGGCCTACAAACAGCTTGGGTAAAGTTTATTTGGTCACCTTTAGATGTTGAGAGTCCACAATATCTTATGCAATTTTAACGTTAATGTCCGAGAATCGAGTTAAGAAGTCTTAGTTTGTAAATTGAACTTTGTGATCTTCAAGATGTTCCATGAATGTGAATATTCAATTTTTGCTGTATTCAATATTTATGATTTTGGGGTGTTCTTGTGTTCTTGTGGGGGTGTTCCAGGGTTGTCAGATTGAAATCTTCAAAATTCCCAAGTCGAGGCTCAAAAAATCCCGAAATCCATTGTTTTAAAAATAAAATTCCCAAGGTTAAATTTTTTCTTTGGAAATGACGTCATTCATGCAAAATGGCAAAGATCCCGAGATTTTAGATTTCAGATCCTGAGATTTCAATTGTTTTTAAGCCTTCCATTATCGATGTTTACATTTTACCAGCGTTTATAATTTTTCCAGCCACCGCAATCTACAGCCTTTTTCGCTAATTTGTTCTTATTTTCCAGTGGTGCCATCAAGCATCAACGACAAAATAATCAGTTTGAATGAAAATATGACTGATTTTTTGAATGTTCAAACAAAGTGAACAATTGCCGATAAACTTCTAAAATTCCCAAGATATATCCCAAGGTTTTTTTCGAAAAAATAATTCCCAAGGAAAATCCCATCAGCCTCAAAAAATCCCAAGACCTTGGGATAAAATCCCAAGTCTGACAACCCTGGGGTGTTCTTGGCTCTCATGCAAATGTTTTTGCCCTTTTTTATTCAGGATAACTTCGTCATTTTCTTCCTGTGATGGTCTTACAGTAATTGCTGGTCGGCAATTAAAAGGCAAAGGTAATTAACGTTGAGTGCTCTGTTTGTTCAGCAGAAATCAGATAACTGAGATTCTTCACACGGGGGGAATGCTGGGAATATCCTTTTGTCGTTAGACAACATTGTCACTGAAAAACCACTTATGTGCAGTATGTGCAGCTACGCCTGGCTTAACAGATAACGGGGAGGATATAAATCACGTGAAAGTGGTTCCAGGGCACTATGTTTTCGATTGTAAGGAGTCAAGTAGGTCATCAATTTTTCACCTCAGAACATCACCACCATTTTCATCACCTCAGAACAAAGCAAGTGTGAAATTGGATGTTTTTCTGACTTGAGGAAAGTTCGAACTATCCAGGCCAGGAATTATGAGGCTCAGGGGAATCGATTTAGAGATTGTACAAAAACTCTTGTTTTGTTTATAGGGAGAGGTGGAAATAAATGGCTTTCTCCAGACGGCTGCATGATGTTTTCTTTGGCAATGCATGTCAATATTTCTTCTGCGATTGGTAAGAGACTTCCTTTTCTGCAACATATTGTGGCAGTTGCCGTTGTAAAAGCAATAAGAGAAATTTATGGATACGAGGTTTGTCGAATTCTTTGTGACTTATCCTCTGATTCACCTTACTTACTTGTTTTGAAAAGAATCTTGGAGCTTACGCTATTATTCTTTCTGTAGCTTTTGGAACACGAGGGTTCATTATCTGAAATATTTTTAACGAGCCTTAGCTTTATAGCATTACTGTCTTATCACTATGGGCTTAAAACTGAGAAGACTTTGCTTTCAATTATCATTTCATTAATTGATATGTTTGTATTTGGTGACATGATATTTGCTTCCTCACTTTCTAGGAATTAAAAATTGGTATAAAATGGCCTAACGATATATACTTTGGCCATAGCTCCAAGATCGGAGGCTTAATCGTCAGTTCATCAGTATGTGGTGGAGAATTCAAAACTATCATTGGTATGTACTGGTATTCTATGCAGTGATTGTCTCATTTTTATTCTGTGCCATAGTAAACTCCCCTTTACTTGAACCCCCAATAAATCGAATGATTGTCTCTTTGTCCCTTTAAAAGTCCGAGCTATTGGGTATTTAATTTACGGCTGTATTTTCGAAGTTTTGTTTTATTATTTCATCCAAACATTGGGCTTTTGTAGGTGTTGGCTTGAATGTTGCAAACAAGAAACCTACGGTATGCTTAAACAGCATCATTGATAAGCATAACTCGGAACATGCTTCGTATTTACAACATATATCTATCGAAGAAGTTATTGGACGCACATTGACAAACATTGAGGTATTGCAAGACATCTTTGAAAGAAGTGGTCATGCGACATTCTCTAACATCTATTACAAATATTGGCTTCATGGGTAAGTTTGATTTGTCATTCTAATTTATTCGTAGCAGTTCGATGGCATAAGTGAAGACTTTTCGTTCAGGTTTTTCCGGACTGTTTACACATACTACTGGTCCATAGTCCATAGTCCTTTTTCTGTTAGCTATGCTTGAGCACATCTATTTCCAAATATCACATCGCCATTGTGATTTCAAACGGTCAAATTTGCACTAAGATGCCGGGTCTTATAAATTCATAAATTTCTACCGTATCTTTTTCCTGAGTGTTTTTTGAAAAAAGACGGCTTTGTAATAACTTATGGATAAAGAGTTTGAAAATTCCAACTAAAACAGCGAAGCTGTTTGATTTACTGAAGGTACTGCTTGATTTTAACTGTGAGAATCACGTTCTTGTACTATTTACTATTTACGTTATCAGGCCTGAAAAATTAGTTTTCTAACCTGTTTCTAACTACTTTAAAATCCCCGAATAAGTCGGTTTCCAGCATATGCTATTGTCGTTTGCCATGGTTGGTTAACGAAACACCTAGAGTATGGAAATAAAGAACAACGGAAAGGTTCTACCTTTTATTTGCAAAAATGTTGAGTCTCAGTATGAGGACATTGAAGCTGTGAGTGTTGCAAAAAGCAATAAGTTTAAGCCAATAGTTTTAACTGGATAACTGAATAGTGAATA
This sequence comes from Sanderia malayensis, assembly GCA_013076295.1. Lineage (NCBI taxonomy): Eukaryota > Metazoa > Cnidaria > Scyphozoa > Semaeostomeae > Pelagiidae > Sanderia > Sanderia malayensis. The sequence continues at coordinate 83,919 of RQOL01000024.1, forward strand.
CTATAACTTTTATAAAGCTTCATATGCAGCTAAAATGTTGGTTTGCTTGTTACTAAAAATTGTTTAATAAAAACAGGTTTTGTTGCCTGAAGTTTCAACTTTGATTTTGCGTTAAAGTTCAACTTTCATGCCTCAAAGGCAAACATCTGAAATTTTCAGGGATTTTTCAAACAGTGAAGGGTGGCGTCACAACGAGCAATTTTTTTTTCTTTCTTGCAGCAGTCAACAGATTCGCCTTGGGGATGATGATGGCGAGCAAGTAATCATTAAAGGTCTTGATGATAACGGATTTTTGTTAGTAGAAGGTGAAAATAGAGGACTGATTTCTGTCCAGCCGGATGGGAATAGTTTTGATATGATGAAAGGGCTGATTAAATTGAAAACCAGTTATTAAATTTCAGTTAATGTGATTCAAGTTGGGTATTTCCGTGATTCAACCTCGGCCTCAGGGCTAATGTTGAGTATTTTGACTAGATTTGTTTTGAATGTATTCCTTAAATGTAAAAGGGCAACATGTTATGTGTGTTAGAAGAATCGTATTCGTAAGACGAGTTTACCAAAATATAATTTTAAGCCTTAATAGCGAGCGCCGTATCACTTAAGCTTCTTTTGCCTAAATCTAAAACTGAGTTTTTGTTGAAAATGTTTATCGCGGAAAACGAACATGTGGACAAATATTTAGGCGCAACTTTTGGCCAAAATTTGCCCCCCCCCCCATTCCTGCCTCAGTGGGAAATCGGACGACTTGAGTTTTTCAGTTTTGCCCGTACATAGTATTGGCATATTCAGTACACATTGGTATATTCTTTATAAGAATAATGGAAGTCCCCGAGCCTCGGAAAGTTCTTAGCATTCTTAAACAAATGTGTAATACAACTGACCTTCTCGCTTCAATGGTTCTGCTTTTTAAGAAAGAAAATAACAGGATTGCCACTTGCACGCATTGATTTTTAAAAGGACGTACTATTTACAAGTTAGTTTATCGATTTTCGTGAAAATAAACTTGTTCAGAAAATGACGGAGCCAAAAGAACCAAAGGTTTTATATTTTGCTTTTTTACGTGACGAATGAGCAAATGGCCACGTAGTTACAAGGTTAAAAGTGTTTTGTTTGGCATTCTCCAGAAAAGGGTTTAATTGGCTCAAATATAATAAATTTTGTAGCTTTCTGTAGCTTTTATAGCCCTCTGTAGCTTTCCAGCTCTCTTTCTCTCATCACAAAAGTCGCACGGAACATTAATTCGGGATACAAGCGCTGGCTATTTCCTGGGGATCGCAGGGCATTTTTAAGGATGTTTCACTGGTGGGGCATTTAACAAAAGGGTGCTGTAGATAATTGAAAATTACACAGATTAACAGGCTATCAAATCAACAGTACTTTTATAATATGGCTATAGACCACAAAACGAGAAGACTGATTGATAGTTTATAACAAAAAGTGTCCATCTTTTCTGAAACTTTTCTTAACAAATTGACGTCTGATGTAAGTCTCGAAGTCTGCTTCTCTGTTTCTTCGTTCTTTCGCAGCGCGAAAATGTGCAACAGCAGTGCTTCACATACACAATCTTTACGCTCCTGCAAACAACAAATATGTCCGTTTTAAACAATGATCTCTTTATTCTACTACTATTTTCACAACAATTTTCAGGTTTAGTATAGTATCTCCCACTTACTTCACTTCTTCTAATCTCTTTCCCCCTACATACACAATCTTCACATACACAAATCTTCTGCTATTAAAAATAGATTCTTCTTGCCAATTTCTGAGGACAATTTTCCTGTATTGGTCTTCAATGGTAACTTCTTTATCTTTTTGAAAACTGACAGATGGGAGCTCATGCAGAGGGCTTCTTGATGTTGCATTTAAGATCTTTCTTGGATGCAACAAGCTCATTCCTTTGAATAGATCTAACTAGCTTGGCAAGCGCTTATCGACTTGCTCTGTTGCTTCAATAAGGAAAAGAAGACACCGTTGCTGAACTTCAGTGATCTTTTCTTGAGCAAGAGCAGTATTTCCTTGTTTAGAAATAGACGACTGACAATCGTGCAGAAACTTCCCTCCGAACTGAACCTTATAAATATCCAAGTTGCGTGCGCAACTGTATATATGCATATAAACAATTTAAAGAATAAAAAACAGTCACAAGTTGGAAACAACGTTTCGGGCTTGACCCGTTATCAAGTAATGAACCTTGTTCAATGGTAGTAGATTACCATGGACATCACAGGTACGAGAACGCAAGGTTTTGTAGTGAAGTGACAACTCTTTTTGCATTTCCTCTGGGTCAGCATCAGTCGCTTGATAGAAGGCATTGACGTTTTCAAACTCTGTGACTAAATTTGACACGAAATGAAAATACAGCAAATTGACAGGATCATTGAGCATTTCCAAAATTGTGCACGCTTTGTAACGTGCATCTTGAGAGCTTGCATGCTCAGCAGCTGCAAAGTAGGCTTTTAACTCCTCCCAATTCACAAGGCAGTTGTATATAACTTTGCCCCTCATTAACCATCTTGTCTTTGAATATTTCTCAAAAGGTGATGGCATCCTTTTACGTTCATCGTCAGGATTCATCAAACTGAATAATGTTTGAAAGGCATCTCTCCGAAGACTCCTCTTGGAAAACCATTTAGTTATCTCTGCAAGTAGATAACCAAGGCTTGACGGAAGCTTTTCGAAAGCATATTTAACACACAATGCTGATGAATGGCAAATGCACTTTACCCAAATACAGTTGGGAGCAGCAGTCTTCATTCTAGACCAGACAGAATTATGCTCACCAATCATCACTGAAGCTCCATCACACTCAAGTCCATTGCAATCCTTCATCTTTAATCCTATACTCTCTATGCATTCGCTCATTGCTTCAAAGAAATCTCTGCCAGTAGCCTCTATCAATGGAATCAGATCAACAAAAGCTGAAACGATCTTCTTTTCCTTCTTGCTATGATATCTGATAATAACAGACATAGACAACATTCCGGTGGAGGATCAGTGGATTCATTTACCATGATTGAAAAATTTTTACCCTTTACATCATCAGCCTCGTATTTAAACAATCTGGTCCTTCCATCACTCCCAACTAGCAATTTGACGATTCTGTTAGTTTTCCAAAATGCTCTTTTTTCCTGTTTATTCCTGACAACGATAATGCCATTCACATTAATTCCAGGATTACTTGACTAGTTATACCTTCGTTTTGGTTTGTACGCTCCCAGAAGACCTCATAGGTATTCATTCTTCCACAATAATGCAAATTTGTTCAGTAATCTGTGATTATATTGTGCCCGTTTCGACAAAACGTTCGTCGTATTACAAATCTCGAAGTATGCGTCATTCGCCAAGCGATTTAAGTTTTGACCGCATGTCCATAGTTTCTTTCGGGAATCTCCAGACCTAAGGGCCTGTTTACACGAGGTGGGCCAGCCCGGCTAGCCGAGCCAGCTCACCTTGGTGAGAAATCTTTTTGTTTGTGTTTACATGGGCAAATCCTAGCCCGCTTAACCGGGTCAGCCTCTTATACGCATGCGTAGAATTGTCATGAAAGTTGGTCACATCTCCATTGAATCTTTGCAGTAAAATTTTTGGCAGTCTTATTCCAACATCTGCCATGTTTGAAGTTTGACTTCTGTATTCGTCGCTTCTTCTTAGTAATTGATGTGGAGACGTCATTTCAAATACTTTTAAATTTGGTTCTGTTCTTGCTTCACTAAAAACTGTTCCTCTCTTGTGCTGCTTTAACTTGCAAATAATTTCTTCTATTTTTAAGTTTGTCTCTGTGGTTTCTTCGATTTCTTTGTCTACATCGTTTATGGCACATGTGTCTGAAATTTCGTTGTTGAATGACGTGAGTAATTTCTGTTTTGCCTGGAGGGATTTTACCATAGCTTCTACTTTTGCTCTCATTTCAAAATTCATTGGGTTTCTGGTTCTTATGATTTCGTTAGCTTCTCTTTCGATTTTTGACACTATGGTTCTGTTCCCACCGCGTATCTTCTTGATTGCTGGATTTTCGTTCGATGCTCCTTCATTGTTTTCTGAATTCGCCATTTTTTACTTCTTTTGATTTGTGTACTTATGAGGCCTGTGTATTTATGTCATTGACAGGAATACACCTTTTGTCCTTCTCATAATACATTAGTTGGTTGAATGGATTTTCAGCAAAAACAATTGTAAAACAACTCCAAGAGGCGAGCAAATGTAAAGCTGATAATAAAATCCAAATTACTTGATTATTGATAATAAAAATCTAAAATCTAAATTTTCCAGCATCTAAAACCTTCACTTGAAAGGCTTACATAAAATTGCTCTCAAATGCATTATCGGGAATTTCCATCTCTTCCTCGTCAACTGAACTATGCAATGAATTATCCTCTCTTGATTTTCTGCTTTCAAAAAGAATGCCCAAAATATATTTTTATCTGACTCGGTTCGAAGCAAAACTCTACAACTCAATCAGTTAACATTCAGCAAGATCAACAAAAAAAAGAAAAATAGTCCCTCCTCGCTGGCACGTGCGTCCGCAATGTCTCCTGGGACGGTCCGGCGGTCAGGGGGTAAAGTCATGTTACAAGACATGCATGGGGGTAATGTTACAACAATTACAATAACAACTAAAAGAATAAGTATCTGTCCAGTTTTTCTCATAACCTCACAAACACAATCGACATTTCTTGCCCCAACGTTTTGGTTAGTGTAAAATTGAGATGATAATGTTTCTTCACAGATTCTTGCCTTCACTTTTACACCAGACGTGAACTCTAGCTCGAACCATTGTACTAACGAAACTGTATCCAAAATATGGATCTTGTATATTCTGCTTCTGGTGAATTCTTCCACGTGGTCATCTTTTTCCGAAAGGAAAATATACTTATTACAGTTACCTAGATTCTGCCATATCATCTTCTGCATTGTCAATTTCAGGTTTTTTCAGAACTATATCGCTGCTGTGAGGGAGCAATTCCAGTTCTTCCCTTTTATCTTGAAGAGCCACTACTCGTGGAAGCTCGCAAATAGTCAAATAGAATTCTTTGAACTCTTTTCTTCCAGATTCTTTCCAGATCACTCTATCCTGCCTCGGGAGTGTCAGCCCCCCCCCCCCCACAAGAGAAAATGTTTCCATGCTCGAGACAATGTCTTCATAGTCGAAAATATTTGCCAGTGTTGATAACTCCTTCGTAATTATACTGTCATAGCGCTCCTCTCATACAATCCTTAGTTTCTCGCAAAGAACTAAGAGATCCTCTATAGTATCTCCCTTGTTCTCTTGCAGACCAATGTCGATTTCTTCTTTCCTTGCTTTGCAGCCTAATATATATGCAAGAGAAAAACGATTACAACGACATATAAGGACATAAAATAATATCCAGTTGAAAACTATCTTCCAAAGCAATGTCATTATTCAAGATACTATGTAAATCCTCGAGAAGTTGCTACCGAAGTTCGTCTCTTTCATCCCCATCTTGCTTTAGCGCATCGTCATTTTTGTTCAATAACCTCGTCGCAGTGCCACGGTGAGATTTTCTCATTCTCTTTGCTTTTTCCAGGTTATCCATTTCTATTTTCTGCTAAACTTATCCAACTTATTGTATTGGCTGGATTCCTTCTCTTTCATGTTTCTTTTGAATTTCAATATTATCGATGTTGATGTTAAGCTGTAGCGATTTTTCGAGTCACGTCGTGGTCACCAATTTGGTAATTTTAGAGAAATCTTTATTTACTGATGAATTGAAAGTTATTCTTTTTTAAGCTAACCTTACGAAGGCTTGAGCTTTGGAATTGCCAGAGTTGAACGAAGTTTTCCAATTTAAGTTTAATAGAGCTGTCGAAGGGTACAGAGATGACCTTTTTTAGATTCTCTGAAGATGTGGTAGCTTCTTGTGGAATTGAAACATCGGTCATTGGGAAGAAGGCCACGTGCAGAACCGTAGTTTTCCGTAATGAAAATGTTTGATGCTCTTCCACCATGCAATCTGACACAAAGGAAATCGCATTGCACATCTATCTGGCCATTTGATTAGTGGTTTCAATTCTAACGCCATTAACCGTACCCATGTAAAAACAATAGCTGTTACCAGCCCAATAGCTACATCAAACCGATAAGCAAGGTCTTGCACTTTCAAATTACATTTCAAGCGCATCATCACTATCAATAACTCTATGTTGCCTGCCACGACTTTCGGGTGTTGGACCAAAGAGATCGATTAAGAAAACAGCTTATCAACTTTCAAACAACATGAAAAATAACGTAAAAACTCTCGAAGAATATCAGCAAGAGAATATTAGAATTCTAACATCGACCACGCGGACCTGATAACTGGGTGTAGGCCTTTGTATGGGGTGTGGAATTACCACAAAATACAAAAAAAGTTAAATTTATCAGTACTAAAAGTTTAGCGTTCTTCACATCTAACTCAAGAGAGAGCTTTCTCTTCGAGCCTGGGCGTCTCTTAAAACTTCTAAATGTTCCTTCACTTGCCTGCATTAATGCTTCTTCTGCTTTACTTTTCTGCTGTTCTTTCTCTCTCTGACCTTGTCCTTTCCAACATTGCATGCGACAAACAACTGGTAATAAATGGTTGAAAACTAGTTTTAAAATGTTTGCTCCCCCAAAGCCGGTGTAGAACTGCACTTTGTAATCTCTAGGAATTTGCTGTAGTTCATATTCAGGTCCTAAACTAGACACAAATTCATCTAGAGTCTTTGGCGTGTATTGTTCTGTACTTGCAAAGAGCACTGTCTGGTTCATTGTTACCGGTATTTTTTGGGCTTCGACGCAAGTTTGTTTCGCCAGAAAGTGGCTTGCCGCGATTTTTTTCTCTTCACTGGTGTCTTTTTCATCTCTGCATCGCGCCGTGTCAGGTATACATTGTTGGGTAATTAAAGTTGCCAAGTGGCTTCCCAAATTTGAAATGATTTGAATAAACGAGCATCCCATTGTCTGCAGCCTTGTACGCAAGACCATCGTCCGAGTTGATAAGGCTGGGGGTACCCGTCTTTGCATAAGGTCTCAAGCAATTCACAAATGTAGAGGTTTGCAAGTCTGAGATCAACTCTAGGTGCACTGGCCTGGCAACACAGCACCTGAATAGAGTTATGTATACCTTTACCATTTCACCTGTGCTCTTTTTGATGTATAACGGACCTGCAAAGTCTACACCAGTGTTGCTCAAAGGTAAAAGTTCAGTTGCCCTAAAATTTGGCAGTTCGGTGGTGGGAGGTGGTTTAAAAGCTCCCGCCCTAGTCTGTTACAAGTCTCGCACTTGCCTACCACTAGCTTAACCTGCTGCCTTCCTTGAGATACCCAGAACCTTCCTCTAAATTTGTTTAAAGTTGATCTGAGCTTGTTGTGGTGCACTCTATAAACTTTGTGAAAGAGCAAGTGAAATGAAACGCTTTGTAATCAAAACATAAACTAAATATTCAGATTTGTATAGTTCAAACCGCTTGGTATATATCATTCCACATTCTACTCCTTACCCCTATGTGTCCCTGTGGTCTTACACGTCATCACTGCAGGATCCATTGTGTGAACTAAGTCTTTGAAAGTTTCTCATCGAATTTTGCTTTTGCGAAACCACTTTGGAATTTCAGCCAGAAGGTAACCAAGATTGGATGGCATTTTCTCAAATGGTTTTTGAATATACAAAGCAAGGGAATGACAAATGCATCGGTTTAGCTGGCTATCAGGGGACTCTGCTTTTACCCTTGATCAGACTAAATCATGCTGTCCAGTCATCGCTGACGCCCCATCACTGCCAAATCCAATACAATTAGACAAGCTCATCCCCATTTCCTCCAATTTAGTCTGGAGATGTGCAAAATGTTCGATCCCCTTAGCTCCACAGACTGAAATAATCCAGCATAGTCAATTGCTCCTCTTGCCTCATCGAAATATCGAACTACTATGCACAAATACTTTTCAGAAGAAACATGAGTCCCCTTATCTATCAGAACAGAATATTTCTTGTCGCGAACTGCATCTTTCAGGTTCTCGTGAAGGGCTGGAGAAATCACTTTCGAAATCAACTTCCATACAGCTGCAAGTGTTTAAGGGCACTTCCTTTTCCATGCGTTTTCATTAATTCTACTCAACGCCTTTAAAATACTAGATAACGAATTATGAACGTTGTCCAGAACCGGGGTTGATGACGAGGGTGCATCTGTTTCCAGCATGCTTTCCCCCACAGCCCGGTCTGTTGCATACATGTTTAAATCGGCAGGTAGCCTCGTTACAAAATCGTCCTGTATTAAACTTGCGGCATACATCGTCCTTTGTTGCCACAAGGGATTTACTGTTAAAGGGTCCTTTGTTAAAAATACGATTCTCTCGTGGGCCGGCTGTGAACGTCATCAACCAGAGATGTTGGTCAATCCTTCCCCAGTCCATTGTTCAGTCATTGGCAGCCTTGGCGCGAAACTTGCGGTCGTAGAGCAGCCACCCAAGTGGTGGAAATGAAAGGCCGCATAGCGAATTGTCTCCAAATAGGAGAACAATTCAACATCCCTCGCCGGGAATTTTGAGGCGAGAATTTTTGAATACACGATAAATGCATCAGTCCACTTTTCGATGCGGGTGATGGGCTTGTCCCCGTAACCAGTTTCAGGTCTTTATCATCCCCCATAGAAATGGAAAACTTTTGTGATGCCGGGGGGATAATTTATGGACGCTCTCAGGTACTAATTTTGACAAGTCAAAAAACTCACCACTCTGGATTTGCCTGACGAGGTTGCTGGAAATCTCCGGTGAGAAGGCATTGATCGTTTGCGTGGCCGGCATCAGTGGGGCTGAACAGCTTGGAAGATGCGACATTCTGAGTGAAACTGGCTGCGGCGTACTTGCTGGTCTATCTGTCTGTGGAGGCTTGTTGGCGGTCATCAGTTCACAGACGATGGTAGCCAGAGAACCCTCTATTGCAGTTTGGACGATTTGGTCTAACTCAATATGGTTGAGAGAGCTGGAAGCCGATGCTCCTGGATGCTCTGCTGAAGCAGTTGATGCTGACGAGGACGGTCCAGGTGCGGCAGGTCCAGGCGTTACTGCGAATGCTGGTTCTATGGTTGACACTTCCATGTTGGCTTCGGTTGCAACACTGGGCCATGAAATAGCAGTAGTCACTGCTGTAGACGGTCGCGTACTTCTCCGTATGCTTTGTTTCGCTGACTTGCTTTTAGGCATCTCACCTAGCTTTCGTTGAGATAAATTTTTGCCCCAATCATCAAAATGTTCAGAAACTGTCTTATTCATGTCAAATTGCTACCCATTTCTGACTTACAGCCCAAATTTCATAAGATTTGGGTCATCAAGCTCTAAGTAATTTCTAGGGTTGCCAGACCCTATCGGTCAGCAGTAGCCAAACATGATTCTGAAGGAGGCCAAAATGTAGCCAGATTTTTCAGCAGAAGAAAACACATGGTTTAACAGAAATAGATCAATTTTTATATTTTAAAATGAACCATTTCCATGGATGCATCGTTCAGTTAATTCAGACTTAATTAAATTTAGTTAAAAAATAAACAACGTGAAGGGAAACAGAACCAAAATTTTGCCAAAGCAGTAACCAAGTTTATAACAGGGTAATTGTTTATAATGAATTATGTTTATATATCATATATTTTTCATTTCATGGTTGGATTGTTGTTATAAAATTTTTCACAAGTATTCATTCAAGCTACGTCCTTCATCTGCCGAAGTTTCTCCTTGGCTGTAGATGTTTGCGGAATGGAACAACAACTGAAGCATTTCTTGTTAAACAATGAAGTCTCGGCAATATTTTTGCCCAAATTTGAAATTCACTCGAATTCTGATTACATCATCCAGCATAACAAGTCACATTCTGCTTCTTATCTTTGTTCTTACATTAGTATGTAACATGTGAAAACACTCTCTCGCATATAGCATTCCTCACTGGGGTCGCAAGGGCAGTTAAAGAATAGAGAGCCAATTTTTTGAATGGTTGCTTTCCTGTACTAGATGTGTATTTCAAAATTCTGCGCCAAAATTCAGCTGAATGTCTTGGAACAACTCCACTAAAAGCGCTTTTGGCTGCCCAATCGACGTGAAGTATCCTGCTGTATTCTTCCAAAACTGACGATATGTCAGCCATGGTGTGAAGCATGGGTAAAAAATAAAGTGGACGGTGAACCTGAGAGAGAACTGTCATTAGGGACAGGTAGTTGAGACCTGAAAATAGTTTCATTCCCAGGAAGTCTATTTTCAACCTGTGTAAGCGCTTCAACGCAAGCTATTATTGCTATTGCTACGTAACTATTGCTTCTAATAGCAAATCCGAAGTAATTTTGGATGCGTTTTATAGTCTGTTTTGTCAGTCGACCAGCACCTCCAACCGTCTTTCCATCTGTTAACTTTGTCCCTTTTGTTCTTTCTTGTATTTTGTAAGAGTTGTCCTCATTCTTTTCTGTATATGGCCAACACATACCTCCTTGGTAATTTTATAAAGTTCTCCATACTCCTCTTCCAGTGCTTTAGAATCTTCTCCAAAGCAACTGCTATCACCTTCCCCTACCAATTGAGTGTACTTCAGTTCACTCGACTCAATGCTTCGCTTAAAAATCAGAATTGCTCCTTTATTCTCCATGTCTCGAGATGACTCTTTGTGGTTTATGTCACATGAGTCTTGATGGTTCTCATACCATTGTGCAAAATCGTCTGCAATTAAATCTATGCTCCATCACGGAATATTAGGATTTGATTTCAGTGATGAGAAGACGCTGAGCCTCTGCATCTCGCTGAAATGTTTTCTGTAAACCTGTAAGGATTTCAAGGATGTCACAAATGAGAAATATAGGCCAAATGTGTTTTTCATCCCAAGTCTTGAAAAAAATCTTGATTGAATCCCTTTAGGTTCTTTCTAAAAAAGTGAAAAGTGGAAATACTGGAACTTGTTCTTATTTGCAATGGAATTTCGTTGCATGTCTTTGCACTTGTGTAGAGAAAAGGTGTTTTAGAGAACTTTAGGATTGAGCCTTGAGATGTCTAAATCAAGTTGATTTCTTGTTTGATAAGTCTGGTGCTAAGTCCACCCATCTTTCAATCCAGAGCTCTCAATCAGCGTCTTTGCTCTGTTTTGGAAACGCTGGAGATGATCAAGTTGCAGTACCATTAAAATGAAAAATAGTATAAAATGTTTAAAAGAAACTAATGGTCGATGAAGGAGTATAGAAGCTATTTAACAAAAATGTGGAACTGTTTAATTATGGGACAATAATGTAAGCAAGTCACAAGATGTAATGTTCAGCGATATGCTGCAGCACGTTATCCAAGTCTTCTGCCCCATGCATCCTATATCGCTCGTGCCACATAAGCTCATCCAGGTAGGATGGCACCCTTAATGTTGTCCCAAGTAATGCCAAGCACCTTAGTCTTTTCCCCATGCTCACGGTGCACCTAGGGTATCCTTGGCACAGTTCAGGTTCTTTCACTCCATCTCCTTCCTTAACTGCAATCTCCCGGGCTAACTCTATCATTTGTTTTCCACTTACGCAAGTGAAATCCTCCTTCTTTCTCGCTCGCGCCCTCTCATACATACTCACAGCCTCCTTCGTGTTCTCACATCTCGTCACTAAATTGTCTCCTATCATTTAGCTCTCAAAGTCTGGGTCTTCCTTTTCATACTTCTGGATGTGATGCCTAAGAGCACAGTTTAGGAGAAATAGCGACTGTTTTAATACTTCATCATAGGTGGTTTGATGGAGGAAGAAAGACACTTTGTCGTTGTTTGGGAGACCATAGATGAACTGCCTCGTTTCTGCAACAGGGACAGCTTTCTTGTTTAGTGGCAACAGTTGCAAATATTTATTCAGTACAGATGGACTCAGTGTTGAACGCTTAGCTGGTGGGTGTAAGACGCTATGAATGACTTTCCATACCTCTTTCTTGTTTTGCTTTGAAAGTGCCTTATGATAAAAAGAAGCTTTCGCTTTTCTCACTGCTTTCTTTACGGCACGTTTACTTTCTCTAAATTTCTCCCACAACAGACTACTGTCAGAGTGACTCTCCAATTAAACTTCAACTGTTGGTCGTCTCGTCTGGCCGTCCTGCTCATGTGGGGTGTTCTGCAAGCATGAAGCATGAAAGCATAACAAGATCATGTCCTTACATAAGAATCGAATTTGTATTCACTTTTGAAGTTGAAGTAAGCTACCTCTTTGCATGACACACCCATTTGAGTCATACGACGACAACCAGGAGATTCAGGGTGACGCGCTCTTGCTGGTTGTGATGATGGTGATGCATGCGGTGTTGATGTTCGCAAAGGAGGCAACAACGATAGCAGTAGCGGTGATGGTGTGTTTTTTGGACGAAAATAATTTTTGTTGTTCCGATAATGGTCAGCGCTATTGCTGCTGCTGTGGAAGTTAATCGGTGGTGTGTGAATGTGTTGTGAAGTAATTTGAAACAGTCCTGTTGTCGTCGTCATCATTTCCATTTGATTGAATCATTCAAGTCTGGGTGATTTTGGAAGGGCAGAACTCTGTGAAGGCGGTCATTGCAAGTGTGTAGCATTGGCATAGTTGCAGTTGATGATTTCAATAGAAAACCTACACATTTTAAGACACTGCTGCTGTTGTTGCAGGGCTGCTCACTATTGGTGAGGGGGTGTTAGTAGCGCTGCCGCTGGTGATGCGGGTGGCGGTGGTAGTGTTAATAACAAAAAATATCCCGGTAACGAGCCCAGACTGCTGACACCACTATTCAATGTGCCCCTTTTAGCTGGCTTATTCATCACCATAGCTTTTCCCAGCTCCGAACGGCCACATTTTAACATATCCTTTTCACATGCCCAACCTATACCAAGTACTTTAGTCTCTCCTCCAGCTTCTCTTGCCCCAATGTATCCTTGGCATAGGATTTCGTCAACCTGTCCTTGCGACATATCACTACCAGACTTCCCTTCAACCTACAACATTTTCTCTCCCAAGCCTTTATCATTTATCTTCCATTTTCTTACCTGAAAACCTCCTTGCCTTAACCTATTCCATGCCTTGTTGAATGGCTCAAAGGCTGCATCCTTATTGTCGGCTCCAGCTACCAAATCATTCACATAGAATGACTTAGACAAAAGAGCAACAAAGTCTGGATCTAATTCTCCAAGTCTGCAAATGGTGGCGAAGAACTGCATTCAGTAAAAATGGTGAACTGTTTACCCCAAACACAACCCGATTGAACCTATAAATAACAACCTCTGACTCTTTATGTCATCAACCCAGAAAAATCTCAAGCAATCTCTATTTACTAGGTTCACTTCAATGTTCAAAAATGCCTCAGCAATGTTTCCAATAAGGCCTGCTCTCATACCACGAAATCTCAGTAATATATCAAATATATGTGGCATCAATGATGGACCAACATGGAAAGAATCATTTAATGATATTTTTGTTACCTTATCTTTGCAGGAAGCATCATACACAATTCTAACCTTAGTTGTTTGTGAATCCTCCCTGACTACAGCTGAAGGAGGAAGATAAGATACCTTGTCTGCTTGATCCATATCTAGAACTCTGGATATAGTGCCTTGTTCTACCTGCTCTGCTATTATCTGATTATACTTCCTAAAGGTTTCTGGGTCCTGTCTGAGCTTCTTAACGTGGTTCTTCAACCTTGCCAGTGAATTGTTATAGTTCAATGGCAAGGGACCATGACCAGCTTTCTATGGCAACCTCACTGAATACCTACTCCCTGTAAATGCTATGTTATCTCCTAACAACTCCTGAGCTTCACCCACTGGTCTAATTCCTAAGCTATCCAGATTCCCTAGCTTATGCTATGGGAAATATTGACTCTTTTGAAATCAGCATTTCCCAATCTCACCTTGTACACCAAATGTTAATCCTCATTCCTTACTCCTAATTGCACTGACAATTTTTTGAACTCATCACTTCCTCTTAATGATTCTTGGGCATCCTTGATTCAAGTTCTCGCTGCTCTTTCAACTTCCTCTACTTCCAAGGCTCCTAATTTCGCTTTTCTCCCTGCCTTCAGCTTTATCAGGTTTACAATAAATCTCTGCACATAGGCAGTCACTCTGAGCAGCTTGGACAATGTGCTATGCTTATCTATCTTCACTATTTCATTCACTCCTGCCTTGCTTCTTAAGGTGACTAGAACATTTACATTCTTCTTTTGTCAATCCAAGAATTTCATTGACTCAGCACTGGACAAACTCTTTCCACTCTCCATTGTTGTTGATCCAATAGAGAGCGGTCTTGCTGTCCAGCCTGACGCTGTCAAGCTTAAACTGTGGACTTAAAGCTTCGATCGCTGTGTTCTTGAGGGTTGCTAACATTCTCGTTCACATAAGCTCTAGCCGTGGAATGCTTAGTTCCGTAAGCGGGGCTACTCTGGTCTTCGCACACAAAAGCCTAGTAAAAATTCCTTCAGTTGTTTCTTCTACCAGGTAGATCATACCGCAATAAGCCTTTTGGCTGCCATCTGCAAAACCATGTAATTGCCTACTCAATAATGTGCTTTTGTTTGTGGATACAACACATCTACGGAGGCAAATGCTTCCTGTTTCCTTCAAGTCCTTCAGCCACTGACACTCTTATCTGAAGGAATGGGATCGTCCCAGCCCAATTTTTCAAGACACCATTCCTGGAATAGGATCTTAACTGAGACAGCTATGGGACTGACCAAGCCATGTGGGTCGAATATAGAGGCTAAGGCACTGAGGATTCCTCTCTTAGTGATTGGGACAGTCTTAATGATTTCTTCACTTCTATTTCCTAGATTGAATTCCCAGGTGTCCTTAAGATTGTCTCACATAATGCCGAGCACCTTTTCTTTTCCCCCATACTCACCAGTGCACGTAGGGTTTCCTTGACATATGAGGTGTCTTCTATTCTAGTTCAAGTGTTAGTCTCTCTTTCACTCCCTCTCCTTCCTTAATGGCAATCTCCCAGGCTAACTCTCTATCATTTGACTTCCACTTACGCAAGTGAAATCCTCCTTCTTTCATTCTGTCTTTTGCCCTCTCATAGAGACTCACAGCCTCTTGGGTGTTCTCACATCCCGTCACTAGATCGCCTACAAAGAACCCTCCTATCATCTTGCTCATAAAGTCTGGGTCCTCCTTGTACTTTTGGATGTGATGCCTTAAAACACAGTTTAGGGGGAGTGGTGAAAAGTTACACCCAAAAACTACCCTGTTAAAGCGGTAAACTACAACCTCTGGGTCCTTGGCATGTATGTACTTTAACCAAAGAAATCTAAGGCAATCTCGGTCCTTGGGGTGAATTTCAATGTTTAAGAAAGCCTTCTCAATATCCCCCACCAAGGCTACTGGATTGGTCCTAAACCTCGGAAGAACATCAAATATTAAAGGAGTCAATGCAGGCCGTACATTTAAACAATCATTTAACGAGGCATCAGATTTACGATCCTTGCTTGAAGCATCGTACACTACTCTAACCTTAGTGGTTTCTGCATTCTCTCTCACCACAGCCCTGTGAGGGAGATAGTGTACAGTACCCGTGGCTTCAAGTTCTGTGGTCTGCTCTATTCCCTGTGCTGCTTGCTGGGAAATAATATCGTTGTACTGCTCATAAATAATTGGACTTTGCTCCAGTTTCTTGACCTGACTCTTCAAGCGTTGCAAGCTGACATTATAATTGGAGCCCAGGGGTTTATGCCCCAATTTGGGTTGTTAGTGCCGGCTACGTACCCTCAGTCCTCCTTTTGTCAATTTGCTCACAAAGTCTGGGTCTTCTTTTTCATACTTCTGGATGTGATGCCTAAGAACCCAGTTTAGGAGAAATGGCGAAGAGTTACGCCCAAAAACTACCCTTTTGAAACGATAAACCACCACCTCTGGGTCCTTGGCATGTATATTTTTTAACCAAAGAAATCTGAGGCAGTCTCGGTCCTTGGGGTTTATTCCAATGTTTAAGGAGGTCTTCTCGATATCACCTACCAAGGCTACTGGATTTGTCCTAAACCTGAGAAGAACCTCAGAGATTAAAGGAGTCAATGAAGGCCTCATTCAAGATGTATGTTCAAATTGTCATACACTTCACGAGTGGACATCACTGTTGTCTTGTGTCCAAGATTGAGTAACGCTTGAATATGGGAGCCTATTATTTGCTGCGTTTTCCCAAATCCTGATTTCAGAATTTTCTTTACTTCATCATAATTACGTTCTGTTAAATCCGTACCTTCTATTGCTTTGTACGCCTGTGGCCTGTCCTTCTAACGCGTTCACCAGGTAGCTCATCTTTTGGATTTATGGTAACTCTTCATTCTCGTCAATCGTACACATGAAGGACTGTCAGTATGCTTGGAACTTCATCACATCGCCATTGAACTTTCCCAAACTAAATTTCGGTAGCCTTATTCCAGCTTGCATTCTGCTGTTGCTTGATGAATGACTGTTGTTAAGGTGAGTTGGCGTTGAATTTCGTCTCTCTTCGTGAACATCCTCATTTGTCGTTCTGATCTTCATGGACTCAAGCCTTGTAACAATCTCTGTGATATTTGCATTTATTTCGTCGGATTCTTCCACTTCTCTTTCTATGTCATCCATATCACAAATTTCCATAATTTTTTCATTTAACTGGTGGAGGTATTTCTTCTTTTCCCTCAAGGCATTTATCAATGAATCAGCCTCGGTGATCACTGCATCGCGCGGTATAGCCTCTGATTCTCTCAATATTACGTATGCCTCTCTCTCGACTTTCGTTACTGTAGCTCGCTTACCTCCTCGGATTCTTCGCAGTCTGTGCGCTAATCCTTTCTTTCATTGAATGGCATTGTACTATTCGAAATTTACTACAATATCACCACTCCCAAATGTTTTTGCAGTAATAGATGGAACCCATGTAAAGACCATAGCACCTGAAAAAGGTGCTGTTGATTTATTTGCCCTAAAACAACAGCATAGTATAGTTTGTCAAGGTGTATGTGATGGAGCAATGAGATTCTTAGGCATGTCTGTCCACGATTCTCGTATGCTGCGAAATTTGTGGTTCTACAATGCAGCAAACAACGAAGATATTCTTCATGCTCCCCAGTGGTCCATGAATGAAAGTGTTCATCTGAAGCCGTATTTGGTTTGTGATGCGGCTTATCGTTTGTCCAGGTGGCTAATGAAGCCGTTTCCCTATTGTAAAAACATGCCAGAGCATCAGAAGGCATTTAATCTTGCACTGTCTCAAGAAAAAGTTTCGATTGAAATGGCTTTCGGTTTTTTAAAAGGAAGACGGAGGGTTTTACTTGCAAAAGTTTGTTTAAAGCCTTCTCTTGCAGCAGACCTTGTTGTTGCTTGTACAGTGCTTTTCTTTATCTAAATCTTCGGAGCTCTTCTTGTTGTTTTCTGAGAAGATCTTTGCAATTTCAATTAAAGTATGCTGGGTATGTATTCCGCTGTTATTTTCCATTTTCTCCATAGCTTCAAGAAACTGCTTCATCGAGTTGGTCTGTTGTTCTTGCACTTTATTTAAGCATTCCATTAAATGGGTTGCTGTTTGCGATTTTGATGCTTCTTTTCCTTCGTTCTTTTCTGCCGGACCTCTTCATCTCCTTTGTCTTCCTTATCCAGATCTTTCCTTTTCTCATTTATTACCCTCTCTGCATCTACTTTTGCACTAGGATTTTCTTCTGTCTCCCTGACTTGACTTCATTCATTGTAAGAAGACGTCTTGTTCTATAAACCTCATCAAAAATATCATAGTACTTCGCAACATTCCTGGCACCCCCACTTCTCTTATTTGTATCTGCTGCCTCTTTGTAGCGATCTTTTAAATATCGTAATTTCTTCTTTTCTTGCTCCATTGTCTTCTCTATGCCTTTCTCATTCACTTTTCCTAGTATTCTGCGCCATGCTGGATTTCTGTGAATTACAAGATCTGCAAAGCATTCACGCCATGTGTGCACCAAAGCATCGGTTTGTTCCACAGACCATCTACCACTGCCACCTTCATGTTGAGTCCTTTCTCCTTGATTTTCTGCAGCCTTTGTCTCTTTTCTTGCATTTTGCAATTCCGTCTGTCTCTGCTCAGGAAGCGAAATCATTGGGGCGCAGTATTTTTGTTACCCATCTTACCCCGGGACCGGGGTAAGATGGCAACATCATACCCAGGCTCAGTAGTGTGAATAGGTAAACAATGTTGCAATTTTTTGCAATACTCTCGTTCTCATCTGACATTTCATCAAATTTCTCAGTCAGCACACGCTTTTTGAAGCTGTATTCCTTTTTCACTGTCTTTGTCTTACAAAAGCTTTCAATTATTTGAAAACTGGATTGACCAGCTGTGTTATTGGTTTCCTCCTTTTTTCTTCTCTACTCTCGTAAACTCTTCTTCTTTCAGTCTTTCAATAACATCTTCCGCTGTGAGCACGTAGTGCTGTTGGAGGATCAAGCAATCTTGCTAAACTTTTGCAGCAGTCATTTAAATTCAGCCATCAATTTTCAAAAAGTGTTTGGAATGAAATGAAATAGATCAGGAGAGCTCTCAGGGTTGCGTTTTTAGACCCCAATCAAGTCTACAAAATAATCTTCACATTTGTGAAAGTAATTTAATTTTTAGTTCCTGGGAAACAACATTTTATTTATGAGCTATTTACAGAGCTACAGGGAGCAGGGTAAAAAGCTGCGATGCGCTCCAATACACAAGCTTGAAATGTGTCTTGGGCTACGATGTCGCAGCACCAGTTGCGAAGTTGTCTTGGTTCAAATGCCAAAATGGAGCACTTGCAAAAACGAGGGCTTGCAAAAGCAGTTCTAGTGGATTAATTCTGAAAACGGTTTTATGATCAATATTTAACAACGTGGTAAAAAAATGTCATTTCTGGTTACAGTAGGGCTTAATAATACTTAATAATGTGTGTAAGTGCTATCCTTGTTATTTATTTTTTTACAAACACTTTGAGAAATGGAAGAAGGACGAGTTGTATTGCGCATTTTTTCCTGAGAATGCTTACATTTTGTAAGAATAATATAATTGGTGATTGAAATTACACTTGGGTCTTTGTCCACATATTCGTTTTCCGCGAAAAATAAGTAAAATTGGGCAATCGAAGCTTTAGAGGTATCTCTAGATGTAAGGGACACCCCATATTTGGTTGATAAAGACAAACTAACACTTACTGAAAACCGGGGTGTCTCAAAAATTAAGGTTAAAGCTATTGAATTTTAGAACATGTGGTTTGGGACCATTATGCATGTATGTTTTTGCATTTAACAGTTAACTTCTGTGTTTTATTAATGTGATGTTTGTTTTAAATTTACTATTATTTCTTTCTTGCATCTTCAACATCGCCATCATTAAGATATAAGTTGCCATCACAAAATTCCATGCCAGAGAACCCAAATATACGAGTATTAAAGTAGCTATGTCCTGTTTTTCGATTGCCGATAATTTGCAGTTGCAAGATCCGAATATACCCTTCTTGGACCACTTGTGTTATGTGGGTCGTTGTATTTGATATCCATATGTTTACAGTATTATTAAGTAAGCATTGTTGGCTGGTGCACTTGCTTGAAAGTATAAAGGCAGGCAAGTGTCAATACAGGTGTACGTGTACATTTTTTTCTTGACATTATCCCTGTTTTCCGTTTTGTTTCTATTATTTGATTTAAGAACGTTGTTAATAACTTTTTTAAAATAAAAAAGTATTGTCCTCAAATTTTTTGTTATTTTTTCTGGAGGTACTGTGGGGGGTTTTACTCGAGTTTGACGACGACTTAGGATGTCTTTTAACCCCCCCCCCCCTCCCCCAAGGGCTGTAGAGAAAGTTTGCGTGGGGAAAACAAAATACACGCGCGATGGACGAGAAGAGGTGTCGTGTCGTTCATTCTAAGTTCACTGGTTCACTTACCTCACGTGGAGTGGGTGTGGTGAGTGACAAACAACTTTATTTCTGTTCATGTGCCTGGCCTGGCCTGCTGTGTTGTTGTGAGAATGAAGAAGAAGATTGGAGATGGAGAAGGAGAAGCTCGTGCAAGCAAGAAATGAAACCAAGCTCAAGAATTATTCCTGGTAAGCATCAGCTAACTATTTTTCGCTTTAAATTTGCCAGTTGATGTAAGCAATAAATATGTTCATGGTATTTTGGCTGCAGAGTTTGTTGCAAATAACGGTCGATAACCTAAAATGGCAACCCAACCTAGGCTTATGGCCTAATCCAGTCAACTTTTATGGCAGTTGGAGTCAGACATCCATTTTTCATATTTTTGTGTAGTTTTTAGTCGACACAAAAGCTAATTTTGATGCCTCTCTTTCCTTACTTTTTATTTGTGTGAAGTGATTTGTGTCTAAATTCGTCAATATTAATATCCAGGGTCTACTAAACAAATCTGACTTTCATGTCCCTGGAACCAGATTCAGATTCAGATTCAGAATTAGATTCAGATTCGACAATAACCAACAATTGATTGTCCATAAATCTTTGGGTTGTAAATATTAAAATACCAAACCTGAATTATAGCCACCCCAATGCAATTACCTGTATTTTGAAGATTTTTCGAAAATTTGTCAGACAGGGGGTTCGTCTATAATTCAACTCATACAAGCAACTGCGGAAATTTTAGGCCAAGCCACTCTTCTGTAAATCTGCCTGAAACAATTCGTAAAACAAATTTTCGTCTTTCAAACCTGAATTATAGCCATCCCAATGCAATTTCCTGTATTTTGAACATTTTTTGAAAATTTTTCAGCCAGGGGGTTCGTCTATAATTCAACTCATACAAGCAACTGCGGAAATTTTAGGCCAAGCCACTCTTCTGTAAATCTGCCTGAAACAATTCGTAAAACAAATTTTCGTCTTTCAAACCTGAATTATAGCCATCCCAATGCAATTTCCTGTATTTTGAACATTTTTCGAAAATTTTTCAGCCAGGGGGTTCGTCTATAATTCAACTCATACAAGCAACTGCGGAAATTTTAGGCCAAGCCACTCTTCTGTAAATCTGCCTGAAACAATTCGTAAAACAAATTTTCGTCTTTCAAACCTGAATTATAGCCATCCCAATGCAATTTCCTGTATTTTGAACATTTTTCGAAAATTTTTCAGCCAGGGGGTTCGTCTATAATTCAACTCATACAAGCAACTGCGGAAATTTTAGGCCAAGTCACTCTTCTGTAAATCTGGCTGAAACAATTCGTAAAACAAATTTTCGTCTTTCACACTTGAATTATAGCCATTCCAATGCAATTTTCTGTATTTTGAACATTTTTTGAAAATTTTTCAGCCAGGGGGTTCGTCTATAATTCAACTCATACAAGCAAGTACGTAAATTTTAGGCCAAGCCACTCTTCTGTAAATCTGTCTCAAACAACTCATAAAATATATTTCCGTCTTTCAAACCTGAATTATAGCCATCCCAATGCAATTATCTGTATTTTGAAGATTTTTAAAAAATTTTTCAGGCAGGGGGTTGTCTATAATTTGACTCATAGAGGCAAGTGCCTGGTTCTGGGCCCCGGACTCTTATGCTATTCTCACTGAGGGCACATTCGTTCAAACGAGAACTAAGATCATTTGACCACTCTTATATCCCTGCAGCGTCCACAGGGATACAGGGGGGGTCCCAATTAGCGGGGGGGGGGTTAGATTTTTGTTGATTTTCATGACTAAATTTTTATCTTATTTTGTCTATGCAAGACTGGTATCTATTTATTTTGTGATTTTGAATACTCTGATATGAATTTTCAATACGCGTCACTCATGCGAAGTTGAAAAATTTTCGAAAAATCTTCAAAATACAGGTAATTGCATTGGGGTGGCTATAATTCAGGTTTGGTATTTTAATATTTACAACCCAAAGATTTATGGACAATCAATTGTTGGTTATTGTCGAATCTGAATCTAATTCTGAATCTGAATCTGAATCTGGTTCCAGGGACATGAAAGTACAAATCTGCCAAAGAAATTTTTGTGTGACTAAAGTTAAACAGGGTATTTCAGTATATTTCATGGGTATGAAGTGTTCATCAGTGTTCTGCACAGATTATCAATGCCAAATTGAAATTGACCATTGCAACACTTTATACAGAAGAAACATGCAAACGTTTGATTCTGGGCTCCTTGGTGCTGACATCATCACTAACTTTGGTCTGATGGTGGACATTAGACACAATCAATAATCTGATCCAGGTTTACCTGCACTACGAACATCATCACACAGCTTCAGGAATGCTTGCTACCCACAGTTTTCAGCACTTATTTCTGAGATATAGCAACAATAATACTTTGCTTATTCATTCCTTTGCTTTATCGTTGTCTGATTTTTGGCAAGCTTCAAAACCTTTTTCATCCCAGAATCCAAGCTACAAAACTACTGATCAATGCAGTTGTGATCTCTGCCATTGGACAGTGTCTTGCCTTCAGTGCCAGATAAGCCAGATATCAAAGATTCAACATCACACAGCTAGTCTATTTGGCACATTTGCAACTCTAGATGCTAATTTTGATCTTTTGCACCTTGATATTGTTGGAAATTTGGTGTATCCTTCAAAGCTTTTTATCACAGCTACGATTATCTCACTCTGAAAATGGTGTCAATGTTTTAAACAATAAGTCCTACTGTTTGAATCCAGCGCATTTGGATCCAGACACCATGGACACATGGGTGTTAATATTTCCTCCAATGACAAGATCTCTGCAACCATTGTTAATGGCATTCACAATTACCCGTCCTCCCCCAGTCCCAAATCCTCAGTTAACAAAATCCTGACTGTACTACTATTACAAATGGAAATTCTCGTAACAATCTTGCAAACAAGATAGCTGAGAGCTCAGTTTTTGAAACACGTTGCAGGTGGGTAAGGTCTTAAAGTCAACCAAGGGACAAACTTTTTGGGGTTATGGACTCATATGATTGTCTATGTCACAATTTGCTGGGGGCGGGGTCAATGAACCTATCAAAGCCCAACAATATTAGTATCATTTTATAGAGCATTTTAAAACAAACAAAAGTGTGTAAACATTAGGGCTATAGAATCTGTGTATCAAAGAATTGGAAATGGAAAATTGGAAAGGTTGGAAAAAATGTTTTTGTCATGATGTCGTCAAGCTGGACTAAAGTTTATGTGATATACTTTTTCAATTCATTTTGAGTTTGGAATTACTCCCACGCATGCAAAGTCATGATTCAACACAAAAGAGCATTTGTTTTCAAATGCTCTTTTGTTTTCAAATGCTCTTTTGAGTTGTACGTGTTTTGTTAAGATCTGGTCGATATAAGTCTTATTGGTCCCAAGATGTGACATAGGCAATGACTGAGGCAAACTTCCTTTCCAAATTGTTGTCCCATTTTTGATTTTGATACCCATACTTACCAGCAAAATGTTTAACAGGCAGAATCCTGGCTACCCCATTCGCTCGATTTTTGTGAGAATTTCCCTTTCTAATGTCATTTTGAGCACTTGATTTTCTCTTTTACCATTCTCATTGTGTAATGCATTATGTCAGTATATTTTTAGTCTTGCATCGTGATCATAGTTTCATAATCCCTTCCAGAAATATCTAGAATAATTTACTTAAACATTCTGACTTTTATAAATACTCTACAGATAATCTTCCAGTCACTCGGCCGCGCACACTCGAACATCGCATTAATTTAAGCTTTTGTGTCATCGTGTTCTCTCTTTGTTTAACTGTTTATTATTAGTGAAGTAATAATTGCAATATTTTGACAGGTTGACTCGTTCAGACATTAACTATCTGCTTCATTCAAGAACCTGGAATCCTACTTACTCACAATCATTGCAGTTAAAATTAAGGTAAAGAGTAGTATAAAATGAAGATGACTTCATGTAAATTAGAGAATAAGAATTTCAATTACGTTGGGCATCCACAAAGTGTAGGACAGTTTTAGTTTTTTTAATAACAAGATGGATATTTTGTCACGCGTTGTTTTTCGAGTCGGTTGAAGACGCGGTTTCCCTTGTAAGCAAGCGACTTTTTCCAGTTTCAGTGCACATTATTCGTAAAACAAAACAAGAGCCATTGCCTCGTTTGTTTATTTCATACTCACATCTTTCGAAGTAGCCATTCAGGTCTTCAGGTAGTAGATTTTTCAATGGTTTAAACGCATCAATGATAACCCTTGGGCTTCGTGTTTTTTTTTCAATACGTCCCCTGCCTGACGTTATCTTACACTAGCAGTACAACAATGGTGACCATATAATTGTTTTATATATCGACTCTGCTTTGTAAGGACTGACATTTTTGCGAATACGAAATAAAAGCTTTACTCTAGCTGAGGTTTTTTGTGCATATTTTCAAGACGCCTATGTACAATTCTATACCGAGGTACTTGTATGATTTTGTCTTATGAATAATTTGATTTTAAATTTGATGATTACGTTTGGTTGTTTGAACAACTTTTGATGTGATCCACATACCACAAATTCAGCTTTACTTTTTTCAAGTTAATGAACAAGTTATGCAACCTTTTGCAGTTCACGTTATGTAAACGTTCTATTTCATTTGAATCCCCCCTGCACAGTACTGTATCATCGGCATATAGAGACAATTTCAGGATCAGTGAGAGAAAAGTGGATATCGTTGGTTATCAGCCCAAAGAAAAGTGACGTTTTTTTCGCATGAGCTGGTATTGCAAAAAATCAATGTTTGCTTCCTATGGAAGAGATAATAACCTATCCATTGTAATTCCACATTGTCTATCCCACATCGTCTATCCCATGACTTGATAATTTCTCCAGCAAGGTTGCATGACGTACTAAGGCTTTTCGGGGGTCAATATACACTGCACCAATACATAACCCCCAAATTCAGCCAAAAGTGATATATGGATAGTTTTACTGAAATTGATAGGTTTGAACGTGTTTATAAGCATGCTGCGTATAGAATGTGAATATATTTTTTAGTTTTTGAGTTATTCATTGTACAATTTTTGCAGAAATCGTGACATGGCAGTGATGCGCACTCCCAGGCGCCTGTTTGAACCACATCCATCAACATCAAAGCAAGTCGGTAGGGGAGCTACATCACAGCAAACGGCATTCCGAAATGGCGACGAAATCTTGTAGAAGAAAAGGGATTTTTATAGTCGTTCCTGTGTTGCAGGGGGTACTGAATGGGGAGAGTTACAATTAGTTGAGGATATTTCACTTCATGAGTAAGTTGATTTTTGATTTTGTTCAAGTTATTAAATTTTCCAAAGTTTCGACGTTGCTTTGATTAGGCCTAGCCAGCCACCTACTTCGTGTCAGGCAAAAGATTGTCCTTTGTACGGGTTAATGCACCAACTACCGATTAGTCGCTATCATCTTCTCTATGAAGGAGACTTCTCCGAATTTTTGAAAAGATTGGCAAGTTTATCAGGACAAATATTTGACCGGTACATCTATCAGAGGAAATATTTGAGCGGCTAAAAACTTGTCCGGTACTGTGTAAAACGTGGCCCGGACACAGAGTCCAGAAAACATCACGGCCCCACGGCCACTGGCCGGAGGAAGGTTGTGGAAACAAAGAAAAAATTGAGGAAGGTTTGCAAAAATTTTGAAACTTGAGGAAGTTCTCAAGACTGTTAACCTTTTCGGATTTCACAACACAGCACAAAAGAAACTGTGTAAAGAAAACCTAATCAACTTTTAGATGCATTGAAGCCTGAAAACAAGTGCAGGTGCACATATGCACATTACATTGCACTGGATAGGACTTCACTTGTTGATCTTTTGTTTGTGTGGCTGTGCTTATGATGCATGATACTGTAGAGAGCCAATAAAGTGTGGAAAAACAACAATAAAATAAGCCTTTGCCTTCACACAATTTGCAATTGAAAAACATTGTAGCATCAAGTCAAATACTATAATTTATGGACGGACTTTCAAATAGATGAATGAAAAAATTTATCTTGGATTTGAGTCTTTTAATTCTGTGGGTATTGTTGGTAGTTCAATGATTAGAGTTCTAATGATTTCACGACCTTTTAATTTTCGAAGTTGGCTGACTGAAGACAATAAGTATGGCTGTTTTCATTCATGCTCAGAACAATTAATAGTACAACATACTTGTTACATGGCAGGCATACTGAAGTTTTAGTTTTTAATTCAGCAAAAAACACTGCAGGAAGTCTTAGTCTTGCATAGGGTTCTTTTCTTTGAACAAAGTACTCCTAGGCCAGGCCAGGAAAGGCAAGCCCAAGCCTGCCTTAAGTGAGACGAACAAGAAGGCCTCTCGCTCTCGTGTCGTGCTCGTCTCCTCAGCTTTCTTTCGAAAAGTTAGTAGCTGTGAGATGGCTTTTTTCTTGCTGAAGAGATCGGATGAACAATGTCGAAAAGTCGCCATTAGAACTCTGTCTTGTCTTGGTGTTGTTGTTGTTTGCGGCTTCGTTGTTGCTGTTGTTAATTTGTGTGTTTCTTGATGCGTGGATGGTCGGTTAGAAAATAATTGAGTGGAGATAGAGTTTTGGGTTAATTTTGTGGCGTTTTTCAGTTTGTGTATGTGATTATTAGATTGAAAAAAAACATTTATATTTGTCGAAATTGTGAGTGGCGCCTTACAAAAACCCCGCCCATATTTACTGACCACGCCCATTTTTGTTCACCAATTGTGAGGAAGGTTTTTTGGCAGATTTTGTTGGCCGGAGGAAGGTTGACAACTTTTCCGGACTCTGCCCGGACACTGTTTCCTCTGTGGCTTTTCTTCAGAGAACAATAGCTGGAAAATAATGGCTTTTTTCAATCTTACGTCGCAGTGAGCCAATATCACGAAAGTTTATTTTTTCAATTATTTAAAATGGCGCTAATTAACATTGTCAATCAACGAGACGTAAATTATGACATGCTTTTTGAAAAATGTCCAAATTAAGAATAGATTGTATATATTTTACAAGCATGAATCATAAACTAGAGTACCAAGATTGCTTGCTATTGATTCATGTAAATGGCATATCATAAGGCAATCTAACCACCAATGAGGTTGTGAGAACGACCAATATCCTAGAATAATAGTTTTTGCCGAATGAATAAACTCTTAATAATTCGCATTTTGCATTTTGATAGGTAATTGAAGATCACTTGGAGGATAGTTGGAGAGATTCGAGTGAAAGAAATAGAGGAAAGTTTTTCACGAAAAATTTTTTATAAACAATAATGTCTATAGATATTATAACTATTTTCAGGTTTTATTTACATTTTGTAAATTTTCATTCATAATAAAACGTTAGGGCTTGTTTGGATTTTTGGGCAAGAATATAGGGATAGGTTGAATGAAAACAAATAAAGAGTAATCGTAAAGTAATAAATTAACAGTTAGGATATGCAAGGAATTCTCTTCTAGCTATAGGATAATCAAGTTAGGCTAATTTAAGGAAGCGCACATTTATTTTAGGATAGAAGCGCTGTAAAATAGCGTAACAATGTAATTAGATTAAAAGGAGGTTGGGATGGGGTAGATGTGGGTGGTTTAAACTGGGGGGTAGGGCTGCTGCAATGGCTGTGGGAATAAACCCCTGCAGTCATTGTAGCCCATGGCCGTAGGGAACCTGTGTCGCTACAGTCGCTGGTTTGTCCCGGACGCTCTGTTCCGTGAAAGGTGGGAGGAAGTAAAACAAATTTTTAAAATATCCCGACCTTGTCCGCCATGCCAAGTTCTGTCCTGCTTCTTGCTGTTGTCTACCTTGCTTTGCCATATGATGTCATGTGCTCATGGTCCCCTATCTGACTCGACCAAGTTGCCATGTCCTTCGAGGACGGCTCTATTCCCAATAGATGAGAAAATGATGTGGCTATATTACGTTACTCAAACACAATGCATCATTGTCACAATCTATATCCAAGCTCATTAGTCCGAAATAATACGTAACAAAACAACTGGCTGTGGGGCATGTTACAAATCAACAAGACCCTGAAATATAACTGTCAAAGTCAGAAAACGTAACCTGTTCACATATTAGCCAAACGTTCCTAGTGCCTCAAGTTTTGAAAGTAATGCAACCTCCTTTTGATGTGATGAATGTGAGGCGAACTATTCATGAGAGCATTAAGCATTGCCCCCGCGAAGGCCATAGCGCCATTGCATTTACTGCACCCCCCAGGCCGTATCATCATTATTTGATCAGGCGAATGGCTGAACATCACAATACAAAAGCGAGGACCATATATATTTTAGCCCATTTCAGTACGAAATAATCCACGTCAAACAAAAATGAATTTATTTTGTGCAAAAAAATCAAACTTATTTATGAATTAAAAAATAATAAAAAAGGATGACGTTGTAAAAAGAAAATGTTTCAAAACTTGCAGGATAAAGATATTTTTAAGCTTCCAAACCCTTTCTGGGATATATTTTTAGTAGTTGTAGACAGTTTTTTACTTCCGACAGCAAAAAATGGGGAATGTGCTTTGTATATAATTTTACTCCGTCTGTCCCCAATACCCTGCAATCTCTGAAACATTGCCCGTAAAAGGAAAGATGCACTGAACTAACTATATAAATAGTGCTTTACTAATAAGAAAGAAATTAAAAGACATTCTTAGTAATATAGAAAATGTGTGAGAATAATGATTAAAATAACTTTTAATAAGATAAAACAAAAGAAATATCCCCATACGTCCTTTATTTTATCTTTCCAAACTATATAATGTAATAAACTATAGCATTCAATACCTCATAACAAAAAAGCAAATTCTACGCTGTGTCTTTTCGGTGCTAGTGTTAAATGACTGGCACTAAAGCAACCAGAAATTATTGCTAGAGCTTCTGAATGAAAACCCAGCCGAGAAAAACTGAAGATACTTTGACTAAGAGCTGCTATTACCTTTATGTCTAACTATTGGTCTTAGGCTGTCGGCTGGCAAGAGTCATTCAATAAGTGCAAGAAGCAACTACAAAACTACTTGCTACAAATTACAGGAAACAAAAGCATTAAATCCAGTCTAGCTAACACTGTACATACAAAAGACACCACTATAATCTGGTTAAAGACCTAAAATACAGCACTAAAAAGACCTCAACAATAGGATCAGACCAAGTGCATCAATTGAAGTTGACATAATACGACTCTATTTTCAAATACCATAAACATTCAGTTTCAAATAAACATGATATCACTTCTGCGATCACTGCTATAACTCCTACTAACTTACGGAAACTTTATCACCTCCATAACAAATGCCCAGGTCTACAGTGACAACAAAAAATACTACTACCAAACTATTACCCAAACTAATGCCATCAAAACTACAGATAAGCATTAAACGGAGAGCTCATTATCTAGTTAACTGCAACTCAAATCTGTCTGCAATTACTTTCTATCTAAAACTAGCATTTAATAAGAAGTAAATGATAATATGGGAAAAATAAATCAAAATATTATAATCTTCAAAGATTTGTAAATTAAAAAATTTCAGCATTGCACAAAACAATTCGTTTGAATCGGCGGATTGCAGCCTAATGGGAAGCCCCGGGTATAAAGGATTCGGAGTACAAGCTTTTGCGTAAATGATGTCAGAGCAGACCGATATCAAATTCAGCGACCCAGGCTTCAACTACGATGACGCGTACAATGCTTAATACATCTCCTAGTTTTAGATGCGAACAGATCACAATTCTCCTCCTCATCGAGAAATACTCCACAGAGATGAAAATAAATAACAGCCCCAAGCCTTTTAATCCCAGTCCTTAGATTGTTAGAAGCTTGGATATTCATGTGACATGAGAACATTATAAAAGAGCAACATTAATATAGACACGAACATTTTCTCACCATAAGAATAGAGCCGCAACATGACAACAAGGTTGAGCCAGAATCAGAGACCATGAGCCATGAACACCATACGACGCAGCAAGGTAGTCCAACAGCAATCCACAGGACCAGAACTTGGCACGGCGGACAAGGCCGGGCGGCGTACATTCACGAAATCTACAAGAAAAATATTACAAAATTATTAAAATAAAAAATGTAAGAAAAAATGTCTATGAATATAAAAAGAATGTTCATCTCGTCCTTTTTCTTTCAATACCCAAAGTCTTCAATAAGCTTTTATCTTCATTATTCTGGATGTTCAACTGTAATCTTCATTCCCAAAGCCAAAGAAAAACCTAAAACAAAAGAAAGGGTTGTAAGGTCTTCTTCATATTGTCAATTGTTATCTACATATCAGAATCTTGGGGTTGAAAGGAGATGACTCAAATACGTTACTCTTCTTTGAAAATGACTGTCTGAAAAATTTAGTTGATAAATGTAGTCCAATTACGAAAGGAGGGCAACAAATTACAGAGCACGCACTAGATAGATCCACAAAATGTTGTTCCAATGAGATACGTTCTGGTTTGCAGTTGCCAATTCTAACATCGGAACGGAAAGCGATTAGCTGAAAACACTATGTGAAGACGAAAGGCGCAAAGATCTGACCACAGGTCATTTGTAATGAACTACGTTTCAGCAAGAGATATCAGCGAAATTCTGCCAAGATTATAGGCCTACTTAAGCAGATTACTTTGCATAGCTTTACAGTGAACATTATATATCATATATATACTACAATTGAAATGCCAATGAAGTCACAAGAAATGCATTGGTTAGATTTTAGAGAAAGTAATGATAAATAAAACTATACATACATAATAAAGAATCCACCGGATCCTGGTTATAAATTTGAGCTCATACATCTTCAGGATTTCTTATGGAAACTTTCTCTGCTTTATATTGTTCTCTCTTTATGTGCCATTTCCTTTCAAGATGTGGGCAATCGTGGCTTTCCACAGCTTCATTTCCTTTGTTCTTTTTAGCAGTTCTTGTTCTTTCATTCCCCCTCTTTGTCCTGTAATCTTCAAACTGTGCATTGCCATGATTGTTCTTGGGAGGTATAGTGGAGTGGTCTCCCGTTGCCTTCTACACGGTGTTTTTATTAAGACACAATCTCTGGTTAGTTGGTCGTTGACTCTTTGAGTTCATCCGCCCTTTGAGGGGTCTTGTTTTTAGTCCTGCTGGGTTGCTAACCACCTTCCTCATTTACGCCAAAAGTAGATAGGGATGCCGGTTTAGTCGCCGACGACCAAACCATGCAACAGGTAGTACTTGATTACATGTTACCAGTAGCAGGTATGACCTGACCTGATTGTCTTTATATTGTTACTTGCCTAAAATTAAGAGACTAACAATTAGAACGAGTGGTAAAATAATGTTCAAATTAAATGTACATAGACAATAAAAGAGGGAAGAATAGTTGCAAAACAAGATATAAGAGCTTAAAGATGATATCCCATATAAAACAAATCAGGAAAATGAAGAATGAAACAAACCTATTAAATGCAAATACTCTAAAACTTTATTAAGCCCGATGATAAGTTTGTGATTGATTACACCATAAATGCTCGTAAATTAATTTGCAGTTATTTTACACAAATTTTCTTCTGAAGTTTTTTTTTTAATTTTATGAGGAAGAACCAAAATTAAATAAACCGCCTTTCAAGGGGGTCAACAGAGGTTTTAAGGTGGTCCAAAAATTGTTGCAAACAAGCAAGAAACGCTCAGAGCAACATTGCTTCTAAAATCAGAAATAGGATGGTAACTTTAGCCAAGCAAGAAAAGTGGAAAACTCTGAAATTTTGGAGCAAGATTCGAGCGATTTGAAGCACATGGTTGATCTAACGAAAAAAACGGTCAAGGTTTCAAAAAGAAAAATAAAAATAAAAATTCTGAGTCCTTAATCTTGGTCAAAGAGAAAGGCTGCCGAAGAGTTTGAAGCCAAAAAACATTCAAAAGGCTCGCAAATTAAATTAGAAGAAGTCGCTATTTCACTACATGACTTAATAATTGCCGAAAAGATGGACAAGCATATCATTAATGCATTGAATGCAATATACATTGATGATGAACATTGTGGACAACTTTTTGGTATAAAATGTGAACAGGGCTAAAAATAATCACATTTCCAAGCAGCTGATTTTAGGCAATTTGAAAGAGTTTCATGAAATTTTCAAAGAAATAAATTTAGAAATGAATACATGATTTCAAAATTTGTCACATTTAGATCAAGTGATACGTACCTGTAGAGCCAAAAGGAACTCACTCCGTATGCATTTGCACTATTCGACAGAACTTGAAACTGATACTGGAGGCAGGCAACTCTCTGTGAAAATAATTACAATGAATTTATTATTATTAAGTGATTGTTTGCACATGTGTATCATATATATTAATAAATTATCAAATACAGACGTGAAAACTGTCGAGACTACCAAATCAAGGTAACTCTAAAGTGAGAATAGAAATAGAAATAGATAATTTTTGACAAAGATTATAATGATAAGTGACTTAGAGCAAGATACCAATGTTGACGAATCAATAACATACACACAGAGGGCAAACGATAGAACAGGGCTCGTGTCTATCAAAACCACAGTTGAAAAACTCAAGCTAGATACAAAAACTGCGCATTCTTCTATAACTAAAGTGCAAGCAAATTACTTAAGGAAAATGGGAAGGGATGAAGTAATTGTGCTAGAAATTCTGCCAAAAATTTTAAGTTTGTCGTGCAAGATGAAACCAAAAAAAGCACACTTTGCATCCAATGGTAATTTTTCAAAGGTGCACTCAAAACTCTCATCTTGCATCGAGA
Source organism: Sanderia malayensis (assembly GCA_013076295.1). Classification (NCBI taxonomy): domain Eukaryota; kingdom Metazoa; phylum Cnidaria; class Scyphozoa; order Semaeostomeae; family Pelagiidae; genus Sanderia; species Sanderia malayensis. The sequence goes on from RQOL01000024.1 coordinate 116,469, forward strand.
CAATCATGTTTTAAATGGGATGACATGAATCATGGTGTCTGCACATGCAATATGAAAAGTTCAACCATGGCACCATGTGGAAGATTTTTGAATTAGTTGCCAGTGGAATATCTTGGAATTTCAAACAGAGAATCACTATGCGTTGGGGATTTTCATCACACAGGATCGAGGGAACCCCAAAGGAAAGTCAGCAACGATCCATGGAAGATAAATTTCTGACAGCGCAGACAATGTTTGAATAATATAACCAAGAAATTTTGGGAATCAATTTTTCTGTTTGGAGAAATCTAGTGTGACTCAAACAAGAAAAGTAGCGTGTGGGGATGGCAAAAATAGTTCCTGAAACATGTAGCATTTGACAATTTGTTCCTTTATCACAAAATGATATTGGTGTCAAGAAAACTCCAGAAGATAATTAAAATTTTGATCATTAAAATGCACCAGGCTTCAAGGTACTTTGGTTATTAAAGAAAATAGTGGTCCTTAGATACCACCAATTCAGGGCTTTTGAAAATCAATGCTTCTATGCAATCCAAAGCAAGAATTTAAAGATGGTATCTTCACAGAAAAGATAAATAAAAAGTAAAGAAAATATACCAGATCTTCTGCACATGAAAATTGCCCTATACTTAGCCTACTGTCTTAGAGCCATTAGATTAGAGTTATCCTGCCATTAAAGTTTCTGTTTCTTTGGGGTATGACATTCCATTTAAGGAATTTTATGAGGCTTTGAACCAAAGTTCATGCTTCCTAAAGGCAAGAATAATCAAAATCATTATGATCATATGTGATTCTTATGATATAATAATTCTTAAATCATGTCATAATCATGAGTAACTGTTCAGTTTCATTCACATTCAGATGTGGAATTAGAATCAGATTCAAAAGCATCCACCAATTTGTTATCTATTATAGGTCTTCGAGTTGAGTTGTAAATATTAAAACACAAAATTAAATTTAGAGTTGAATTATTGACCCCCCCCCCCCTGGCTCGAAAATTCCCAAAAAACCTTTAAAATATGTGATATAGCATTGAGATGGCTATAAAGTTGGCTTGGAATTTTAATCTTTAGAGCTGCTGGAAGACTGATGATAGATAACGAATTGGTGGATAGGATAGTGTCGAACGAATCTGAATCTAATTCCGAATCTGAATGTGGCTCCATCCAGGGACATTAAAGTGGATGTAGGCCTATTGTATCAGTATATCTTTATTTAGTATATATAACTTACTTTATACGCTTCTTCAAGTGACTTTTAGACCTTCAACTCCTCATTCGTGCAGCTTCAAACCGTACCAAACAAGTAAATTTAGATGCATCTGCTATTCTGTGGCCACATCACATTCTGGCCTGGCTTTGTTCGCTTGCACTTTTCTTTTCATTCTTCCCGCTTGTATGATACGCATGCGCGTCACTAAGACTCACCACCGTCTCTTCATGTGCCGCACCCTGCTCTCAACTCTATCCCGTGCCAGCATTCCCAGCTCTCAGCTCTTGACCCACATCCCTGTCCAAGATCCATTGCCTTCTTTGTCTCCTACATGGTCTGTTCCTTCCTGCCCCCCCAAGGAGAGAGGAGGGGTACTTGACAAGTGAAATGACGGACGGGTATGTGGCAAACCTCTCCCTACCCTGTGCCCTGTCGCATACAATGTGCGCCAAAAGTACACACAATTCATTGTTCCCAATTCCATATGAAATATATACTTACCCTGTCCCATAATTCTGTCAATTTTGTTACCCATTATAATACCGTGGCGCTTTAAAATTTTAGGGGAGTGGATACCGGACTTCAGAGACTTATAAGACATTCTGTTTAAGCGGCTAGTCCGCAGTTATGTTTGGTTGGTTTAGGGACTGGGTCCGAGCTCGGGACACTTCTATCGGACATACGGCACATGTTCGTGGACTTGTGGACTTGTTAGTTTTGGAGTTTTGTGAAAAATATCGATTTTAGTGAACGAGATTTACGGGAAATATTGTAATTCCCTGGCGACCCTACTGTGAAGGTGTGCCTAGACAAAAATACGTTGGCTTTTAGAAGCTGGTGTATTTGTTCGGTACAGCGCAAAAATTAGAAAAGGAAGCCCTATCACATAATTTTTACTGTAAAAGGACAACCTGTTCAGCGGCATCCCAACTGGTCGGTCAAGCATGGAATACGTTACAATACAAATTTGAAAATACCGTATTTATGTACTTGTTCAGTTACACGGAACAACCTCTAATCGAAAAACCAATCGCTCGAGTAAATACGGTGCCTGATATTGCAGGGCACAACCCAGAAGCCAAAGTGAGCTTAACAACACTCAAAGTCCATTCTCGGATCAACTCTCGAATTGAAGATCTACTTTTAAGGCGGCAGACGCAGCGCAGGGGCGCATTTGGGCACCGTATATTAAATTGCCGAGATATACGTTCAAATAACGAAAAACATTTTGATTATATCATATATTCTTGAAACAATATAACTAAAGGTATAGCTGTTGTTACAAGGAAGAATAAATTAAGATATATAAAACTGCATTGGTTAAATATGGCTGTGCTAGTTATACAATTACTTTTATACAAATTGATACACACACCACACAAGCAAGTAACTGTACAAAAACGAAATATGTATATTTCCTGTTTATTGTCATCAACAAGTAAAGTTCTACTAAATCAAAGTAAGGAATACGCAAAGTTTGGTTTGTACTCTATCTACAATTTACACAACACTCGTGAAATTAATCACAAACATTCAGAATTATTCCCTTGGATTACATCGTTGACATATAATCAACATCATTCGTGAAGAATCTTAAAATGCAATTCTCAATCTCCCCAAAGTTTAGCTACGGACTTAAGATGTATTATGCATGCAACATATTGTTTATGCAAACACGGGGTAGTGGGTAGTAGGAAAGCGTTCTCAAAGCTATAAAAAGATCATAATTGAAACAAATTGGAGAAACATCTAATAAGTAATTCTCCCGCCAAAATTTTCTTACTTGTGGACCCCAGAAGCTGAAGATATGTATGTAATAGAAGTATACAAGTGTGGACGTGCTTATAATGAGTAATGCATTTTAAGTCGTAACTGGGCTTACAACAAACCAGTGGAATTAAATGCGGTGATAACTGACTGAGTAGTAGTGGAATATAATGATGAAAATACTGTGGTGTTTGGTTGAATTGTGCTGTTTAACAATGCGGCCGCGGTGTTTGATGATGCAACAACTGATGCTACTTCCAATGATTCCTCGTAGAGGATTCCTGAAACATGCAAATATATAGAATCAACATTCCTCAAAATGATAAAATAAAAACAACATGATACAAAGACAAACAGACACTAAAATATAATATTACCAGCAATACAGGCTGTCATAAAGCATGCAATAGTGCCAGAGACCAGAGCTCTGAAGGCAATTTTTGCCAGATCAGACGTTCGCGAGGGTGCCAGGGCACTTATGCCTCCAATTTGAATTCCAATGGAAGAAATATTGGCAAATCCACACAGTGCGTATGTTGCAATAGTTTCTGATCGTATCTGTAATGAATGTTCAATAAAGGCATCTGTTTAATTGCACAGGATTTAACAAAATTAAATCACACAAAATATAATGTTGGTATTTCATTAATTTCAATTCCAAATCTTACCGATATTGCTGGTCCATCAAGATCCAATTTCCTGTTTGAAATCAACTTTGACAATTGTTTATATGCAACAAATTCATTGATGAAGGTCTTTGTACCAAGAAGCTGGCCAACTTTAAAAGCATCCTGCCATTCAACACCCATCAGATATGCAAATGGCATACAAACATAAGCAGATATTAGCTGAAATACAATGATACACAAAGCAATTATTTCAAACCATTATTGGGAGGTGGACAGGAAAATTTGTGAGCAATTTGAGACATGCTGTCTATAACTTCACATGGTTAGATTCACGCATAAAAACTCACCCCAAATGTCAAATTAGGCAAACCAACTAAGCTACCAAGCCACTGGAGTATACCATCGATGAAAGCAAGAACAGCAACAAATGCAATCAGGTTAACTGCAATATTTGCAACCAGTGAAATGGACATGCTAGCACCTGCAGCCAGTGCTTCAACAATGTTCTTTTCCTTTCTAAAATAAATCAAGCAAAATATTATTTATAGTTTACTTCTAAGAAACTGAAGACATTCCATTTATGTGTAGCCAATATTCATAAACTCATGTTGTAATCAGGCAGCAAAAATTCAATACCCCTCAAAACAATGCTTGTAACTTATAGAGTGAACAATGGGGCAAAAGAAAGCAGCAAAAAGCCAGCAAATTCCTTGATTGCAATGAAAAATAAACTAATTCCTTTACCCCTTTTCAATCTTGATCTCATCCACTGTTCTGCTCTTTGGAGTCTCTGTTTCTGGATAAATTAATTTTGATACTGCAAGTGCTGCTGGTGCATTCATAAAGGAAGCTGACAGTAAATGTGTGGCAGGAACACCAAATGAGATATATGCTCCAAGAACACTTCCAGCAATTGTGGCAAATCCACTTGTCATGACAGCATGTAATTCTGACATGGTGAGATCGGGAAGAAATGGACGAATCAGCAAAGGTGCTTCAGTCTAACAAAATAAAATAAAATCACATTAGCCCTAAGAAGAACACATGAAAAGAAGATCTTTTTGCTCAGAGCTCAAGAAAGCATGTAAATAAACTATTGTTGTGTGCATGGAGGGTCACTTTATTGTTATTGTTCTCATTTGTGAGCTACATGTTGTAAATGGTTGCAGATATCTTGTTATGTGTTCTTGTTTGTTGTCTTTATCAGCATTGTTAAGTACTTGCTGTGTTTTCTTAAGGTATTATCAAGTGTTGACGTTCTTTGGGTGCGTACTTACTAAAACGCGGAACGACCCAAAACGACCCAAAACGACCCAAAACCACCCAAAACGACCCACAACGACCCACAACGACCCACAACCACCTCATAGCAACCAACCACCAACAACCACCTCTTTGAAATTTTTGAAGAAATACATACTTTAATCGGAGAAACTTTCGCGGAAAGAAACTTTCGCGATTTTCGCGTTTTTGGCCAAAATTCGCGAAAGTTTATTGCGCGAAATTTTCTAAGAAAAGAAATTCGCGAAAGTTTATTCTTGATAAAAATCTCAAAATTGTAAATTCGCGAAAATTTATTCTCGCAAAAAAGCTATTGTGAAAAACTGGTAATCCCACAGTGAAAGGCGATTAACACAGAAAAATATTTATTCATTAGTTAGTTTCATGGAAAGAAAAGGGAAGGCAGAAAAGGCAGAGTCAGAGTGAATATGGAAACGAAGCTGACTTATTACAATATTGTTCTTCTTCTGTTAACGTTGTAAAAATGACAAAAATTTATGGAAAAGTTTCACTTTGAATAAAAACTACTTCAAGGTTTCTGTTTAAAGTTTCTGTTCAGACTTGGAATTTGCGAAAGTTTATTCTCGCAAAATATCCGATTTTGCCTAAAACGCGAAAGTTAATTCCAGAAATTTCGCGTTTTTTTCGCCTCGCGAAAGTTTCTTCCCGCGAAAGTTTCTCCGATTAAAGTATTTTACGGATGTAATATTATGCTTGCGTACAGTGCCGCATTTACCCATGGGCCAACTGGGCCCGGGCCCAGGGGCCCCCTAAGATTCTTAGATTTAGGGGGCCCCGAGCAAAATTTCGAAAAACCTAGAGAAGTAATGTCTTCAAACAACACAGTGGCGTCATTTTTTGACAATATGTGATGCTCTAGATGATACATTATTCCTTGAAGCTGGATGTCATAAACTGATTTTGGCGCCATCAGCCAGTAATCATGATTTTCTTTTAATTTTATTTCCGTTAGCAAGTTGTCAGTATGCCAATAAAATTGTGCTTACAGGGTACTGAGGACTATACACGTGACAAAAAAACTTTTTTTTACATATTTCAAGGGGCCCAAATCAATTTTGGGCCCAGGGCCCCAACTGACTTAAATGCGGCCCTGCTTGCGTAAGTATAAATTGTATCATGTCTGTGTTAAAATATTAGAAGTAGAATCATGTTCGTGTTAGTTATATTGTTTTCCTGTGATGTACTTGTGACCGTGTCGTTTGTCTATATTATATCCGTTGTTGCTGTCACTATTGATTGATGTGTCATATATTATGATTGTTTTAACTTATGCGAATTTATAATAGTATTTTATTTGAATGATTGATCTCGAGCAAGCAACATCTCTCATTCTCTTGAGTACTTTAAGTGTTAAAATAATGATAAAATAAAAAAATTAAAAAATTAATCGGAGAAACTTTCGCGATTTTCGCGTTTTTGGCCAAAATTCGTGAAATTATATTGCGCGAAATTTTCTAAAATATGAAATTCGCGAAAGTTTATTCTTGATAAAAATTTCAAAATTGGAAATTCGCGAAAGTTTATTCTCGCAAAAGCCTGATATAATGTTTAAGTTGTAATTTTCGGGTCGTTTTGGGTGGTTATGAGGTGGTTGTGGGTGATTTTGGGTCGTTGTGGGTCTTTTTTGGGTCGTTTTGGGTGATTATGAGGTGGTTTTGGGTGGTTTTGGGTCGTTGTGGGTCATTTTGGGTCGTTTTGGGTCGTTCCGCGTTTTAGTAAGTACGTCTTTGGGTGTGTTGCGTAGAGAGATTTCTTTTCTTTGTTTTTAAATAATCTTAAATTTTGTTGCATTGAAAGATCACTTAAGATTCAGCTACAACTAGGAGGCTTTTGAAACAAACTTTTTAAATTTTGTAATTAATGATTTTTGAACTTGGAATTTGTATGTCAAATGACTAAGCAAATAAAGAGCATGACTTACTTGTCCAATAAAAATGTTTCCAGCAGTATTGAGGGACTCTGCAGCAGATGTACCAAGGGTGCATTGCATGAGCCAAGCAATGCGTTTGATGACTGCTTGCATGATACCAAGATAATATACCATATATATGAAAGAGCTGAAGAATACCACAACTGGAAGAACCTGGAATACAAACAGGCAGAAACAATTAAAATCAGCATTTGAATGTGTCTGTGATAATAGCAAACATAACTGAGTCTACAGAAAAGTGTATGGAGTGAAAGCAAAACCTGATAAAACAAACCTTAAATGCAAAAGGGTGAGCCAATAGATTTTTGCCAAAAATAAAATGTGCACCAGCATCCGAAAAGCTTAGGAAGATTCCAGCTCTGTCACCAAGCCATCTGAATACAAAGTAACCAGGTTTCGTTCGTAAAATAAGAAGACCAAGACAGAACTGTATGCCGATCCCCCACAACACAGGTCTCCATCTTATCTAAAACAAATAAAATTTTATGAATCGAAATTTGTTGAATCCTAAAATGGGATTCTGCCCATCGCAATTGGCATTGATTATACCTACCCTTGTTCTGTGTTTTGATGCAAGATAGCAAAGTGCAATGTACATCAGAAAACCAAATGCAGAGATGAGTCGTTTCAGATCTTTAACAGTATCAAAGCCAATCCAGAGGCCAATCAGGCTGAGTAAACCCAAGTAAACCACCCTGGAAGAAATCAAGTATATGGTAAATTATTTTCTGATTTTTCCTGGTCTAATCAACAAAAAGAAAAACCCATGTGTCATATGACACCAATTGTACAAATTTACTCACCATCTCAATATTTTCCATTTTTGATCAATTAGCTCTGACATTGTCACATAACAGTTTTTGTAAACCCAGGATCCACAAAGATGTTTAAGTCCAGCATAAATGAAAAAGAACACAGTTACCGAAGTAACAATGACCAAGTCTCTTGCTCTTTTGAAGTCAAGGTAACATGCAACAGCAAAGTAGCCAATGAAACCCAGCAGCAGAAGAACCAATAAAACAAGCTTAATTGCTTTCTTATTCTCTTTGAAAAACATTCCCAGCCTTGTGCCACAATTCGGCTCCTCGCAAGGCTCAGACAATGTACTTGAATTGGGACTCTCTCCACTCTGATAGTTGTTTTGTCTCTTCCAAGGTGATAAATTGTCAGCCTCCTAGAATGAAATAACATTGTTCTATAAAGCTACACAATGCAAGAAGAAAGTTGTTGCCATAATATAAATATTGTAAATCCTCAAATAAACTGCCAGGGGTGTAAAGCAACAATGAATTTGCTGGTGGGGGCTTGGTTCAAAAATTGGCACCAATTAGTATTTTTCTCAAATGATGACATAAAAACACAATTTTATTTTTATGTATAGCCACATTCAATGCTTAAAGAAAAATATCACTGCAGTTAACTTTATTAGCCACGAAAAATTTTTTCATCAGAATTGTTTAATAAATCAATCAACAGTCCTTAGATGTCTTCCACATTTGAAGGCTTTTTCAAGGGCTTATGGTAGGTTGCAATAAAATTGTAATCATCTCCATGTTGGGGCTTTTGGACAATCAACAAGTGTTAAGTTATCACCTTTGTCCCATGGTAAGAAAATCAAAGACAGAAAAGAGGGTATCAGATGAATAATAATCATAATACTTAGGACATTAAAAACAATCCTTAGAATAATTTTGTCTACATGCTTGGGAGCTCAAAGATTAGTATCTTAGTGACCAAATGAATGAAATTCCGCGTGGTTTATGAATGATGGCTGATCATTGCTTGATAAATGAAAACATCACCAATCTATACAGTTTGAGATTTAAATTATAATTACTGAAAAGTATAGTTTAAATAAAAGAGATTATGAAACAATTTACATTGTTCACATTGCAACTCGAGTCATTTCAAAAACAGCATTCTTCACAAACAACATGCTTTGCAGAATTTTGTATTACAAAGAACTCCACTCTAAAATTTTTTCTGAATTTTTGAAGGCACACCAGAAAATATTTCTCGCAGTTTTTACAGCGTGAATGCAACAAAATTTTATAGACTTCTCGAAATACGTATTGATAAATTCTAATGTTGACGTTCCACAACTGTTCCGCACAATATAAAAGACAACGCACAATTAAAAACGATATTTTTACGAATAGAAAATAAATCACAAATGTACAAATAAAGCTAAATGTACAAATTAAAACAAGCTTATATTTTCATGAGTTCGTTTATAACCGTGTAAAATTGCTTTTTAAATTGTGCGTCTCTCTTTTATATCTATTTCATTTGCCATGACTTAAATACCTATTATTTTACCTTCACAGATTTGAGATTAGCATATGAAGGGTTAGTGGCAATTCTAGCCGTATCAGAGGAGGCTTTAAATAACTTATGAATTTTAAACGCTTTACGGAAACGATTACACTATCAGCTGATTCCGTGAGGACTTAACTTGGAGCAGGACTGGTTGGAGGTGTGTCGCAGGTGTGTGTGCTTTGTTTACATATATCCAGTTCATGTGTCGTTACAAAAAGAGCGTTTGAATTAAATTAATATCCAGATATATATCCAGATATCGTTATTATCAGCTTCTCTCATTTGACCTCTTACTTCCACGGCATTATTTCATCAAAAAACTTGTTAAACCATTTCCTTCATCTATTTAAACCTCACCCGCTATCGCTCAGGCCACGCCACCACGTTGCGACGGCATGTTCGAGAACAGACCAAGACAACTTTTCTCACGACTCTATAACAGGTACCTACCTAATCAAATCATCAGTTAGATAAAAGAAGCAGTATTTTCAAAAATTGAAATGGTTTAGAAACTACCAAATGATTTTCCTATATTTTGCTCAAAAATGTCAACGATCTACATATAACGTTTTCACCGCCAAAAGTCAAAAGTAAAAAACGCGCCACATTTGCGCCAATTTCTTGTAAATTCCGCCTTTTCGTAAATGTTTGATAAATAGTTCTTTGCATTGGGTGAGCGCTTTAAAAACTCCTAAATTAACATTTTATTATGTAGTTCAAATAAATAAACTTTTTGGAGATTTTGCCGGTGTTATTAGACAGGATATAATATTTTTCTCACCAAAGAAGAACAGCAGTTTCTTTTTGTTGGGCCTAAATTCTTGATTCATACTGATATAGCACAGCAGATAGGAGAAGTCTTGTTTTTAATATAATAAGTTAAAAACCATCTTAAAATAAACATGTGAACATGTTTTTTAAATTATCAACCAAGGCTTCTTTCGGTTTTTAAATATTCATGAATGAAAAACTGACGAGAATTTTTCAACCCATTCATAAAACCGCGTGGTGTGCAATATCCTATTCCGGCGAAATAACTAACAGCAAAAATAGTACTCACATCTTCTGATGAACGCAGTGGTTCCAATTCGACAATGTAACTGTCATCTGATTTATTCAGGCTGATTTTCATCTCTTTTTTCGTCATGATGTTAGAGATGATAGTATATCATCGATCGACAAGTCCAGTGATGAGTCTCAGTCAAAAAACGCACGCCCGTTCCAACAACTTGCTGAACCTTGACTGATGATTAATAGCGCTCAATTTCATTCAGTTGTCATTTCGCCCAGCCCAGCAGGCATGAAGTCATTTCGTCACCGCTACTCCATTCACGCGGTTTTGACTCATTCAGACGTGGATTATTCTGACCAATCAAATAACCCAGTTCTCTCCTTTCCCTGTAATTGGATGATTTAACTGGCTCATCTACCAATCACCATATTGCAAATTTTGGCGCTAAAATATGCTGACTTGTTTTCAATTCAGAGAAAAGAAGTTTTGGCGCTGAACGACAAATGTAAACAAAACTCAAGCAGTCAAAATATTATCAAATCAGTATTGCCATGGATGGGATTTAAAAATATTTGAAATATAAAACCCCAAGAAAATATTACTCTTTTCATCGATGAAATGCCGTATAAAAAATCAGATTTTCGAAATCTAAACCGTAATATTTCATGAAATTGCTCACAATATCAACATCTTATTAATTAAAAAGTGATTGATTGTGTAATTTAAGAATAAGGGCGGGTATTCCTACTAGAATAAAAAGGGCTCCTTTCAAATATATTTTCAAAGACCGGTTATCTATTCATAATAGAAATGTAATATTATTGTGATTGGGAATTTTATGATCAAATCACAACAACAAATATCAATGACCATTAAAAGCATGATAGGGAAAACCATACATCTCAAAAGTTTTTCCCAACTTCGTCCTCGCTCTCCCACCAAGTCAAAGAATTTGACAGTGAGCCCCCTTTTCTTTTAGTCCCTAAAGCGACATGAATATAATCTAGTAAGCAAAAATAAGCACATTTTTTCATTTCCAATGTATCTCATATTTACCTCAGAGTTCACAGTTTCCTGTCTAGCGTACACAACCATTATTTACCATTCGCTAAATAGCTTGATTATTTGTAATTGATTCATAATGACAATTCCAAAGTGGGCCTATCTCTCCTGGCCCTGCTCTGGAAGATCGATAATAAGCCCCGGGGGGCTTATTGGGGGTTTGCGATGCATGATGAAATGCCTCTGGTTCCTCTTTGCGTCCCTCTATCTTTGATACATGCAATTAGAGACAAAAAAAGACACACACCGAACGAAAATGGCTTACAAATTAGTGCGCATCATTAAATACCACAAACACACGACATTTCTGATATAAATAACAAAATTATACCCTAAAAACATACACAAAATATTACACGTCAAATGTTGATTTTAAACACCAAGCACACGTTATACCAGCAAAATACATAAAGACAAAAATCCAGCCTCAGAGTTGGCCAAGGGCCACTAGATTGTTGTATTAACTGGAGTTTAAAAATGAATATCTTGTTAATTAATTGTTTTTAATCAAATTCAGCAGAGTCTACACAGCGTATGACATCTGAGTCTTCTTTTGACACCTGCAGCAAAAAAATTGACAAGTTATACAATTTTGATAGTGTGATCAAATATTTGAGCACTTTGTTGATCTTTGACAATCTCAGGAAAAATAAATGATTCAATTTTCTCCATATCGACAAAGCTTGGCCAAAAAATCAGAAAAAACTCACTTTTCTGAAATTCAGCAAATTAAAGAGTTTTATTCAAGACAACTTACTCATCGTCACCAACTTTCCACTTTGGATTGAAATTACTTTTTATTGTCTCCCAGCATTTATGATAATCAGCATCGATTTTTTGGCAGGTTTTCTCTCCCCATTCTGTCAGTGATAAGCCGAGACATGTCTCAAACATGAAGGCCTATGAAAAAATGCAAAAGAGACTCAGAGATTAAACCTTTATAGCAATCTATCTTGCCTTAAGAACTCTTTGACTAAGAAATGCAGAGAATTTGATTAGTAAACAGGCCAACTACTCTAAACCGCAACCAGGTTTTTAAAAACATAAGTGAAAGAAAAGGACACTCTAAAGACAGTCATGAGAGTACTCCTGGAGCAGAACGAAACATCCTTCTCACACACAGTGACAATAATCATAGGTGCTTTCAATGGACAACGAACGAGCTTAAAGGATGCATTCACAGCGCACAGCAACGAGTAGAAACCAGCAGGAATGCAAAATAAAGCAAGGATATCTGAAGGCCAGATGAATTCATATTTACTTTCAAGAGATAATCAGCTGTTATCTTCAATTCATTTTCTGTATCTGTGTAAAGTTTGTTTGTACAGAAACAAGGTTGAACTTATTCACCTGAAAACTTAGCCACTCTTTATTTGCACGCAAATATTTACAAACACGGTTCATGGACAAATATGTAAACACGAAAAGCAGTGGCGTAGTTAGAGGGGGGGCAGGGGGGGCGAAAAACCCCCCTGTAGAGCTAAATTGCCGTTTTGTCGGAAAATTGCTGATCTTGTCGGAAAATAAATATCTTCTTTTTACGTTTAGTTCTAGCAAATTTCTTATCTTATATTCAAAGTCTTGAAGAGATATGAAATTTTTGTCGGAAAATCTGAATTTCTCGCCCCCCCTATAAAATTTCCTATCTACGCCATTGACGAAAAGCAAAATCATTCCCTTACAAAAACTCGCTGCGCAGTATATGATGGTAAATCATGCAGAATAGAGTGTTCCTTTGAACTCGTTATTTTATTATGACAAAGTTTAGTGACAAAATGTACAATAAAAGTCGTGGAAGGAACCTGCAAAGTTTGAAACATTACCATCTGTTATGAAGATGTTTATTTCCTATAGCTCATGTCCGAGGGGCTATGCCTTAAGACATTGTGCACAAAAATATATAAAAAGATATTTTGAAAAAGCAATATGCGCATTCAAAACAACAAATGAAATTGGTGTCGTACTTGAATGAAATTCGGTTGAAAAATTATATTCCGCTGCATGATACCTAAAAATCTTAGGTGGACTTTAGAAGGCCGCGTTTAGGTCGTGTCGAATTTAATTCAAACAAGATTTGAATTAAGTTCGACGTAAATTCAGCCGTATAAAGTAAGCATTTAATTAAATGCAGCAACTTAAATTAAGTTCATCAGGATTTGCCGAACTTAATACACAAGTGCGACACAAATGCGACGTGGCTTTACACGGCCGCATTTTGGTCGCATTTAATTCAAATTCTCCTTGAATTAAATCACTTCATGTGATATAATGATGAAATATGTTAAATTTGCCCAGTCAAGCACTCTGCGTATTTGCAATCCTTTTTTGTTACGTCATGATGATATGAGGAGTTGAATTAAATGCGGCAAACAAAACACGTATAAAGTGAATGTCGCACTTATGTCGCATTTAGGTCGAATCTAATGAATTAAATTAGACGCGACCAAAATGCGGCCGTATAAAGTAAGCCTTAGAAGATCAAGTAGAATTGTTATAACTATAAGAGTCCTTAAATTGAAAAGTGAATTAAATTTTCATGTTGGAAAGAAAAAACTTTGTAAACGTATCTAATCTAAGAACATTTTTTCCGCAGGACTTGCCAAAAAGCAGCCAATTTTGAACAATCTACTAAAATGTTTCGACTAAAAGCGTCCATATCAGATTGAATTTGCATGTGCTGCAAGACTGTTGCGCCATACGTAGATGACGTGGAGGCATACAAGTTTCATGTTTCCAGGCAGACGAGACGAAATTGATATTAAACCTCGCTGTTTAAACAATTGTTTGATAATTTCTGGCCAAAAAGTTTTCTTCTATCTTATACGTAGTCATGTAAGCATGCAACGTCTTCATAATGCGTTATTGCCTCGGAAAACATATCGCCTAGCTACTGAATTTATGATGAAATATTTTGTTCGAACTTCATTAAAATGAAGTATTAACATGGTTGTTGTATATGCATTAACAATCTGAGAACTATGGGGCAGTATATAACGAAAAACAAATCGAGATCAAAAGAAAATCCACATTAGCTAATAGAAATTCCCACATGAGATCCCCCATCCTAGAACAGCAAATTTTTCACAGACCAACCTCAAATAAGCCCATGCCAAAATATTGATTTTCACCATTTCAGCCCTGATTGGTTTTTTAACAATTTACCTTCAGAAAACATGCGTTTATTCAATGATAAATCAAATATTCACTGACTCATTCTATGAAGATGCTGAAATCTCAGCGGGAATTGCTTAAACTTCAAGCAATTCAAGTTCAATCTTTGCCTTGACTTGAAGTAGAAGGCGAAGAAGACAATTCGTCCAGCCATAATGGATGTAAAAACACGCTGAGCCAAGCTTCTTGATCTAACATACACACACATACAACCATATATTATTTTTTTGGTAAAGCAGAACAATTAAAATACAGCACAGGGCAGACGCGGTCTTGGACAAGGAGATAAGCAACGATAGACATTGATATAGAAATTCACCAAGTTTAGGCTGCTCTTCGATACTATTACTCATAAGTTACTCATATAGCGCGTGAGCCACCCTCTTATTAGCCCCCTTCAAAATTAGATGAGCGCACAGGGGGCAATTCCAGGATTTACGGTGTGGAAAGCTTGCAATCAAAATCAAATTTGTATTTCCCTTCAGGGCCTTTGATGTGTAAACATTTGCATCCTACCTGAGTACCTTCAGCAACTCTTTGTGGTACAAGGTTTGCATTTGAAGCTTTGTTAAAGCAGTCAGAATCGGGGCCATGTGGTGTCATCATGCTGTGTAGAGTTGCTCCCCCAGCTACAAAACCTTCTTCCTAAGAAACAAAGAATAACACAATCAATGCATACATCACAATGCGTCCAGTCAAAAGTGATTATCCGAGTTTAGTCTAAGAACAAGGATAGTAGTAGTGGCTGTAATATTGGTGTCTCAGTTCTGCATAGCTTCAACTGCATATTTAACATCAGATATTTAATGCTACACTTATTGTTTACTCGTACACATTAATCAATTTTCAAGTCACTTTCCAGTCTGGCATATCTTAGATGATACTAAAAGTCAATTTGCTACCGCTACTATAAGATGCACTGAGGTATTATACTATATGGCCATAAACAAGTGAACCACCTTTGCCTCGTATTTACCAAGAATCAGTCCCATGAATTCACTCATACAGTTCCCTGTCAAAATGAGATGGTGTATTAAAATCTGCTAATAAGAAGCCTGAAGATTTAGAAAAGGACATGAAATGATTATCAACTTGTTGTCATTCTAGTATCCCTATATTTACAAAAGAACGTACTGTGGTAATATGGTGGTCTAAAAGTATGATCTGCAACTCCCCAACGTGGTGGGAAAATAACAAAATCCGTAATGGCAACACCAGGTTTTCCACTTGGACACGTCAGAACGGTAAATATTGAAGGATCCTGTAAAATCAATTGATAATTAATATCTTCGGCTGGCCTAGGTTATAATAAGGAAGATATTCGGCACAAACTTTGCAAGAACGCAGCAAACTATCCATGTCACGGTAATGATAAATTGTCGTGAATTCAATAGCTTATTGCACCGTTAGCTTTCGAGCGAACAATTACCCCCTCTACGCCAAAGCCACCCCAAAATGTGAAGCTGGTTCGAGTTGGCGAAAGTTCGAGTTATCGAAGGTCATGTACAAGACATACAAAGACGAGTTAAATCACTGGGAACAGAACTTAGTTCGACTCAACACACCGAGGAATCGAACTTATATGGTTGTTGACTTGACAAACCCGATGTACATTTATATGCTCGGTCAACCCCATGACTTAATTTATATGGCAATGCATCTTCAGAATGAAATAGCATACATGCAAGTAATAATACTAATACCGGTAGTGATGTGGCCTACACCGTAAAATAATACCAGTAGTAATAATAAACGGTGGTGTGGCCTAGTGGTTAAGGCGCTGGGTTTGATCCTTAGGAGGCCATGAACCAAATTTAATTCAAACCCACATATGGCCAGAACCACAACTACAAGCTGTCAGCCAACTCAGCTGTCTATCCTTCAGAGCTCGGTAAACGAGTACCCAGAATTTCTGGGGGTAAGGGTTTATACCAAATGGACCCACACTGATAACAGCTATCATAGTTGAAGTGGCTTGGCTAACCAGTATACAGTATAAATATTCGTACTTACTTACTTAATTACTTACAAACAAACTATACAAAACAAAATACACTTACGCAATGATCAAAGGATACTGAGTTTATCACCATGAAATTTTTCAAGCTGTATTTGTATGGAACATAATTGCCATGCCATGCCACAACATCAAAAGGGGAATGACCCTGAAATCGTAGCAAAATATTGGAGTAAATAGCTGCAAATTTCGAAAGAAAATTTATCTCTGCTTAGCTGCTACTATTGAATGGCCTCGTAACAATTTTTCATTAATCTGATATGCGGTCAGTAAAATTGTTGGAAACAAGAGATGAGAAGACATGAGGAAAAACTTATGATTTAGCAATGACAGTTGGCAACAACTCTTTGAACCTTTTAAAGATGTTTTTGAAACTTATCAAATACACTGTAAACTGTAGCATGTTCTTCTTTAGCAACCACAGTAGAATCTTAAATCTACTACAATACACAAATAGCATTGCACAAATATGCTCTAATTACCTGAACAGCTTTGAAAAAATGTCCTTGGTATTTGTTGATTACTTCAAAACCATTCTCTAGAATTGTCTCTTCGAAGCTTGCAACGGGTGTGAGGAAATCCCTAGGGTTAGCCAATCCATTTGCTCCTGAAAATTAGATAAAATAACAAATTCAATTCAAAGAATATTAAGATCATTAAAGCACATGTTACTACTCTTTACTCTTGACTTGACTAGACTATATCATTACTCTAAAATACTGGCAAATTAGGAACAGAAACCGTAATTTCTATCAATTACTCGGTCTTATTGCGCACAACACATTTGCACACATTTCGTTTTGGAGAAAGAAAGTGAAAACAGTAAAACGTTAAACCTCGGTAGGAAATTTTTATGACGTGAACAAATCGATCACTCAAGGGAATGAGGGGCCAAAAACTCATGTCATCGAGAATAGAACATAAGGCATTGGTAAAATAAGTTAAAAATAGAAGATACAGAAAGATGTCTGTCATATGGGGCAGTCTTCTTATCAAGATTCGATTGTCTATATGCGTAGTTTAATCTGGTCAATAAATGGAAATGGAATGCCTTACTTGCTCGGAACCTTAGTAGGGATATATTGAATAAAATATAAGACGAATTGCTTGCCTATTGGTCCCAAAGATGGCAGCTCAAAATGTGCATCAAATACTTCGCAGATGTAACCTCTGCTGGGACCTTGAACATGCACAGAGAAACGCATTCCTTGCTAAAATGAAATGTTGGAAACTCAATAATCTGACAACTCGGTTGATTAAAACAGGAGTTGTTATCATCCAATCCAATACAAAGAAAATAGAGGAAAATAGCAGCCACGTATAAAGATATGAACATTATATGAGATATATGAAGATATAGACAACTCTCTCTAAAGCAAAACGCATCAAGAAGAGCTTTAGTAACGTATCCACTTCTTAAAACACTTCGAAAAAGAAGGAATACATTTGATGGGGCTGAAAACACAGTGCACTCTGTAATAAGAATAAAAGTGTATTGTGTCATAACATAAACAAGTGTTTATGAGTGTGAAACGTTTCTCGAGAGTTTACTTCTCTTATCATCGGCTGAGTGAGAAAGATCGGGTGTTGGGGGAGATGGCTGGGCATAGAAATAGATCGTCCGTGTTTCCCTCGAATGTGGGAAAATGGATACAAAATATCACCTAACCTTTCTCACTTGCACGATGACGAGAGAGAAAAGAAAGGTATCTTCCGAATCGAAACATTCGAAACGTCACACTGTTTATAGCATGATAAACTTCTATTCTTTTTATGACAATCACTGAACAAAAGAACAAAAATATAAACGACTGCTCGTTTTAATAAGGCGTTTGACTAATTGAAGTATCCAATACGAAAGAATTGGCCAGAGAAAATACACTATTATAATTTATACTTAACATTCAAAGAAACTGATGCGAGATCATGGAATATAAAGTAAAATCAAATAAAGATGACGAGCTTGTTGAATTTGTCACAAGAGAAAAAAGAATCACTGAACAAAATGATAAAACATGAATACCTGAATGACACAAATTTCATTTGGAGCAACAGTCATCTTTCCAAATTCTGTAGTAATACCAAGAATTCCTTGCTGAGGAACTGAAATTACAAAAAGAAACATTTACCGTAAATCCTCGAATAAGCCCCCGGGGGCTTATTTGCAAAAATGAATTTTTAGGTGGGGGCTTATTCGAGGGGGGGCTTATTTCAAAGCTTTGCTTTTTCCTCAAAGGTTGACAGAAAAAAGACGACATAGTTTTCTCAATCAGCTAAACCTTTTTCACAAAGTGCTGTGTGAAGATCTAACAAGAATTATAATTTGTTTATAATCACGAAAATCGCGCTTCTTTTTGCTTTTTTGTCTCGAGTCAAAGTCAAAGGAAGTGATACTGTATAGCTATTGTCCTGTGAGGGCTTTCTCGAATTAAGATATTATTCTGCACTTATGCTGCCCTCGAATAAGACCCCATGGGGGCTTATTCGAGGGGGAGGCTTATTTGCAAAAATGATTTTTTAGATGGGGGCTTAATCGAGGGGGGCGCTTATTCGAACGTGGGGGCTTATTCGAGGATTTGCGGTAGTAACCTGGCAAATACAAAAATAACAAGTGCACTCTTCATTGATTAAGCAAACTGGTCTCACTCAGTTATACACAGTTAGGTGTTGATGTGTATGTAGACAATGAAAATGTATATGTAGACTACCCTAAATTCTCTTTTTAGCCCCCCCCCCCTCAATTAAGCCCCCCTCAAAATTTTAATGATGCAAAACTATATAAAGACGCAGGGTTTTGAGCTTGATCAGGTTGAATAGTTATCATGACATCAAAGACTCAAATATAAGCATTGATATACTGTTGATAACGTCTTTTTACATATGTTGTACCACCCCTTCTCTAATAAGCCCCCTCTTAAAAGTGCTGGATTTCAATAAGCCCCCCAGGGAACTTCATAGAGAATTTACGGTATTAAACTTTAGGTAGATGGAAAAAACATCAATGTGGACCTAAAAGTTATACCTTAAATAACCAAGGTCTTGAACTATGTAGATCAACACCATGGACAATACAAGTCATCAAGACATGGTAAATTAAAGATAAAGTCAAATGTTCAAAGCATACTTAATCACAGCATAGCAAGGCTATGGTTAATCATGCAGCCAAAGATTGGCAGTAAATGGTTCCCAAGTATAGAGGTTGCAAGTAAATTACCTATTAGAAAATCACCATCTGAATTTTGAAAACATCTGAAAACAAAATGACAAGATAAGCAAGCATATTCTAATAACAATTGGGTGATAAATGGGTACATTATTGAATGATGCATCAAATGACTATCAAGAGAATATACAAGTATCTTTAGATTACCTGTCCTTCATCTCTTTATTGCATGCATACACAATGATGGACATGCCATGCCTCACCCTTGAATCACCAGCACCACAAATAGTTGAAAGTCCCTTGAAATAAAACAAACCTCTCATCATATTCCACATTGCTGAGGCTTATTGCACTTTTCTACTACCCCATTCAAATATTATTTAACATGCTGCTGATTCATGTCTGCTTCTGCTACCTGCATGAATCTAATTTTTCACTGACTTTTACAATGAGCTAAACCAACTTATCGAGGAACATGTAGGTTAAATTAATTAGCACAATTTCATTTGAAAGGTTTTAACATTAAATAATGTCAAATAACAAAAAGCAAATTACCTCAACAAAATCTGTTGGTGTTGAAGGAATATCAAATGCCTTCCATCTCAACTACAAAATGAAAAAACATTTGTTTGACATATGACATTGCTCCAAAGTTAAGTTCTATATCGACTCCATACTTTGATATTACTGAAAAGACTAATGGTTCTCTTTGGGAAGTGAAGATAGAAGATGCCAAAAAGCAATATGTTTGGGTTCAGAGAAATACATAGCAACATGAAAATGTTGCCATACCTGATTTGGGTTTGGTGTTCTACTTTTCCAATCATCAGACACATTCTTCACTTTGAAATCCTCAAATGGTTTATGAACAACAGAAGGCCTGATTCGATATAGCCAACTGAGGAGAAAAACAGTTTAAAACGGTTAAGAAAAAATCTCATGAACGGGCAAGTTTGATAAAGCCAAAAAATATATATTGGCATTTATTTTTAAAATCTCTGCTTTCCTGTAATCAATAAAGAGCCCACAAATATGATTTTAACCTATTTTAATTAGGGTACTTGATAACTTACAAAATTAATTTTTGATTGAGCTGAAATAATAACTAGAGTAGAGTTACCTTCTTCTATTGGCAGACCTTGGAACAGTGAAAGCGGTCCCTGATAACTGCTCAGCATACAACCCATAAGGACACTTTTGTGGAGAATTCTAGATAATTTTATAAATATGATTACTTATAGCACTATATAATCAAAACCATTGAAAAGAGAGAGGAGTTGAAACCTCAAAAAGACCTCAGAAAATTGCTTTATGATTGCCAATTGTTGTCCAAGCCTGAGAATAAGCTGGCTTTCAATAGGAAATAGGAATATGTGTATGCAGTATCATGTTTCATATCTTGAAACACAAAAACAATTCTAAAGCTATAAGAAATACAGTCCAATCTGAATACAATAACATCCAGGGAAATGAAATACTTGTTTGAAATAATGAGAGGTTGAATCAAGGATCAACCACCATAAGGTACATACATGTAACAATTCAAATCAGGAGAGAAAAAGTGATGTAGGAGTTTGACTCATGTGATAGTAAACTTAAGAAAGTTTAACTAAACTTTGTTTTATCAAAGCTTTGTTGTACCAAAGGTAAGTTGTTCTAGAAAGCAGTTTGTCACCCAATAGAATATTTCGCTTGTATTTAGTAGAAATAG
The DNA here is from genome assembly GCA_013076295.1 of Sanderia malayensis. NCBI lineage: Eukaryota > Metazoa > Cnidaria > Scyphozoa > Semaeostomeae > Pelagiidae > Sanderia > Sanderia malayensis. Next base: position 137,764 of record RQOL01000024.1, read on the forward strand.
ATAATTGGTAGGATATAGTGAATTAGACTTGCTCTTGATCTCACATGCGGTGACCAGCACTTCATATGGTGTGTGTGGCATTCAATTGGTCAACAAAGGGAACAACAAATTGTTTGTTTCACTATTGATTGGAGATTTGCAAGCATGAGCTAAGCCCCGATCATTTAATTTGTTGAGACCTGGTACGTCAAAGTTCCGTGAGGTGAGGTGTGGCAACGTGCACGTACGTAATTGCACCAAGACCAAGCACGCTCGATTCCAGTTATACCTACTACTTGGGATACACGTTTATTTTTTTATAAGAAACCGGTTTATAAGAAACCTAGATCTAGACGTCCTAAAATTTAAGAAACTTTTAGAACTACAAGGAAATAGTTAAGAAACATTAGAAATTTCTGAAACACGTTTTTCCTTTACGGATTCAACAAATATCAACTACAATAAGTATGTTTTATGTGCTAAGCATAACATTGTCAGCTCCACATGACCATTTTTCGCATTGACGATTTTTCTTTGCTATAATACTGATATTTTGCCACATCAAGGTTTTTTCTTCGTTTTCACTGCAAATTTGTTTAATTAAATTAAGAAACTTTTAAGAAACTTTTGGAACTAAAATGTGGCTAAAAATTAAGAAACTTTTACTACTAGGCCTTGAGCCAGGTTTCTTATAAAAGAAAAAACGTGTATCATGTTTTGCTTCAGGGTACATGTATAATAAAACAAAGCTTATAAACATTGGAATTTATGAAGAGCAGTCACAAAAAATTTGCATTAGTCATAAATTAATGTGGTTAGTTTGTTGGATTGGATAATAATGCTGTGGAGGAGAGGCTCGGTTACGTTACGTTGAGAAAAGGAGCCATTTAAAATATTAAGCGTCGAATCGAACCTACGAAATTGCAATTTATTGCAATGTAATACTTTATTATAAAGGGATCTACGGTTCTTTAAAGTGAATAAAATGAAAACTTGACAATCAATTTAATTCGTATATTTACCTGGCCTTTTGGAAGCGCGTCAGGCAATGCTTCGGATGCGAATTCGTTTCCAAATCCAGATAAATACTGAAAAACAAAATATATTAAAAACTGCTGATCTAAATTAAATGTTACCAGATTATAGATATTAATAACTATGATTGAAACACAAAACATGGTTAACCTTGACAGGATCCTTAAATTCAGACATTTTTCCCTCAGGTGAAGACGTGGCGTTGGCTGAGAAAGGAAACAAAATAAGAGGCCAGGCCAGGTCTAAACAAAAATAAAAGAACAAGAAGATCAATGTGCTCACGATTAACATGCTCCAGAAAGTGAAAAGTTGTATAATACTTCACCATGAATAGAAAAGATAGAACGGAAGAATTCAAAATTTGAAGCATGTTCTCCTCCACCACCTCAAAAGATGAATACGAATTGGAAAAGAGGCAACTGGGGGTGTGCGATGGGCGCTGGTTTATGTTATGAATTAAAAGGTCCCCCCAGGAGCGAGAAAAAACTGTAAAGCAAGTGGCCACTGTTGCCAGTAAGAGGAATGTTAGCCAACGTTAGCCGACGACGAAGTTGAGGAAACTGGAGAGAAAGCGCATCGATGATAGTCTTGAATTATGATAGGGGAGAATAACATGCTCAAGATACCATGAGTAAAGGAAGATTAAATGTATCAGTGTGACGTGAAACCACCATAACTTGAAACCTTGAAGTGAAACATTGACATGAAAACAGATGACAGCATTGAAAAGTCAATGAAGCTTGGAATGTGCAATGGAGAAGAAACGAGGTGCTCCAGTGCCACATATCTGATCATGGACAACAGCACTGAATAAGGACAAATTCAGACAGGTGACCATATGTATTTAATTTACAGGATGAAAATTGTACACGACTCGACCCGACTCGACAGAACAAGATAAAAAGGCGGGGTTGGAATTACATGTGTCGTACTTCTATTCTATTCTTGTGTATATTTTTGCCTTCACTTAAAAATTATGTGGCGATGACTTGAGTAATCGCACACGCCACAAAAAGTGACTGAAATAAAATGTTTTCAATGCTCTTCCTTTGCGTAAATTGTTCATGGTTTGTCAATTTTCACGCTGGTTAATATGGTTGAGTTATTATAATTAAACTGTATTATCTAAATTATTGTCCAAATGGCGCATATACACTATATAATAATCGTTTCCGTTTTGAGCGTTTCTAAATTGGGAATATCTAATTCATTATCTACATTGTAACCAGGCCTTTTGGCAACTGGATCATAATGTGGACCAGCCGTGCCTTTCGCTTCAGATTCGATTTCCCTTGGAAGGGGAATTCCCTTATCCTAAAGTACGGTGGCCCACAAGTGTCAAGGCAAAACTTTCTTTCTCAAGGCAAAACTTTCTTTTTCAAGACAAAACTTTTTTTCTCAAGGCAAAAATTTCTTTCTCAAGGCAAAACTTTCTTTTTCAAGACAAAACTTTCTGTTATCAAGGTATTTACATGAAGTACTACACTAGGGTTCCATCCAAAAGTATTGCAACACCTGATGAAAAATGGCGTCTAGAAGTGGCTCGAGGCCTGAGCAAGAAAATTTACATAACGATGTGACTGCCAAACGGGTTTCAATAGCGAATTTCTTTAGCAGAAATATACTCAAAATTTCATATATTTTCAAATGAAAACATAATTTAAACTATATCATTTTGTTTTAACATAATATTAAAAGAAAACTGCGAAGAGGTCCCTTGAAAAATGTTCACAAAAATTTATCGAAGTGGAGTAATTAAAACAAAACATGTGCTTTTCAAGTTGTAAAGAAAGACTTAAACCTTGAATTCTAAAAGGTCAAGACAGTTTTATGAAAATTTTTTATATTTTTCAAAATTTTAAAACATTCTGCTTTAAATGAGAGAGAATTTGCGTGGCTTTGAGTGAAAGAAATTATAATTATTGGCGTTTTAATTACTCCACTTCGATAAATTTTTGTGAACATTTTTCAAGGGACCTCTTCGCAGTTTTCTTTTAATATTATGTTAAAACAAAATGATATAGTTTAAATTATGTTTTCATTTGAAAATGTATGAAATTTTGAGTATATTTCTGCTAAAGAAATTCGCTATTGAAACCCGTTTGGCAGTCACATCGTTATGTAAATTTTCTTGCTCAGGCCTCGAGCCACTTCTAGACGCCATTTTTCATCAGGTGTTGCAATACTTTTGGAACCCTAGTGTAGTACTTCATGTAAATACCTTGATAACAGAAAGTTTTGTCTTGAAAAAGAAAGTTTTGCCTTGAGAAAGAGAGTTTTGTCTTGAGAAAGAAAGTTTTGCCTTGAGAAAGAAAGTTTTGCCTTGAAACAGAAAGTTTTGCCTTGAGAAACAAAGTTTTGCTTTGAGAAAGAAATTTTTGCCTTGAGAAAGAAAGTTTTGCCTTGACACTTGTGGGCCACCGTACTAAAGCGGAGGGGAAGTCCAGCATAAGTCAATAATGAATTCTTTCTAATTCAATAATTTACTTTGAACCAAACCAACCAATCAATTCACTTATGTCAATAAGACAACGATTTTACCTGTTTGTTATGTCTGATCGCTATTCAGCTTCCCTGTCCAGTCCTGCCCTTCTTCTGCAAATTTATTATGGGCAATAACATAGAACCAAATGGCGGAAGAATTTCGATGAAATTTTGACTTGTAATACAATAATGTTTGCCATACAATCATGGCAATTGAAAAGGATAAACTGAAAGAAGAACTCTCAAACATAATAAAGAGGATACAAACTTTTAAAAATGATTCGTGGGTAACAAACCTGAGCAAACTATCAAACGAACTGAGAAAAAGTCTGCACAAAGACAAGCCATTTAAAAGCCTTGGTCATGGTGCTAAGTTAATAGACTTCCTGAAACATGAATTCAAAATCACTGAACATGGCAGTGAGCATTTTATTGTTGATCAAAGCAGCTTACTTGGCGAGAAATATGAAGTTGAACAAGGGAATTTATGCCAAGAAGGTGCATTAGCAAATCAAGGGGATTTGCCAAGTCGGCCTAATGATGCAAGTCCACCACCATTGTGTGACCACAAGAAGAACGCGCCGGAAAACGAGAAAAATGCAACTACAGATTCTACACAAGCAAGTCCACCTTCTAGAGAAATGCCTAGAAAAGAAACACTGTTTCCCGTGCCAATGGAACCGAGGTTAGTTTGGCAAAATACATTCGCCTCTTTAATAAAACCCTGCTTTCCTCGCGTCATGTCATTGTCGTCATCATGTGATTTTTGTTTTTCGTTGGTTGATACAACTTGCTTCCTGGAAGTCCGCCGGCAGTACACAAGTCCCCAAAAATTTCGGGCAGTTTAATTTCGGACCATAAAATTTTCGGACGGTAAAATGCTCGGATTATAAAAATTGCGGACGGTTAAATTTTCGGGTTGTATACACGTTTTTTTTTATAAGAAACCTGGCTCAAAGCCTAGTAGTAAAAGTTTCTTAATTTTTAAGCACATTTTAGTTCTAAAAGTTTCTTAAAAGTTTCTTAATTTAATGAAACTGGTTGCAGTGAAAAGGAAGAAAAAAACGTGGATGTGGCAAAATATTAGTATTGTAACAAAGAAAAATCGTCAATGCGAAAAATCGTCATGTGAAGCCGACAATGTTATGCTTAGCACATAAAACACACTTAAGGCCGGGTTACACGATCACTTTTTGCCATCACTTTTTTTGATATTGGACCAACGTGATAAAAAGTGACCGTGTAACATGCAAAAATGATGGATTTTCGCAGCAGATTTTAATGGGCTTACGAGGTGTTAATCCGCCATCATTGAAAATTTTACTCTGAACGAAAGCAGAGTAAAATCGAGTCCATCACTTTTTTTCAAAGACGCCGACAAATTCTTACGTCATGTAGTGTTTTGGTGAAGAGGAAACGGCCTAGAGTTTCGAGAAAAGAAGTATGCAACTTGAAATTGTGCTTAGAAGCATGATTATTTGCACGAAAAAGAATATTAATAATGGTCAGGAAAAAATTTGAAGTGCAAAAAAATCTCGAAAAATCAAATTTCGTAGAATAGAGTAATGCGAAATAAGTTAATTTTTATCCTCGGAATATCGAGATAGTTCTGTATATGTCAATTTAATATTAAGGCCTGGTTACACTGTAGATAATAAATTAGATATTCCCCCAGACATCCCACAAATAACCTGTCTGATAGATATCTTCGTGTGTAACAAAACGCAAGGTATCTAAATTCCAATTAGCGGCAAGAAGCAAACTGTCAAATCGTGCTGTGAAATCTTGATGAATAAAATCAAAACTTTTTGATTTTATTCATCAAGATTTTCCCAGCATGATGTGTCAAATCGTGAGACAAACACACACCGACTGTCTCGCCTTGTATTCCTTGGCAATTTTGGAAGCGAAAAGCATTATAAACAGTTTATAATTGATTCTGAACAATAAAATTGACGCACAGAGTAAATTCACAAACTAGGTCATTGAAAATGGAAGCTGATAATTCTTTTGACATGAATTTACTTTATTATATCATGAAATTTCCATCCTCGCGCATATTTTTGCATTGGGCAAAAATGCTGTACAACTTGAGGAATGGCACACCCCACATCCACAAAAAGTGACTGGAGAAATGTATGAAATGTATGATAAGATGTTCTCAATGTTCTTTTACGTAAATACCTCATGGTTTGTCACTTTTCTCGCTGGTTATAGTTGAGTCATGATGCTTTAACTGTATTATCTAAATTATTATCTAAACGGCGCGTATACACTATAAGATAATCGTTTCCGTTTTTAGCGTTTCTAAATTGGGGATATCTAATTCATTATCTACAGTGTAACCAGGCCTTTACATATTAAAAAGATAAGGCAACGCTATTACATTACTCCATCTGTTGCCAAGAAGACCCAAAAGAAACAGGACGACGCGACGGTGTCGGCTAGAAATTCCAGGAGATCCTTGTTGATCTTTTCATAGGCCAGGTAAAGTTCCATGTTAGTGGCAATGTCTTGTTTAGACTGCTGCATGCATGTATAATAAACAATATGTATCTGACTATAAAAATTAATGTATTTGAATTTTCGAGATTGTTTTGCACTTCAAATTTTTTCCTGATCATTATTAATAATCGTTTTCGTGCAAATAATCATGCTTCTAAGCACAATTTCAAGTTGCATACTTCTTTTCTCGAAACTCTAGGCCGTTTCCTCTTCACCAAAACACTACATGACGTAAGAATTTGTCGGCGTCTTTGAAAAAAAGTGATGGACTCGATTTTACTCTGCTTTCGTTCAGAGTAAAATTTTCAATGATGGCGGATTAACACCTCGTAAGCCCATTAAAATCTGCTGCGAAAATCCATCATTTTTGCATGTTACACGGTCACTTTTTATCACGTTGGTCCAATATCAAAAAAAGTGATGGCAAAAAGTGATCGTGTAACCCGGCCTTTACTGTAGTGGATATTTGTTGAATCCGTAAAGGAAAAACGTGCTTCCGAAATTTCTAATGTTTCTTAAATATTTCCTTGTACTTCTAAAAGTTTCTTAAATTTTAGGGCGTCTAGATCTAGGTTTCTTATAAACCGGTTTCTTATAAAAAAAAACGTGTCCAAAAATTTGCCAATCTATCAAAAAGTTATCATATATACTTATGATCACATTTTATCCAGTAATTCGATTTTTTCTGCTAATCGGACCCTCGAATGAACCCCCACGGGGGCTTATTTTGCTAAATATATTTCAAGGTGGGGGCTTGTTTTGCAAAATATATTTTATGGTGGGGGCTTATCCGAGGGGAGCTTATCCGAGGGGAGGGCGGCTTATCCGAGGGGAACTTATTCGAGGGCCGGGGGCTTAACGAGGACTTAACAATCTTTGCTGTATTTGACGTTGGGCAAAGAGCCGAACAACCCAAATGTCACAGGACTGAATAATCACAGCGTTTATTTGGCCTTACTCCCTCTTTTGGCTAGCCACAATTCTAAATTAAGATATCAACCACTCTATTTTCTTTTTCTTTGTATTCCTTAGGAAGCGTTTCATTATGCTCGTGATACTCATGTATAACTGTGGTTTTGAAGGACTTAGAGGACTCTTTATAAAGAAACACCCGCACTGGCGTAACTCTAAGAAAGACATTGAAAACTTTAAACGAGGTAGCCTTCATTTGGAACATTTCGAGAAAGAACCGTTTAACAGTGGTAACATTTATACGTGGGATGTTTCACTTCTATCTAAAGTGCTATTGAAATCCGATTCAAGAAATATGCTGAATGAAGAAGAGATCCATGCTGTTGAATGCCTAAGAGACATAAAAAACAAGTTAATATCACATTGCAGTAATATAGAAGTGTCGGAAAAAGAATTTGAAGACTATATGTCATCAGCCCTGCATTCTCTAATGACGATTGGTGTTTCAGAAGAAAGGTTAACAGTTGCTTTGAATGGTAAATATGCGAAAATAGCCGTATTATTTATATCTGATTCAAGTGTGACAACATATTGTTGTTTGTTTAAACCATGCAACATTTTATTTTAGATTCTGAGCTTTCAGAGGATAATTTACATTATAAAATGTATCGAGATGAGCTAGATGGGATTAAACACAGTGTCAAAGTATTAAAGGAAGAAGTGGATGCCAACACAAGAAACATTCAAGCCTTGGTTAACGCAATCAAAAACAGAGAGATTCCTCAAAATAAGATCCCAGAACAAGCTCAAAAGCACGATCCTGCAAACTGGAATCTTTGGTTAAAGGTCAAAAAAGAGCTGAATAATTTCGATGATGAAAACAACCATTATTTACTTATTGTTGACAAAATCACTTCTTCTGATGCCCAATATTTGACTGCACTAGGCAAGATCCCATGGAAGTTGGTGTTGGACTTGGATCCCGACTCAGATGATAATGGGCTATTTAGGCATATTTCTCCTCATCATGAAAACAGTGGGGTAATTGTCACTCATACACCCAGTCAGCTCAAACATATTGATTTCAAAAGTATTGATCTCAAAAGAGTCAACTGGGTTTTTGCAAATGGAAGAAACAAGGATGCTGACGAGGATGCCCCAAAGTCAGATCACACGGACTGGCGAAAGTACTTTAAGATACCAATTTTCAATATGATAAAACAATTCAAAAAGAAATTGGAAAGACGCAAGCCAACTTTTTGTATTATTTTGAATATTGGTGATTCGTCCAGGAAAGTGGCAATGAGCTTGGCACAAGAGATAGACGAGCAATTCTTTAGCGAAGAGTCTACTTTCAAGAATGTCCTTTTCTCATCAAACATTGATACCAGAGATTTCATTAATCCATTCTTCCACTCAGTACTTTCAACAAAGTTCCTTTTTTTTGGTATTCATGCCATAGTTGGATCACAAAACAAGGTTTATACTCTGCCAACATCGCAAGAAGATGCTCCTTCACCGTTAGAAAACAAAAAATTTCACTTCCTCTCAGAATATTTTGAAATTCTTTATAAAGGGTGCCAAAATATTCCTACCAATCTGTCAGATGAGGAGAAAAGGAAGTTTGAAAATGATCACCTGAAGAGCTTTTTAAAAGGAAATTTGATATCTTTTGAAAGTCTGTCATACAGCCACGACTGTCAAAGGACCATAACAAAGTCAATCGCAACCAGGATTAGAAAAATTTTGAAAAATTCAAGACTAAATTTTGAAAAATTTAGTCTTGAATTATGATAGGGGAGAATAACATGCTCAAGATACCATGAGTAAAGGAAGATTAAATGTATCAGTGTGACGTGAAACCACCATAACTTGAAACCTTGAAGTGAAACATTGACATAAAAACAGATGACAGCATTGAAAAGTCAATGAAGCTTGGAATGTGCAATGGAGAAGAAACGAGGTGCTCCAGTGCCACATATCTGATCATGGACAACAGCACTGAATAAGGACAAATTCAGACAGGTGACCATATGTATTTAATTTACAGGATGAAAATTGTACACGACTCGACCCGACTCGACAGAACAAGATAAAAAGGCGGGGTTGGAATTACATGTGTCGTACTTCTATTCTATTCTTGTGTATATTTTTGCCTTCACTTAAAAATTATGTGGCGATGACTTGAGTAATCGCACACGCCACAAAAAGTGACTGAAATAAAATGTTTTCAATGCTCTTCCTTTGCGTAAATTGTTCATGGTTTGTCAATTTTCACGCTGGTTAATATGGTTGAGTTATTATAATTAAACTGTATTATCTAAATTATTGTCCAAATGGCGCATATACACTATATAATAATCGTTTCCGTTTTGAGCGTTTCTAAATTGGGAATATCTAATTCATTATCTACATTGTAACCAGGCCTTTTGGCAACTGGATCATAATGTGGACCAGCCGTGCCTTTCGCTTCAGATTCGATTTCCCTTGGAAGGGGAATTCCCTTATCCTAAAGCGGAGGGGAAGTCCAGCATAAGTCAATAATGAATTCTTTCTAATTCAATAATTTACTTTGAACCAAACCAACCAATCAATTCACTTATGTCAATAAGACAACGATTTTACCTGTTTGTTATGTCTGATCGCTATTCAGCTTCCCTGTCCAGTCCTGCCCTTCTTCTGCAAATTTATTATGGGCAATAACATAGAACCAAATGGCGGAAGAATTTCGATGAAATTTTGACTTGTAATACAATAATGTTTGCCATACAATCATGGCAATTGAAAAGGATAAACTGAAAGAAGAACTCTCAAACATAATAAAGAGGATACAAACTTTTAAAAATGATTCGTGGGTAACAAACCTGAGCAAACTATCAAACGAACTGAGAAAAAGTCTGCACAAAGACAAGCCATTTAAAAGCCTTGGTCATGGTGCTAAGTTAATAGACTTCCTGAAACATGAATTCAAAATCACTGAACATGGCAGTGAGCATTTTATTGTTGATCAAAGCAGCTTACTTGGCGAGAAATATGAAGTTGAACAAGGGAATTTATGCCAAGAAGGTGCATTAGCAAATCAAGGGGATTTGCCAAGTCGGCCTAATGATGCAAGTCCACCACCATTGTGTGACCACAAGAAGAACGCGCCGGAAAACGAGAAAAATGCAACTACAGATTCTACACAAGCAAGTCCACCTTCTAGAGAAATGCCTAGAAAAGAAACACTGTTTCCCGTGCCAATGGAACCGAGGTTAGTTTGGCAAAATACATTCGCCTCTTTAATAAAACCCTGCTTTCCTCGCGTCATGTCATTGTCGTCATCATGTGATTTTTGTTTTTCGTTGGTTGATACAACTTGCTTCCTGGAAGTCCGCCGGCAGTACACAAGTCCCCAAAAATTTCGGGCAGTTTAATTTCGGACCATAAAATTTTCGGACGGTAAAATGCTCGGATTATAAAAATTGCGGACGGTTAAATTTCGGGTTGTATACACGTTTTTTTTTATAAGAAACCTGGCTCAAAGCCTAGTAGTAAAAGTTTCTTAATTTTTAAGCACATTTTAGTTCTAAAAGTTTCTTAAAAGTTTCTTAATTTAATGAAACTGGTTGCAGTGAAAAGGAAGAAAAAAACGTGGATGTGGCAAAATATTAGTATTGTAACAAAGAAAAATCGTCAATGCGAAAAATCGTCATGTGAAGCCGACAATGTTATGCTTAGCACATAAAACACACTTAAGGCCGGGTTACACGATCACTTTTTGCCATCACTTTTTTTGATATTGGACCAACGTGATAAAAAGTGACCGTGTAACATGCAAAAATGATGGATTTTCGCAGCAGATTTTAATGGGCTTACGAGGTGTTAATCCGCCATCATTGAAAATTTTACTCTGAACGAAAGCAGAGTAAAATCGAGTCCATCACTTTTTTTCAAAGACGCCGACAAATTCTTACGTCATGTAGTGTTTTGGTGAAGAGGAAACGGCCTAGAGTTTCGAGAAAAGAAGTATGCAACTTGAAATTGTGCTTAGAAGCATGATTATTTGCACGAAAAAGAATATTAATAATGGTCAGGAAAAAATTTGAAGTGCAAAAAAATCTCGAAAAATCAAATTTCGTAGAATAGAGTAATGCGAAATAAGTTAATTTTTATCCTCGGAATATCGAGATAGTTCTGTATATGTCAATTTAATATTAAGGCCTGGTTACACTGTAGATAATAAATTAGATATTCCCCCAGACATCCCACAAATAACCTGTCTGATAGATATCTTCGTGTGTAACAAAACGCAAGGTATCTAAATTCCAATTAGCGGCAAGAAGCAAACTGTCAAATCGTGCTGTGAAATCTTGATGAATAAAATCAAAACTTTTTGATTTTATTCATCAAGATTTTCCCAGCATGATGTGTCAAATCGTGAGACAAACACACACCGACTGTCTCGCCTTGTATTCCTTGGCAATTTTGGAAGCGAAAAGCATTATAAACAGTTTATAATTGATTCTGAACAATAAAATTGACGCACAGAGTAAATTCACAAACTAGGTCATTGAAAATGGAAGCTGATAATTCTTTTGACATGAATTTACTTTATTATATCATGAAATTTCCATCCTCGCGCATATTTTTGCATTGGGCAAAAATGCTGTACAACTTGAGGAATGGCACACCCCACATCCACAAAAAGTGACTGGAGAAATGTATGAAATGTATGATAAGATGTTCTCAATGTTCTTTTACGTAAATACCTCATGGTTTGTCACTTTTCTCGCTGGTTATAGTTGAGTCATGATGCTTTAACTGTATTATCTAAATTATTATCTAAACGGCGCGTATACACTATAAGATAATCGTTTCCGTTTTTAGCGTTTCTAAATTGGGGATATCTAATTCATTATCTACAGTGTAACCAGGCCTTTACATATTAAAAAGATAAGGCAACGCTATTACATTACTCCATCTGTTGCCAAGAAGACCCAAAAGAAACAGGACGACGCGACGGTGTCGGCTAGAAATTCCAGGAGATCCTTGTTGATCTTTTCATAGGCCAGGTAAAGTTCCATGTTAGTGGCAATGTCTTGTTTAGACTGCTGCATGCATGTATAATAAACAATATGTATCTGACTATAAAAATTAATGTATTTGAATTTTCGAGATTGTTTTGCACTTCAAATTTTTTCCTGATCATTATTAATAATCGTTTTCGTGCAAATAATCATGCTTCTAAGCACAATTTCAAGTTGCATACTTCTTTTCTCGAAACTCTAGGCCGTTTCCTCTTCACCAAAACACTACATGACGTAAGAATTTGTCGGCGTCTTTGAAAAAAAGTGATGGACTCGATTTTACTCTGCTTTCGTTCAGAGTAAAATTTTCAATGATGGCGGATTAACACCTCGTAAGCCCATTAAAATCTGCTGCGAAAATCCATCATTTTTGCATGTTACACGGTCACTTTTTATCACGTTGGTCCAATATCAAAAAAAGTGATGGCAAAAAGTGATCGTGTAACCCGGCCTTTACTGTAGTGGATATTTGTTGAATCCGTAAAGGAAAAACGTGCTTCCGAAATTTCTAATGTTTCTTAAATATTTCCTTGTACTTCTAAAAGTTTCTTAAATTTTAGGGCGTCTAGATCTAGGTTTCTTATAAACCGGTTTCTTATAAAAAAAAACGTGTCCAAAAATTTGCCAATCTATCAAAAAGTTATCATATATACTTATGATCACATTTTATCCAGTAATTCGATTTTTTCTGCTAATCGGACCCTCGAATGAACCCCCACGGGGGCTTATTTTGCTAAATATATTTCAAGGTGGGGGCTTGTTTTGCAAAATATATTTTATGGTGGGGGCTTATCCGAGGGGAGCTTATCCGAGGGGAGGGCGGCTTATCCGAGGGGAACTTATTCGAGGGCCGGGGGCTTAACGAGGACTTAACAATCTTTGCTGTATTTGACGTTGGGCAAAGAGCCGAACAACCCAAATGTCACAGGACTGAATAATCACAGCGTTTATTTGGCCTTACTCCCTCTTTTGGCTAGCCACAATTCTAAATTAAGATATCAACCACTCTATTTTCTTTTTCTTTGTATTCCTTAGGAAGCGTTTCATTATGCTCGTGATACTCATGTATAACTGTGGTTTTGAAGGACTTAGAGGACTCTTTATAAAGAAACACCCGCACTGGCGTAACTCTAAGAAAGACATTGAAAACTTTAAACGAGGTAGCCTTCATTTGGAACATTTCGAGAAAGAACCGTTTAACAGTGGTAACATTTATACGTGGGATGTTTCACTTCTATCTAAAGTGCTATTGAAATCCGATTCAAGAAATATGCTGAATGAAGAAGAGATCCATGCTGTTGAATGCCTAAGAGACATAAAAAACAAGTTAATATCACATTGCAGTAATATAGAAGTGTCGGAAAAAGAATTTGAAGACTATATGTCATCAGCCCTGCATTCTCTAATGACGATTGGTGTTTCAGAAGAAAGGTTAACAGTTGCTTTGAATGGTAAATATGCGAAAATAGCCGTATTATTTATATCTGATTCAAGTGTGACAACATATTGTTGTTTGTTTAAACCATGCAACATTTTATTTTAGATTCTGAGCTTTCAGAGGATAATTTACATTATAAAATGTATCGAGATGAGCTAGATGGGATTAAACACAGTGTCAAAGTATTAAAGGAAGAAGTGGATGCCAACACAAGAAACATTCAAGCCTTGGTTAACGCAATCAAAAACAGAGAGATTCCTCAAAATAAGATCCCAGAACAAGCTCAAAAGCACGATCCTGCAAACTGGAATCTTTGGTTAAAGGTCAAAAAAGAGCTGAATAATTTCGATGATGAAAACAACCATTATTTACTTATTGTTGACAAAATCACTTCTTCTGATGCCCAATATTTGACTGCACTAGGCAAGATCCCATGGAAGTTGGTGTTGGACTTGGATCCCGACTCAGATGATAATGGGCTATTTAGGCATATTTCTCCTCATCATGAAAACAGTGGGGTAATTGTCACTCATACACCCAGTCAGCTCAAACATATTGATTTCAAAAGTATTGATCTCAAAAGAGTCAACTGGGTTTTTGCAAATGGAAGAAACAAGGATGCTGACGAGGATGCCCCAAAGTCAGATCACACGGACTGGCGAAAGTACTTTAAGATACCAATTTTCAATATGATAAAACAATTCAAAAAGAAATTGGAAAGACGCAAGCCAACTTTTTGTATTATTTTGAATATTGGTGATTCGTCCAGGAAAGTGGCAATGAGCTTGGCACAAGAGATAGACGAGCAATTCTTTAGCGAAGAGTCTACTTTCAAGAATGTCCTTTTCTCATCAAACATTGATACCAGAGATTTCATTAATCCATTCTTCCACTCAGTACTTTCAACAAAGTTCCTTTTTTTTGGTATTCATGCCATAGTTGGATCACAAAACAAGGTTTATACTCTGCCAACATCGCAAGAAGATGCTCCTTCACCGTTAGAAAACAAAAAATTTCACTTCCTCTCAGAATATTTTGAAATTCTTTATAAAGGGTGCCAAAATATTCCTACCAATCTGTCAGATGAGGAGAAAAGGAAGTTTGAAAATGATCACCTGAAGAGCTTTTTAAAAGGAAATTTGATATCTTTTGAAAGTCTGTCATACAGCCACGACTGTCAAAGGACCATAACAAAGTCAATCGCAACCAGGATTAGAAAAATTTTGCAGCAGAAGGAGTCTACACCACAAATTGTTCAAATTTTGCACTCCCCGGGAACAGGAGGATCTACGATTGGCAGACGTGTTCTTTGGGATCTTCATGAAGAATATCCGTGCGCAATAGTGAAGATGCAACAGGCAAGCGAGAATATTGTATCAGAATATCAAGGGGAGAAATTGATTTCAAAGCTTTCAGAAAGGGTTGGTGAAATAGAAGACATGTGTGAATTAAAGCCAATTATACTAGTTGATGGAAACACAAGACAAGTCAGAAATATATCCGATCAATTAGTGAGAAAGTTAAATGTTGATGGTAAAAAGACAGTGGTTTTAAGAGTCGTGCATCCCCAAGGAAATGAAAAAGAAAATGATAGCTATTTTCAGGAGAAGAGTAATTTTGAAGTGAAGTCTGTGTTAAAGGATGACAAACAGGATTTGGTTAGCTTCCAAGAAAAGTACACTCGTTATATTGAGATTTTCAAACAGTCTAAGGCGGATAGTGATGAAATCAACAAATTGACAAGAGTTTTCCATTTCCCAATGATGGCGATGCTCGAAGAGTTCGAAAAACTTCAACCCATTGTCAAAGATTCACTGGATATTCTTCAAAACGATCACGCATTTGAATATGAAGTTGCTATACTTGTTGCCTTTTTGCAAATTTATGCAAACAGAGAGACGCCCAAATTTGTAATTGAGAAGTATCTAAAAAGGGATCGTTCTTCGAGCGAGGAATCAAAGCGAAAATTCTCTGAAAGTTTACTTTGCTTGATGGTGTCCAAAAAAGCCAGAAGCCAAGGAAAATGGATTGGCTACAAAGATGATGGTTTTGATGATGACATTTCATCACATGAAACTATCGATACATACACATTCCAGCATTATAAGGTTGCAGAAATAGTGATTAATCACTCAACACGAAATTTAGATGAAATAGCGGAACGATTTGTCAAAAAGCTTGTGGACGACTATAGGCATCTGGAATACCGAGACCTTGTTGATGAACTCTTTTTATATAAGAAAAATAGCAGTGAGGATCATTTCTCGCATCTTGTAATGAATCTGGAAAAGGACGGAAGAATTCTGACAGACGCTGCACAGAAGCTGAAAGATGCCACATTCTATTCTCATGTGGCTAGGTATTATGCAATAATGAAAGAACCATTGGATTTTAAAAAGGCAAGGGAATTGATCAATGAAGGCTTAGAGGTCGACAAATATGCCAAAAGAGAGAAAAAGCGAGGAGTGTGGAATGCTGAAGGTTATATTATGCTCTGGCAAATGAAAGCAAATGGTATTAAAAGTGTTGATAATCTGAAAAAGCATGCCAAAGAAGCAATTGCTTCTTTCAAAAAGGCTCGAGACAACCCTCCAATGACCTACCCAAATCCTTTATTGGGAGAAGTGAATGTTTTGCAGTTTTGTTTTGATTGGATAATCAGATGGAAGAAAAGAGATGTGAAGATGTCATTAAAGTACATGGCTGAGGACGATTTCTTTTGCCAAGCACCAGGAGATTGTTTTTTTCTGCTTGATAAAGTTGATGAAATTGTACAATCAGTGCCGTCATTAGTTGACGCAGCACACACAAGTATGCTTGCAAACGATTGTCGCTCGTCTTTAATCCGGGTTTTTGGAACAGCGAAAGGCAGTTCGAAAACTGGCCGAGCGGCAAGCGTCCAGTTTCGCAATGTTCCACAGATGTGTAAAGAAATCGCAGAAGAATACTTCAAAACAGCAAATGAGAAAGAAATCACAAGACTCACAGCATCTTGGCTGATAAATGAAGTGGGGAAAAAACTTGATCTCCTTGATGATATTCGCAAAGCCTTCCTACTGAATCTATTAAAGAAACTTGTAAATCAATATGAGGCTTATGAATATGCCAGTTACTTGATGTATGCCTCATCGATACAGGACAAGTTATATTCCTTCACTTTGGCCGAAGCTTTGGATATTGTGAAAAAATGGCAGATAAAAAGAGAAAACGATGCATCAGCATTTTTTTATGAGTACATCATACGTTTCTTGGGTGTCTTGAATGGGTCAGTTTTCGAAAATCACTCCCCTTTTGAAAGGGCCCTCAGCAAGTGCATTCAACTCAGCGAAAGTAATCATAAAAGGCATCAAAAGCAATGCTATATCGCCAAAAATAGGGTTATCGGGAAAATGTGCTGTTTGATCTCTCGAGAACAGCTAGAAAAACTGTGCGAAGAAGACAGAGAAAAACAAAAAGATATTGATCAAAATCACCTGAAAAGAAAATATTTGAGAGAATGTCAAGGAAGACTGAGATCAAATCTCGTGCGCGGAAAAGATTATCCTTTTATTGCACTCGAGCAGGGTAATCTGAGGATAGGGGTGCAGAGGAACTCGGTTGGAAAGCCTCATCAAGATTATACACCTAACTCAAAAGTAAATTTCATTGTGTCTTTCACATTGTCTGGACCCATGGCAAATGACATTCGTTTCATGACTGAGAAAAGTGCAGAAGTCAAGCAAGGGAAACATTCAGAAAGCAAGAAGATGGCGCCGTAGACTTGTTCTTTTTACGCCGTGCACTGGCAATTAGATTTGGACTGCTTACCCATGAACAGGGTTTTTGGGTATATGTCACAATTGGATGTTTGTATTCTACCCACCATCTGATTTTCGATTTAATTTAGGTTGGCCTAGCGAGTAGTCTCTCCCTATAACAGTAGGTAAGGAACATACGTGGCAATAGGATCCAGTTAATGTTTCAATCAAGGTATGCAGTCGGTTCTTTCTCGGTACATGTGTGTAACATCAGGAAATTACATAAGCAAATTACATACGATTATTACTGATGATGAATGGATCACTAAGCCAAATTGTTAGATGTTAGTGAAATCAAAATTTTTACCTACAAATGTTGTTTTCATTTCTTTCCTTGTTCAAAAATCTCATATCTGAGAGGAACCACCCTATTTACCCTAAAAAGAAACGGAAAATCGCAAATGCCGTCCAGGAATGTAGCTAACGTTTGTCAATGGCAGCCCAGCCATAAAAAATGGGGAGGTGAATGTTATAAAAACTTCGTGACCATGCCCCTTAAAAACCACGCCCTTTTGATGACGCAAGGCCTTATAACCAAAAACATGTCTAAAAATATAGAATTTTGAAGAGGGGATTTAGTGTACCCTTTATCAAAATTAGGAGTCACTTGTAGTTAAAAAGCTAGGACAGTTTTTCAATAATAGGTACCATTGACTTTGATAATTCCTTGATTTTTGAGAATCGGTTTAGTGCGAAAAGTTGTGGATTTTCATTTGCTTGATCTTGTAATTTCAAGTCCACAAATACTTAAAAGTAGAATATCAAAAGATGTTTCAGATTAAATGAAAATTGTATATTCTAATGCTGTTACCTTCAAGCAAAATCGATAGATGTGACCACCATGTTTTCCAAAATTAACATTTTATGAATGAGAAATAGCTACCATCGATATTTCAATTGTTAAATTGAAGACAATCGCATAAAGCTTGGTGGCTCTCAAAGTCACGCAATGCGACCGTCCGCAACACAACCAATCAGCTTCGTTAACCTTTGGTGCAAGTAATTTGTGTACCATGCTTTTGCCCCACTTCTTACGTTTCACCAAATTCTTACTTTCAAACTGGTAGAGCATGACCTTCCATTTGGTAATGATACATACAATTATACTAGATGTAAACAGCGTTTAGGCGAGTGCTGCTCGGGTGTGTGTTACAATGGTGTTTGATCAGGCAAGGTTGAAGATAAAGAACAAATAGCAGGTATGTTCAAACGAATTAATTTAATTTAAAAAGATAAAGGAAGTAGCTACAACTGGGCTCTGGCTTGGCTGGCAGTGATGGGGGCGTTGCTGTTGGCAACGCTGTTGTACGCGTCTTTCCATTGGCATAATAGATGGTAAAATAAACTGGTTAAGATATGGAGAGTGCGAGGAGGCTCGCTGTTTGAGAGAAGAGGAGTTGGCTGAATTGCAGTCGCTGCGGGAGGTGGATGGGTCAATTTCGGTATATTCACGCTTGAAGCTAGTGAAGACTGAAAAGGGGGTAAAAACTACCTGTCCTACTGTTATATAGCCACGCGTGGGTATGTCGGGTCCAGGGCTATTGCGTGCAGTGCCCACAGGGGCACAGGAGTAGTGAAATAGTTGTAGTTCTCGTTTGAACGAATGTACCTTTAGTGAGAATAGATAATAAAACCAGCATGCGGCTAAACGGAGGAGGATTTGAGGCCACGCGCGGGCTAGAATGACACAGGCAAACACACAAACATCCAAACATCCTCACAAGAATTTTTCTCGAGAAGGACTCGATTATATTCTGCTGCGCAGCCGCTTCGTTCCACTACGCAGCAGCAATAATTCAGTGCTAGTTTTCCTACGTTTGATTAATGTTTTAGATTGCTGATTCCAGAGCCATATTTTCAACAGGTTTCCCATAAATATCAACACTTGATTGTTTTATTTTAAACCCGTTGGTATATCAGGTCGTAAACTGCAAGATATATGCCAATGAAAGTAAGTGGAGAAGTGGTTATATTCTTTTTATCATACTTTTCATGTTTTGATCTATAATTATTAATCAAAGGAACCTTGAGGTGACTCGCGACAGATGGCTTTTATTTCACTGTATTATCCAGAAAGTGAAGAAAGTAATATTAAATTAAAGGGCTTATGCAGCCTGAAATGAGATAACGATTTTTTTACGGAGATGGAGAGAAAAAGATCTGAGTATCACTATGAACCTATTTTGAGTGTTTTCTGACGAGTTTAAGTATATTTTTTCCAAGCTCAAACACAGCCAGGTCTGCGCTATATTTTCCTCACATTATGAGTCAATTCTCGTTGCTTTCAATTAAAACAGAAATGTTAACAAATTTTGAAAAAAATAAAACTTTCAAGATTTTGATTCAGTGTGACGTCAGAATGAACCGAGCTATTGTTCTTCAACTATTGTTCTCTGACAAGAGCTGCCCGGCCTGTGTTGAACAGTGTCTGGCTAAAATCTTTTCAAAATCATGTCGGATGCGAAAATAGTAGCTCAAAACAAATTCCTCTGACAACGAAGGACGAAGTCTTCCTGAGCGAAGAAGACGAAGACTATTCAGTAGTCTTCGTATAGTGAAACTCGCACGAAGGAGAACCTCTTGCAAGAAGACCCAGAGCTGTACGGCGAAGGGCCTACCTAGATATTCTCTGAAAGAGCTGGATGCCGTTTTGAAAATAAACTTTTTGATAATTGGTTAGTTCATTTGTTATTTAATAAATTATTGGCAACTGTTAAACATTAATTCTATGGAATCATATGAGTTTTGTTCATTGTACTGTTTTGTCTTCAGTTGTTACGGTCCAATCCAGGTCTTCAGAAGAGTTTCGTCTTGCGAGACTTATGGATAGAGACGAATTTAGTGTTGGCGCAGCAAATTCAAAAAACCTTTGTTTTGAGACTCAAGCAAACATTTTGACTCCAGTTTTCGATCTTGTTTCATCAAGTTAAAAAACTATCATTTTCCAAAACAAAAATGAAATACTATAATTGTTGTATTAGTTGCATAAGCATACAGCTAGAAAACTTTTTCTTTCACCTGATGCTTCCAACTGAGTCAAAAATGCTCCCCGTCTCCGTGCGTGATCGTGCTCGTGGTCCCCCCTGCCACAGCGTGCCCAGCATCTAGTATGGTACGTCATGTTGTTTGTTATTTCAACAAGTTTACATTTTATCCAATGAAAAACTTGCAAAGTGATATCATACTTGGTAGCCTCATTTCAAATCAAAAGTGAACGTTTGAATCTGAGGCACATACCTTATATGGGCAAGTAGGAAGTCTACACAGACACAGACACAGACACAGACACAGAACACAACATTTTTCCCCACTCACCAACATATACTCGCTTGCGCATGCGCGTCGCGAGTCAAAAAGGGACAAAATAAGTCGCCGATTATCTATGTTGCGATTAGCAAGTAAGGGGATAACAATTTGAATATTTTTATTGGATTATATGTACTGTTCCACAATTTGCACACAATGGTATCTAAAATTGTTTAAATCTAAAATGATTACTAAAAAACCGTAAATAATAAAATTCTTACGATTGAACTAATTTTTTATTTCTTCTGCAGTAAATAATACAGAAGGACATCGAATATCCTCTAGACTTTCAATCAGTCTCAATTCTCTTTGAAATGATGTTGCAATTTCACCAGAATCAGTTTTTTCTGCGAGACAAATTATCGTTATAAAACAAAAAGCGACAGCTGGTTGGAATTTGTAAAAAGTTATACTCCATTAATTCATTGATGTACAAGAATCATTGCAAAACAACACAAAAAACTTCAGCAAGAGCTACTTCACTGTCAACTTAAATTGCACTGTCAGAGGAAGGCGAAATGTTTTGGGCGTGGAGAGGCATCAAGGGCCAAGTTTAACCCCCTTTCCTCCACGGCGTAACTACTTACATTAGATCGTATCACGAGGACAAAAATCCATTGTCCCAACTGGGGGTAGCCCGTTAAATATTCACTATAATGACGTTCTCACAAAACACACAAAATGGGATCTTTGGAACCATTGAAAGTAAACTGTTTCTCTAAGCCTACAATAGGGGGCATTCATAAGGTTACATAACACGACTATCAACCCGCAAACCTTTTTGGGGGTTAATTTAACCCCAGTCCTCCTAAAACAATGTCGTTCTCTCAAGCAGACCCCATGATCAACGCGTGAAAAATGTTTTCAATATTTTACAAAAATATTTTCCCAGACAGCATTGTCTGGAGGAGGATGAGGGGATGAAAGATGTGTGCAAAGCTTGCAAAAATGTTCCAGGACTTTTGTCCCATATTGTACATGCGCCACGAAGATGAATAATTTATGACAAGCAAACTTTAGTAGTGCTTGTGAATTCAATTGGGGTCAATTCAAGCAATTAAAACAGGGGTGTTTATAAGTAGGACATATATGCAGTCTTACCTTTAATGGCGGCCATTGTTCTCCTCAAAACCAAATGAGTGGCTGATACAGTTTTCTCACACGCAGTCTGCAATGAAACAAATAATTTCATGAAGTTAAGAGATACATTAATTGGAATAATTTAAGAAGTTTATGGATCACAGCATTGACAGTGCAAAAAAGATGTTACCCTTGTTATTAAAAATGAAACACAATGAAATAATACTTACATGGTAGCTAGATACCACTGATAAAACTACCCCGAAATGTATTTGTCTTATAGGCTGCGTTTACACGAGAAATTTGGAACGGTTCTATTTGGAACCATTTGGAACCGTTACAAATTTGGCTGTGTTTACACGGGACCAGTTCCATTTGGAACTATTCGAAATTATTGCGCAAAGTGGTGCTGTGGAGGCACGCGTGACAAGCTCAAAGCGCGCCATATTTGTGATTCCCTTTGTTCACGACAACATGACGCTCACATTTTATGCCTCACTGTGGGATTTTTGTGAAGATTAATAGGTTTGCGGGCGCAACCCCCCTGTACACAGTGACTCAGACCTTTTAGAATTTGGTAGTTGTTTACATGTCTGAGATGGTAATCGCTGTACACACCATAAAACTTGGTGTTGTTGCTGTACAGGGCATGAATTTGAGTCTAACCTTCCTTGAAGCAGAAGTGCATTTTTCAGAGATACGGAATTTAAGAATTGGAGCCTGCAAGCCTACCGAATCTGTAAATAGTTTTAAATATATATATTTTGTTACTTTGATTGAGATTGAGCCTACGAATCTATGTGAATCTATGAGCCTGACCAAGTAAAGATTGAGTTATTTCTTACGAGTAATTCTCGGAACGGGTTGAATCTTTCGGGATCAATTCAGGAGTTCTTATCCTGGCAATTGATGTCAGGAAATATCTAACACTCACTTCCTATCTGTACTCATTTTTGAACCGTTCCACCCGTTTACACGAACATTTTGGAACGGTTCCGTGAAACGGTTCCAAATGGAACTTTTTCTAACCGATCCCATTTGGGTACGGCTAGCAGTTCCATTTGGAACGGTTCCAAAAGGTCCCGTGTAAACGGAAGGCCTCGTCCTACTCATTTTGGGCCCCGTGTAAACGCAGCCATAATGTTCAAATGAGAAAGCGCGAGGGGTGAAATGGGGGTGAAAAGTGCCGAAATGTCGTTAATTGTTGATAGTCACACATAATTGCCAGTTCGTAAGTCAACAAGATGTAAATACGAAAAATATTAATTTCCTACCTTTAAACTGTCTGGGTGTCTCGACATCCAGGCGAGCAACATACTAGAAAACAAATCGCCAGTGCCAGTAAATCGTGAATCTAATTTAGGCATAGGAAGCCTTACTCGTTCCACCAATTGATCTGAAAGAAATACAAAAAAATTGTTTAAAGCTGTAAACCCCATGTGTGACAATTGCTTGCAGCTTTTGAATCTTCAAAAATCATACTTCAGCCTTATTCGAACAACGAAATACAATGGGGCTAATTACATTATGCTCTTTCGATTTATTTAGTACCATATCTAAATTTTAGGACTTATGAATTATAGTAACGCTCATATAATCTGAAGACAACGACCTGTCTTTTTTTCTTATGTTATAGGTATACACGTGGACATACATATATAAACAAGTAAACATTAAATGCTAGAACTGAAAGAAAAGACAAGGAGAAGTAAAGCCTGGATCTCGCATGTCGCAAACGATGTCGGCGAACATCGGTGATCCTCACCATCCTCACAGAGATGCCAGTGTTCACATGTGGCAATACCAACAAGACGTCACATGATCTTGAAGACAAGCGCGAATAAGTTGCGTTTTCATTCTTCGGATTTGATCGCCGACATTTTGCGACAAATGAAAACCAGGGTAAAAAGGGCAAAACAGTGGAAATACAAACCTGATCTTTTACTTGCCAATAAAATTAATTGGTCATCGTTTCCAATTTCCGAGCTTGTTATAACAACAGTTTTCGTACCCAAGTCGTGCAATCTGTCCATTGCCTAAGAGGAAAGTTTCAAACCTCGTTAAGAACAGTAATCAAATGACTTGTGTACTTTTGAAAAGAAGATCAATGTCTCGTTTGTAGGCGCTTTCTTTATAGGATTCCTTATAAGGAGAAATGGTAGATCGTGTATATGTCACCCACATAAAGTCTTTTGTCTTTAGTAGTATAATAAATTATACAGCTTGTGAGTTTCAGTAACAAGCTCATTCATTGATTGATAGATTGATAGATCGGCAAAGTAAAGTGTACATTAAGTGGATGTTTAGGTTGTAAACCAGGGCGGTTACAAATAGGGGTAATCGTTGCTTATCTTTTTGTCTGATAATTAACAATTATCAACAAATATTATCATGATGTTAAATATTCTATATAAATATTATAGAACATTAAACATCCATCAATTAAATTATAGAGTTGTTTTACGCAAATACTAGAATAAGTAAAGGCACCCCATTGCATTTCCTGTCCAACATCTAACTGTCCATCAAAATAGAGATATGGGCAATGAATAATTTACCTCAATGGCATCGTTTTCCGTGTTGATCTTAACACCAGATAAAAGTCTAAAAATGGAAATAAATATAGAAATAGCAACTTGTGTAGAGAAATAAAATTTAGAAGCGTTACTAGATACAATGTAGACCACTCTTTTTCGAAAAAGGACTAGATAATATACATTCCCGAGTGAGATATGTACAGTACTATGGCGGATACTAGTTACCGTCGTCAGATGTCATAATTAATATGTTCGGAATTCCTAATTAACGCTATAGGAACTAATAGTTATCGCTTTGGGCATTCGTAATTATACACCACTGGGTCATCACTGCCGTGTCCTCAGATAAACACACGGGGATGAGTTTAACATGGTCTAACATTTGTTTGTTTCAGAGTATACGGAGGTTGATGGGGAAGGCGGAAAACTTCTTTATAGAGGGCAGTCATTCTTTCGCTTCAAATAACAAGATCGAAAGTGAAATAACACTGTGTCAAATTATACTGCCTGAGGAAATTTTTCTTATTCTTCGGCTGTGGCAAAACATGTTTTTTAGAGCTTCCTCTTCATATTGCAACTTTTGTTTCATCACACAATTGATATCTTATCTCCATAAATGTTTTAATACCTCCATACATCAAACAACTCACTACAACAAACAGTAAAATTGGTCCGCTGGTGTGCAATGGAGTTTCACTGCTTATGATTAACATAGCGTTTATGCATTTTTGCTTGCAAACTGTGATGCATTGATCAATAATTGGAAATAGTATGTCAATGGCTACTAAAGAAATTCTCTTTGGTCCAGTTCAGTGAAACTGTTTATGCTTTGACTGGGTAAAACAAGTTGGAAGTACTATGGAGATGATGAATTTTAAAATGTTAGAAATCAAGAGAAATAAAGCATATTCACCACAGTAAATATAATGTGGAAGTTTGTTGTAGTAATAAAGAAATTATCAATTGTAAATGAAAAGGATAATGTCTACAGCTACTTGTAACTATTAATTACTAAAAACAAAACTTACTCTGCTTCAAATTGATTTGGAGTTATCAAGTCAGCAAATGGAATTATTTCATTTTTGTATACTTGCAACAGTGTTTCAGGAACGTACTAGAAAGCAGAACAAAACAGTAAACATAAGTTGAGAAAAGTCACAAAATCATTGACCAAATTATCAACATTTCTTGACACAACACTTGAAGTAAATTACAATTAAAATGAAATCATGCACTATACTTTGAATCTGTTTAAATTTGTATGCTTATTTCAATGTGCGAGCTTAATTACATAGGTAAATTGAAACTTCAACCTTTAAGTGTATAGATACTCAAGCCAGAAATTGATACTTACAAATTTACCATTATCTCCAAGCACTGGGTCACAAACTATAAAAAATGGAATCTAATGAAATCAGAATGATGGTACGCATCAGAAAACAAACTAAGCACATTAAATGTATGAGAAATGATAGATATATGTTATCCTTGTACCATATATTAAATCTGGATTCTTCTTCTTGAGTTCTTGGACCACATTCAAAACCTCTTTCAAAAACGAATCTGAACAGCAATACCCTGATCAAACAGATTTGAAAATCAAAATTTGTAAATAAATACTGGAAGTCCTTAATTGCTTTCCTGAGTTTTAATATTTTGAATAGGCTAATACGAGACAAGAAAGTTTGGACAAGTTTGGGAAAATTTCATTTATACATATTTTGTCTGGAAAAAATAGATTTTCTCATTGCCTTCAAACAATTTCAACTGGGATTTCAGAGTTTCATAGTCATTTAAACATTTAATTTATCACTGACTAAGTGCATTTTTTTAACAAACTCAATGAAACATAAATGATGGCTCAAATTGTGATAATTAACATGTCAGCAGTGGGGGCTTATCCAAGAGGAGGAAGCTACTTAAAGATTTGTTGTTCTAGAATGAAGGCTAATTCAAGTGGTGCTCTTTTCAGAGGGCCAATTCAAAGATTTATATCCTATCTGTTAGCAAAATGTTCTTGTTTGTGTGATCTATTCTCCACTACTTGGCAATATTTTCAATGCTACCTAGTAAATATAATTCTATAAGTACAACATAGTGCACTAATTTGATGTCCTTGGTGACAGCATAACTTTAAATGATTGTTAAAGAATGTTACAGAAACTATTGAACTAAAAAGAGCTGAAAATACCTGTTAATAAGTGTGAATAATGATGTATATCATTTGACTTTAATCCTTCAAAAAGATTGCGTAATTCCTCTGAATTCAATATCTGACCCTTAATATGTTCATAACCTGAAACAAACATAAATTGATTATAATTAACCAAAAGAATGAATTATGTTAAATATAATGTAAATATTGTGAGAGCCTAGATATCTGAAAGTCTCCAAGAATCATCAATATTCTCTAAAAAGAAAAGACAAATCATCAACCTACCAGTATGATTAGAAAATTGAACAGAGTTTATGGCATCTACTTCAAAACCTAAAACCTTGACAAAATATCATTTTGATTAGATATGGATATGCAAAGAATGAAGGATTATAACCAAGTAATTGGGGGTTATTTATCATCACACTATTCTTGGAATCTACAAGTCAAAATACATTAACAAAATTAATGATTGTCCTGATTGACATGCCAATCTTCAAGTTCAGTCTTCATAATATTGTTGTATTGCTTCCATTGTGTTTTATCTTCTACTTTAAAACTTTATTGCCAGGCTCAAAAAATGAAGACACTATAGAATTTCCATTGATGAACAATTTCATAGTCTTAAGTTTGTGCGTGACATGGTCTTCATAACAACAATAATTTTGTAAATTTTTGTTTGGGAAAGTTTCAAACTTTAGTATTTGATCTATGTGGGCTTTTTCAGGACAATCAGGGCTTTGGGCTTATAGTGCGATTCAAAAATGCTCAACTTCAAAACATGAAAGCAATGAAGAGAAAAAATGCAAAGACATTTAGCAATAAAACATCAACATTTTCTTAATAAATATACTTTCAGTGCAGTTACTACTACTTAAGTTCTGGATACGAGTTTTTTTTAATCAAAAATGTGCACCATAGTTGCGTGCGTCATAACGTCAAGGTATTGACAGATTCCAAAAACAATATAATTCAGGTCACTGAAACCTGAGATCAGGCTTGCTCAGTATGCACAGTTAAAACATGTGTAACTGCAGCATAATGACATGTGATGTGACATGCAAAGCTGAGCTGGGCTCTTTAGGCCACCATGACACGTGTAACCTAATAAATTT
The DNA here is from genome assembly GCA_013076295.1 of Sanderia malayensis. NCBI lineage: Eukaryota > Metazoa > Cnidaria > Scyphozoa > Semaeostomeae > Pelagiidae > Sanderia > Sanderia malayensis. The sequence goes on from RQOL01000024.1 coordinate 165,176, forward strand.
GAAATCATATACCTGCAGTGGGAATGTAGCAGCCTTATTCCCGACATATCCACAAACGACATGACTTTGTATTGAAAGAACCCGAGGAACATTGACCACCATTCTGAAAATCTGCCTGTTAAAACGTGTTATCTCCCGGCTCTTCTTTTCTTCCCTTCCGTTCCATTCACTGGACAACACGAACTTCTCTTCTTTTCTCTTCGCCTGTATGATCTACCACACACAATGTCATGCTCCTCATGTCAATCATGAGATTGTGGTGGAGCAAATCTTATACAATTTCATGTGGCAGTTGGTGTTTGAAATTTCGTGTCGTGTATTACATGTTTTTGCACAAGAAATTGGGTGAAAAGAAACTGGAACAAGGATGGCCAAAAATTTAATGTTCTTGTCATCGTTTTGCTCATTCATTTTGTTTAGGTATCAGATGTTTTTGAAAAAATGATGCAAAACTCCAGAAAAACTCTTGAGGGACAAAAATGTTCTGATCCCTTAATAATTTCTTCACCATCTGAGTTTATGCATATCCATCCAAAAATGCTCAACATCTAAAAACAAGATTACGATAAGCTAAAAGAAGTTCTCTTGTGTAATATCTGGATAAACTCCAAACGAAGAAAAAATTATGAACCTTTAGACGCAAATTTGGCTATTTTGTGCCTCTCAAAAGAATAAAAAACTAAAAAGTTTCTTAAAAACTTCTTAAATTTGTTGGTCTTTTAATAACGGTGAGTTCAGTTCCTTGCAAAAACAAAGCGTGTGGGCACACAAGACGTGCTTACATGTGACTATTGTGGCGATACATGTGAGCATGCAAATGATTTTTTTGCATCATGTGTCAGTGGCATGCCTTCCCATTCGGAGAGGGTTGGCTTTCAGATGAGTTAGGGGTTGTGCTGTTTAAACAGCGTGAAGGCAAATGCACAGATGGGTAACATAACAAGTACGTTTACTACCCTGAATACAACAATTACCTTTTCACTTATGCTGTTTCTATCATATTATATTGGTGCATCATAAGGTTTGGTTTGGTCTTTGGATGTATTCATAATCGCACACAAGAAACGCATGCATTGTTACACATTTGTACACGCGCAGTCCACGCTTCACCTGGCAATGCCGTCTCCACCTGTTTTGTTCTTGAGAACCAATAGGATTGGAGCGTTGTCATATTCAGCCAATCAAATTGAAAATATTTGCACAACAATTGGTGAATTCCCAAGCCATGAAAACAAAAACAAAACAAGAGAATCGACATAAAAGTTCGCAGTTGACCAACGTAAGAAAGTTCGAAGAAGAAAAGTCCAGAATTACCTTGACGAAGAGCACTTGCAGAAGCCAAAGTATCAACCATTCCATTTGCTAAACCATTTACAATAATGGATAGCTATTTCGATGAATACGACTACTATAATTTTGAACGCAAGTATGTCGAGCCACAGAGCAGGAAGGGGCGCACAAAAAGAGAAGCAAGCTTGAACACAAACAGACATGTTCCAGCTGGACACGAAAGAAAAGTTCTTCAGAAGTTTGTCAACACAGAAAAGCGTCGCAAATCAAAATTGGTTGTCTAGACAGGCATGCCCCAAAGTCACCCGAACACGAAACTCGCCATAATAACACTGAAAATGGAAACGAACAAGCATTCCGAATTGTCATTCAAGCAAAGGAAATATCACGTTGGTTAAACTTTACTGTAGTTTTCAATTTTTGTTTACCATATTTTTTTAGCAACTGGGGATTTTAATTTGCCCAGGAATCAAGAGCATATTGCGTTGTGTGTTATCACTACATCGAAAAGTAAAACATATTTAATCCATGTAGTAAAATTTGTTTTCTTATCAACTCATGTATATTGTTTTGCAGCCGTATGGTTGAATAATTGTTATTTAATCTTCTGGGTTTGAAAATAATCTGAAATTTGAGTACTCGTGTCATTTATCTGTGTAATTCTAAAATCTAAAAGTGTAACCCCCTGCAAAAAAGATGAGTGCGAATGGAGCGGATATGGACGTAAACATAAGGAGGAGGATTTGTCATTTGCATTTGTTAATTAGCAATCCAAAATACGGAATGGTGCCACCAAGAAACAAGAGTGGAAAAACAAATGAAGGTTTTCAAACCACAAACCCAATATATTGCAAATTGATCCCATCAACTACACCAAAGTTTGCAGATAAGCAAGTTAAAAAATACTCCATTGTGAATTTCATTTATTTGATCACCAAATTTGTCTAATAACCATACTGAGCTAATGTTTCATTAACTTCTTTGAGTTCTGCAGCCTTGTCAGCTTCAGCCTTGGCCTTCAGTTTCTGAAATTAAAAAAGGTTTCTCATAACTTGTTCTTCAAATAAATTGAAAAAGAAGAGAATTAAATTATGAATCATGAACGATATCACAAAAAATTTATATTATTATGGAATTAAAAAAATCAAGATTGTGAGTTATTATGGGCTATTAATGTAACTGCAACACAATACAAGCAAACAAATTAGGAGCAATTAATGGTTATCCAGGTATAAAAAGTGCCAACACGTTACAGGCCCATATTAACTGCAGAGCTGCCACAACGCACAGCCCATGTTAACAAATAACATAACTTGCTTATTGGTGAAAACTATGAAGCATATGTAGTGGGCAAGCTTGGTGTGCAGTTTCTAGCAAACAGGATTGGAACAAGAGTGCATTGAATAAAGATAATAAAAGTAAATATTTGAAAAAATAGTTAGTTACCTCAATTTTCTTCTTGCTTTCATAATAAAGAGCTGACCTGGCTTTTCGCTTCTCTTCCAGAGTCTTAACAACATCTTGGTATTTCCAGCCAACCTCGTGGGAAAGGCGACCAAGTTGGCAAAACTATTGAAGAGGATAGTCAAAAGTAAGGAGAAGAACCTGCACGATTATACTACAGCATCCTCATTCTACGTTGATGTAAGGGAGAGCTTACAAAATTAAATTCGGAACATTAATAAACAATGACACATGAATATTTAGTAACACAATTACTTAAGGTTACCTTTCTTCCAGGTTTGAGTTTGACAACTCTGAGAGCAGATGGAACAACCATTCTTTTGGTTTTCATGTACATAGGTGGAACTCCCTCAAATACCTTGAGTCGGTTAAGTGCTTCCATGCCTCTTTTTGTCTTGTGAGGGATCATGCCTGAGTGAAAGATATACAATTTTAGAATACACAACAACAAGATAAATAAAATTGACACAAAAGTGATAAAGCTAAGCCATTCTGTGAAAGTAATAATGAGGAATAAGAAGTGTCCACCCTAATATAATTGATGCATCAAACATTATTTGAACAAGATTTGAAAAAGAGTGCTGCAGTCTTCTCTGGTGTGAAATAAATATGAACCAAAAAATATTTAAAAAAATAAGGCAATAAATAAATGAAAAATAACAGCAAGAAAAAGCTGGTTTTACCTCTGACGGTTTTAAAGAGAACACGGCTTGGTGCACGGAAATGATAAGGACCACGAGAGGGGTTGGTGTTCATCCTCTTCCTCAAATATTCCAAGTACTTAACTAAAAAGAAAATACACAAAATTAAAATCTAGAAGTTATTCACAATGATTTAATTTTCAAACATTAACCATCATTTGTGGTTGTATTCAAACACTGAACAGGAACATAAAATGACAATTATTCTTAAAGAGATGCCTCCACTGTCAAATAAAATTGTTAAAAAGCCTACGTTTATTTCTGTAGAAATTTCCACTTATGTTGATATCTTCACATCTGACAACAACTATTCTTTGTCCTAAGAAGGGCAACGTTTCAATTAGACAATAGTGAATAAAATGAATATAAAATATATTACAAATGTAGGCAAATATTGACAGTCAATAGCAAGTCAGTACCTTGAAGGTCAATAACCTTGCCAATTACTAACCTTGAAGAAGTGCTTTTGCAATCACAGAAGACAAGCGACCCATAAGATGGCCAGCAGCATCGATAACAACAACCTGGAAATAGATTATCAAACAGTTGCAAGTGATTTCTTGGCTGGCAAGACATGTATTTATATTTGAAAGCTTCACAATGTAGTCAAATCAGTAATCACGTAAGAAGTCAATAACTATAGATATAATTTAATGATGGCAAGCTTTAATGCAATATCATAAAATTATGTGGATTTAGCATTAAATTGGACTTCATGTGACCAAATTCTAAACGTTTATTCTAAAGTGACAATCAGACAGGTATATTGATTCCAACCCAAATGACAACTACATGTGAAGGTGACTTGTGGGAGAAATGAAGTAATTTGAAGTAAAAAGTGGATATTTTGCAGTAAATTGCCTTCAGAACAAACAGATAAAGCAATATCCATAAGGAACACAAAAATGTGAGTTAATCACGATAGGCCGCCTTTGGAGCGGGTCGACAATTCGTTAGATGGGAACTTGTTGAAGTTTAAATGCTATTTTGAAGAAACGGAAGGGACGTAACTAAAAAATTGATTTACAGAGATGACAGCTAAGGCCTTGAACGTGTCTGATGGGTAAAACAAAGCCAGTTTGCAAGAAATTAAGAATAGTTTTTTATACCTTTTCGAACCCCATGATGACGGTAAGGATGATTTCAATGAAAAGGACAAATTTTCGACCATGCTATCAAGTTGGTAAGAGTGGGCACGAGACTTGGCCCAGTCTTCTTCTGCCTCGAGGTCATGCGTACATGAAAACGGGGCAGTGCGACGTCATCTTCTTCTGGTTTCAAGAAAGAAAGTAAACAAAACCTAAAGCATCGTCTTTGAAGTGGAGAGTTACAGCATGTTGTTTTATGTTGATTGGATGTAAACACCAAATATCTCACCGAGCAAATACTCATTGTAATAAATTCTCATTAGGCAATTAAAATATGGCCACAATGCAATGCACTTCAAGCAATACTGAGGACATAAAAATTAAGAATGTTGATCCTTCAAATGCTGACAAGCATTGGCAAACTTCAAAGACAAATACCAGGGAAAGAAATGAATTTATGCTCAATAACGAGCTAATGAGCGATGTAAAATTTAGGGTTGGTGAGAGTAAGACTCGGTACGAGATATTTTATGCTCATAGATATGTTTTAGGAACAGCAAGTCCTGTTTTCTTTGCAATGCTTTTTGGCAACCTGGCAAATAGTTCTGAGATTGAAATCAATGATACAGATCCTGAATCGTTTATGGAATTTCTAAGATATATTTACTGCGATCACGCAAGTTTATCACAAACAAATGTATTTGGAATTTTATACTTGGCAAAGAAGTATATAATTCCATCTTTGGGCAATATCTGCATCTCATATTTGATGGATAATATCTCTGTTGAAAACGTACTTGAGGTTTTACAAAGTGCTTGGTGTTATTGCGAGGAAAAACTTGAGAGAAATTGTTGGTGTTTTTTGTCAAGGAAAACAATTGATGTAATCCAGTCAGAATCATTTCTGGACATAGACAGAAATCTTCTGAGCCTTATATTAAAGAAAGATAACCTGTCTGTTAATGAAGTTGACTTATTCAATGCTGTGAAATGTTGGTCTAAAAAGGAATGTGTCAGATCCAAGCTTGATATAAAAACTGAAAATCAAAAGAAGGTCATTGGTGATATCATTTATTTGATACGATTCCCTGTCATGTCAGCCAAAGAATTTGCAGAAGGACCAGCTCGTTCTGGTCTACTTGATAATGAGGATGTCAAGGAGATATTTATCTATCTTAATGCTGGTATTATGGATTCATTGAAATTTCCACTCATTTCAAGAGTATTTCGACCCTTTGTTTGTTCGAGATACACAAAAACAATGAGAAACTACCTCTGGAGGTATGAAGAGGGGGATGCAGATAGCATTAAATTCAAGGTTAGCGAGATTATATACCTATCAGGTATTGGACTTTATGGTGCGCCAAGTGGTGGTGAATATTCTGTTGTAGTCACTGTCTGCAGTGCAGATGATTTTACATGGAGTAAAGAAAAAACATTCACATGTCCTCCAGATCCGAACTATCACAGGGTCAAGAATCCAAGAATCTATGAGATCATGTTTGACGTGCCATTGAGAATACAGGAAGATGCATTTTATACACTGACTGTCTTGATTCAAGGGCCTCCTTCTTTTGGTGGTGATGAAGGACAGGAAGAGGTAACCACTGATGGTGTGAAATTTGACTTTGAAAATAGCAAAGAGTCATCAAATGGAACAAGTTTTGATGAAGGACAAATACCAACTTTACTATTTCACTTTTGAGAAGAGAAAGGAGGGACAGCTAAAGATAAAGTCATATTTAGATTTCTGTAATGTAGCTAGCATTTTCCCAGAAATCTATTTGCAAATGTAAAAAATTCCAGATTACTTTAAAAAGCTGGTTGGAAATTATGCTGGTTCGTGAACTTCACCATAAAGCTTATGCATATGCTATTAGAGACAATTGTATTTATGAAAGCCATTTTGCAGTTTGAAACACAACAAAAGAAAAGTTGACAATGCCTGAGCTCAAAAAGCATTGTTAAATCATGAGACTCAATTGATATCTAATTTACATAGTTTAGGTTTCACTGAGGAGGAGTTATTACTGTTATTGGTTCTTTTTCTGTTAGCAACATCATCTTTGATAACAGTTGGTTCACCTTCATTGCAATCATGTCCAGTTGAACTTGTTTGAACTGCACATACAGTTCTTTTTTGTGGGCATATACATGAGTGGCAATTTTTATCCTTGCATTCTTTTTCGTGTATTGCATTGTTATGTATTTTAGAGTAGTTTCGCTTTAGTTTGATCGGTTTCTTGGATTTATCACTTCCCAAAGTGGCAATTCTTACAATATCTTTTGGCATCTGTCTCGTGAAATCCTCTTTACTCACTTTCTCCAGCTTTTTCTCAATATTTGTATCTTCATGCATCGAAAATCCCTGACAAGCCAAGCTTTTGCAGTTCTGCTTTGAAAGACAACTGTCCTTGGGAGTCCTCACATTTCTTAAATGCTTAAGTTGAACTCTTTGAGGCAATGGCAGAATGAAGCGACGATAAAGTTCAACCATATCCTCTTTGCTCAACACTTTGCTATCTCCATACCCATCATCTTTCAACACTTTGAATTTCTTCAAAACATCAATGAGTTTTTCAACAGATAGTAAATCTGGAAAGTTTATATTATCTTCTGCAGACATTGCAAAAGTATTTTCCGATACCGATGCTGTGTTCTCTTTCTTATTTTAAATATATCATTATTGTAACATTCTCAATATGCTTGCTTTCGTTGATTTCTGTAAATGTTAACTCAATATGCTTTGTCACCATTTGATCTTGACAAACATGACTAAGTTACATATATATCAAATCATATCAAATATCGGAAAACCTCTATTATTTCAACGCAACTGCAACTCTCACCACTTGGTATCTTTGCATTTATCCACTTGATACAAAAACTACATTATTGCTCAAAAAACTGTAAATAATTTTACACTTATCTTTCAATTCAAATCAGAGAAGGACAACCAGATAAAGATGCATGTTAGACATTACTAACTTTCAAATTGGGAATACGCCTCATTTTGAAACAGCCTCGTAACCACATCGTTGTTGCTATGCTTGGTATTACCTTGTTGCTATTGATTATCGTACAATCGTAATTGGTATTCGATTCACCTTCACTCAATCGCCAGTTCAGTTTAGAAAACAAAATTCCTGTTTACAAGTAGATATTTAAATTGACCGAACGTTTTTAGTTTTCAGTTGCTTGACTATAAAATGGCATCAGTTATGACTCAACAAAAGCGCGATGGTTCTGGCACATATACTTTTGCAAGCAGGCCGAGAGCCGTTCAAAATCGACAAATGTATAGAAGCAATTTTGATGAAAGGTAAGTCGCCATTTTAAATTAAAGTTGCTCCTAATTCAATTTCCATGCAAGCTTGTAAAGGCATCTTGCTTTTAACAACACGAAATATTTATATCTGTATATTTTATCAAATTAGGTTGTGTTCTTATGGATTGGTGTTGTTTATAATTTTGCGTTTGAATTTTTGTGATTTATAGTGAAGATGGTTCTGCACCATATGGTAATATTATGTATGATAGAAGAATTGTAAGAGGAAATACCTACGCGCAAAATGTTCTGCCAGCAGTAAGTGTATTTGTCTTTCTTGTTTTAATCATCACTATATCATACCACACCAGGCCAGTATACACAAAATCTGTAGGTATTGTGTTGGTACAACTGTACATATGCTGTACTTTCTTTTTTGAAGACTGCACAGCCGGATCCAATTGAGATTCAAAAGCAGCAAGAAGCAAGGAGGAGAGCGATGGCAAGAAAGAGAGCCAAACAACAATTGAGACCAAAAACACCAGACCCTGTAGAAGGTAGAAAACACATTGATGTACAAACAGAGTTGTATTTGGAAGAGCTGACAGACAGAGTTGAAGAGGCTGATGTCCACACTCAGACAGATGCATTTCTTGATCGACCCCCATCGCCCTTGTTTATTCCTGCAAAGACTGGTGTAGATGTTGCTACACAAATTCTGGAAGGCGAGGTAATAAATCAAAATTTAGATCATATCCATAGATTGCCTTTTAATATAACTTAAATAAGGATGGAATGTAGGAAAAATGAAACCGAAAAAATTCAATTTGATAATTCAATATAAAACATTTTGCAGTTGTTTGACTTTGATGTGGAAGTGAAGCCTATTCTTGAAGTTCTTGTCGGCAAAACAGTGGAGCAAGCATTGCTGGAAGTTATGGAGGAAGAAGAGCTATCAAACTTGAGAGCACAACAGCGACGATTTGAAGAACTTCGCAATGCAGAGATGGTAGAGACACAACGTCTTGAAGAACAAGAAAGACGACATAGAGAAGAAAAACAACGAAGGATGAGACAACAATTGGATGTGTTGAAAAAACAAAAAGAAACAAATGACAAAATTGCTGCACGAGCCTTTGCACAGGTGATTATAAATATTTTAAGTGATGGGTGTAAGAGAGAGATTCACTTCAGCAACCTGCATTCTGAACGTTCACACAGATGCATACACATATGCAACTTTTAATGTAATGACCAATTTTATTTCCAGAGCTATCTATCAGATCTTATACCTTCAGTGTTTGGAACACTTAATGAGAATGGATATTTTTATGATCCAGTTGACAGAGGTACGGTTGCACATGATTGTAAAGATTTCCTAACTAGATTTCTCCTACATATAGAAAAGTAGAAACATAGAATCACATGCAGCTACTTGAAATTGAATGATTTTATGTGACTAAGAAGTTGCTTGCTATTTGAATTTTAACGTTGAGATCTTTATCCGTGAAACTGTGAACATTGCAAATTGGACTGCTTACTCTAAGTCACACTCGATTTGCCAAAGATTTGCAATTGCACATTGGCATATTGTCAATTATTTTTTCTTATTCATTCTTATTAAGTACATTTCTTTTAGACGTTGAAACATATTTCATGCCCTGGTTGATGGAAAGTGTTAAAGATAGATTGAACAAATCAAGGCTAGCAAGATCAATAGCTGATGGTATGGTATAATTTGTTATCAATTGCATATTCATGCCTCATAAATTTCATGGCATGGGATTGCTGTTTGCGAACACTGATTCTAACTTCTCAGCAATTGCTTGCAGGTTTAATTCGAGACATTGTCAGTTCCCGCCACAGTGATTTCAGCCAACTAGATAAGGAAGTTGAGGATAGAATACGGGCTGCAATCGAGGCTGCACGAAGAGCTGCCGCTGCAGACGAGGCTGCTCAAAAAGAAGAAAAAGCAATGGAAAGTATAGAAGAAACTGAACCAGCTCAAAACGATGAAAATCAGGAACAGGCAGAAACAACGGAGGAAGAACAAAAACAAGATGAAAATGAAGAAGAACATGAAAATGACGAAGGACAAGTTGAACAAGATGAGGATGTTGAAGCAGACATCAATGAAGATGAAGAAAAGGTACAGCAAGATGAGGCGGAAGATTAAAACTATTTTGAGCAATTTTGTTTAGGATTATTCTGTTTGCATTGTTTTTAATTGTCATTGAACTCTTCGGTTTGAAGAAAGAAGTACCTTTATAAAATACCCGTAAAATATACAAATAACAGAATGTGCATTATTAACCTAAGCACTGTCGTTAATATTATATTTCAGTTAGTACAATTTTTGTAAATACAGCTCAAACAAACAATTATCTTTCAGCAGTTCAGTTTTTGTTTTTTTTGGAGCCTGCTTCCCGGTTTGAATTCTTGTTTCTCCACAAAAAACCGCACTTGCTTCATGGCACCAAAAGCCAATTTTGACGCGCGAACGATCCTGGTGGTAAGGAAAACGCTACATCTGTGGAAACACCAAGTGTCCTGAAACATAGTTTTAGGACCAATGTGCATATGGAGCCCATGCATGAATCTTAATCTCCTAAAAAATAACTCCGAAGTTATCAATGAAATGCATTCAAGATCTATCGAATTTTGACAGTGGTGTAACAATTGTTACGAGTGACTATTTGGTCCGTAACGACAAACATTTTAAAGAAAAGAACATTCAAGAGTTAGATGTCAAGCAACTGCCTAATCTTAAAGATGCAAAAGATCTGTTGTCACTGTGCTGAGCGATAGATTCAAAGATGGGACAGAAGAATAGCAGATCCTGAACAAAGAGTTAGAAAGAGTTGGAAGATCTCGTAGAGGTTTTGCAGATTGAGCATCTATGCACAGATAAAGAAATGCAAAGCAATAGAGAAGCGATTGTGTCATTTAAGGGGTTATTTTTCAGAAGAGATCATGAAAATACTAAGTTATCTGACGAGAATTCAAACTTTGAAAGAGAGAAAGAAGAAGTGGCTCCTTGGCTGGGCTTGTAATTCGCTTTCAATTTCAGTTTGAGTTTATAAGCAAAGAGTTAAAAGTTATGGAAGAGCAGAAAACAACTCGTGGCGAGCAGTAGATTCCTCTTGTGGATTTCAATGCATATAAAACAATAAAAACGAACCAGAATTTGAAAAATAAGGATGGAATAGATGATTTTGTTGCATATAAAATTCAACTCAGCCGGAGAAGTGAATAGGACAAATCTACCTTTGCAAAAACATATTTTACCTCGTCTTAAAAAGGCATTGAAAATAATGTATATTAAACTGATTAACAATTTCTAACAGAGCAAAAAATAGAAGTGTGGTAAAAACAACATCAATAGAGCCCCAAAATGAAACTGCATCAGGTCAAATTAAGAGTTGGTATGAAAAAATATTGAGGCTTTCCTGGCATCGTCTCAGAGGAAATAACATATTGAAGTTGTGAAGACTGCATGTTCTTATTTAATACCTGAAGATTGTTAATGGTTGTCTCTCTATTTGATACCTGAATAGTTGCCTCTTTATTTGATACCTGAAGATTGTTAATGGTTGTCTCTTTATTTGATGCCTGAAGATTCTTAGTGGTTGCTTCTTTATTTGATACCTTAAGGTTTTTAACGGTTGCCTCCAGTGATTTTACTTTAGTTTTTAATCGGCGACATTTCTGTTGTGAGACTTTCAGTTTCTTTTTTAAGTTGATAATTGTAGAATTGTATTCTAAAAGTTTCTTCTTCAGTTGTCCAGGCGAGTAAGATGAATGGTATAAATGGTCATTGAAGGACCGTGACTTACGTTTCGAAAAGCAAATTTGGTGGATCGGAGTCGTGTATGTGTGGTCATTGAGATTGAAAAACGGATTCTCTGGTTCTACTGTTTCGTTTTCAAAAGTTTTATTCTCTTTAGGTTCACTTACAGCAGGCTGAATTTCCGTTCTTTGTAAATTTTGTTTTGCTTCTGACATCTCTAACTCTGAATTGGACATCTCCGTCTGAAACAAAATTTAATATCAGCAGTAATATTAAAAGTAAAGCTAAAAGCAAAAGTTCTGCTATACAATATTCAACTCAAAAGTCATTTTGTGTATCATCTTGCGCAGCGGAAAGTTTATTATTTCAGCAAAGGAAAACAATTGGTAATTTGCAAAATTGTCTACACAAAAGTAGGTAGTAAGAGAAGAGAATAACAAATTTAGAGAAGAAAATAACAAAAATAGAGAAGAAAATAACAAATTTAGATAGGAAAATAACAAATTTAAAGAAGAAAATAGCAAATTTTGCAGAAGGATCTTCTCAATATACGTGAGATATTTGACTATTCAGTAAAATGGTATCATTTGCCATACTGCAGGCTCTACCTAAGATTTTCCTGCTGAAATTGTTCCAAATTTGATAAAAAAAATTTATTAATGTTTTAGATTATTTAACTACAAGACTACATTAAACTAACCCCTTTGGGTAATATAATGTGCACTGTATCAAATTATTAAAAAATAATGGGGCTTACTACCAGAACATAATTTAGCAGGGAAAGTACATGTACTTTGCCCAGATGATTGTGAAGAGAATGCTTGGAGCACCTCATTTATTCTACATTATTTTGCTTTTTGGTCATTGAGATTGAAAAACGAATTCTCTGGTTCTACTGTTTCGGCTTCAAAAGTTTTATTCTCTTTAGGTTCACTTACAGCAGGCTGAATTTCTGTTGTTTGTAAATTCTGTTTTGCTTCTAAAACCTTGAATTCTGAATTCAACATCTTCATCTAAAACAAAATTTAATATCAGCAGTTATATAAAAAGTAAAACTAAAAGCAAAAGTAGAGACGTTGGAAAAATTTTCGGCAATTTCTGCTATACAATATTCAACTCAAAAGTCATTTTGTGTATCATCTTGTGTAGTGGAAAGTTCAACTTTCCGAGTTTATTCACACTCAATCAAAGTTGATTACTTCAGCAAAGGAAACATGTTGTAATTTGCAAAATTGCTCACATGAAAATAGTTAGTAAGAGAAGAGAATAACAAATTTAGAGAAGAAAACAACAAATTTAGAGACGAAAATAACAAATTTAGAGAAGAAAATAGCAAAATTTCCAGAAGGATCTTCTCAATATCATTGGCTGTCAAAATACACATGTGCATATGACTATCATATAAAGTATTGTCTGCAAATGGTGTATTTATATTTAATAATTGCATGTAACAGTGTATTACCAAGTGCTGCAGTTAGTACCTACATTGCCAAAAGATCCTAACAATTTCTTTCTTATCAGCCTTCACTTTGTGGCAATTATTATTAAGCAGAAAAATGGGAAATGACAATACCCCTTGACACTCACTAAAAACAAAATCACAAAAAGACTGTCCAGTGTGCATAGAAAGTCAATGCAAAAGGACATAAAAGAAAAGAAATTTACCTGAGAAAAGTATTCTGCAGACTTAAATGGTATTGCAGCTGCTCTTAAACGAACATATTGTCCAGCTCTATCAAAGCAGTTTTCAGCAAAATGCTTTGAACAAATTCTTGAATGTTCTGTTGCAGTGAAATTGTCTCTCTTCAGTGCAGCTAACCATTCTCCACACCTTTGTGGGCATTTTGGAAATCTGAACAAACAATATTTCAAATAATGATTACTTATAAAATTATTTATTACTAATTATTTCGAACAATGTTTTGGGCTTGACTTATTCATTTGATTTTCTAATTACACTTTTCAAGCGCAAAACGTTGTTGATTTTAACAATTAATTAAAACCATTTCACCACTGAAATAATTGGTCACACACACAAACTTGTATATCTTATTTTGGAAATCTGTAGGTAGTGAAAATGACAAGCGATGCTACCAGAAGCTAGGAGAGATAAACAAGCCTATTTAAAAATATTAGCTTGTTAAATGCACATCTTCAAAAATATCTCTGGTGGTGACAAGCAAAATTAACAAATTGTACGTATCTCAGGACATTTATCACCTAGCCTGAACTCTCTGAAAAGGTAGGGTACACTTATAAAGAATGTATATTTGATGCTGATTGAGCTGAGTGTGTAATCATTAATCAATGTTTTTGATATCAAACAACATTACAAAAGTCCCAGAAAACTTTTGGTGCCTCCAAATCTTGGTCACCTGTGGCAAGTTTGCAGCATATTGCAACTTCAGGGAGATTGGGGCACCACCACAAAAGGACAAGGAACAGGGCACATTTCAGAATCCCGGGAGCACAGGGGCAGACGAATTATCAAAGGTATCATAACCCTGAGGACACATCCAATATGCCTTGCCAGTCTGCATTCCATGTAGCAAATCCCGAAGATCTTCGGCGTGGAGTAACTTTCCTTGGCGTGGCGTTGGCGTGAGATCGGCATCTGCTGGCGTGTGGCGTACACTGAAATTTTGGAGAAATGGCGTAGCGGCGCAAAACTGTTTGTTTCCGAAATTATTATTAGTTTTGTCAAAAGCAAAATTCAAAATTTTAATTTCTATTAGCGCAAATTATAAAAGGTTAAGAAGTAGATATAAAATTTTTCAAACCAGCACCTCTTGTGCTGTTGTTAGCTTCGTGGATATTTAATCAAGAGGCATGCGGTTCAAGTCGGGATACTTCAATCAACTTTGTTTTTGACTATTCTATATTGTATTTGTTCCAGAACAATATAAATAATCTGCTCTTTGTTTGATTCAACACTCATTCACCGTTTGAAACTTCGTGACAAAAATTCACATTATTAAAACAAAGAGAAGGGAAAACAAGGTTTTCCTTAAACGAGGCTGAATTGTCTCAAAATTTCCTCAGATTTCCTTAAGTCACTGGAGACACAATAGCGCCCCCCTCTCATGGATTTTCCGAAAGTGGTTTCCTGAACAAAGAGAGCCCGTCATTAAATGCTTAACAATAAAAATAACACGAAGGTGTGTAGCAAGTAACAAGTGAAGTAAATAAGGGATTTCGACAATGATTCATTGTGTTATTTATCTTGTTCAGGAAATCACTTTCGGAAAATCCTCCAAAAGGGGCGCTATTGTGTCTCCAATGACTTTTAAGGAAATCTGAGGAAATTTTGAGAAAATTCAGCCTCGTTTAAGGGAAACCTTGTTCTCTTCACTTGTGGAAGCACTGGTTCAAAAGACAGACAACAATTTCTGGCGGAGAATTTAGTTCTTGAATATTCTTATGCGGGGTCTAAAGCACATGAACAACGTCGTGATCGAAATTTTCCTGGTAACCATAGCGAGAGCAGAATGTTGTTGCATTTGGAATGAAGCAAATGATGTGAGTGAAAATTTCTTGTTCTTAATATTACGTATGTCCATTCACCAACATGAAACTGACCGAGCAAAGAAATACAACGTTTCAAAAGTTGTTGACAGAGTTGATGCCGACCGTGGAAGATGCCCTTTCTTGATTTAAAACAATTATTGCGATCATTCTGTTCAATTTTGTTCAGTTCAGTTCAGTGACATTGAATTTTGTTACTTTAAACATGAGTTGTTTTGAACATTTGATTTGTGTTTTTGAATATGAATGATTCATAAAAAAAACTCATTTTAATCTGAGATTTTCTTGCATGTGTTGTCATTCAAGAAAGCTGCAAGTAAGATGCAGAGTAGTAGAAGTACCAATTTTAATTTAATTTATTACATTTCATTCTTTTAATTACTTGTGATTGATTGCCATTCTGTTAGCATTTGTTGATTTGTTCCATCACCATTTGGTTTGTTTGTGCGCCTGCGCGTATCTCTGCATCATTGTTATGCCAATGCATAAATAGCTTGTAATTATAGGGGTGGGGTGGGTTGGCGCAATGTTTTTGTTCGTTTTTTTATTGCATATAAACCCTGGCGTACACCTGGCCTTGCCTTGGCGTACCTTCGGCGTGGAGTTTACATGGAATGCACCCTGGATGCCTTGACTGTCTTAACGAGTCTAAGCACAATCTAATTTTTCCCAGAGCTCCTTTCAGGTGCACTCTGTCATGTTTTGCAAACTGGGTCTGTGAGCTTTACAACAGCCTTGAATTAATATTAAGGGGGGGTTGAAATAATAAATGTAACGAAGTGACTATTTGACCGGCAGCCGGCTACCATTCTCAAAAAACTATTTGACCGGCAGTCATCTGCACATGCGCATAACGTCAAATTACTTTTCCAAGGGCAACTGTAAGGGAGGGTGCAAATTTTATTTTTTTACATGGCCGGTGGAAAACACAACGGGGTCGGTACCTTTCTTGGCCAATAAACAACAGGTAACTACTTTTTTTGGGCCACAAATGTACGGGGCAGTCATTTTTTTGTGAGATTGGATAAGAAAAAAGTAAAAACTGAAGTTGCTAAAACAAGTAAAAAAAGAATGAATGAATCGTGAAAGAATGCCACACAGATGGAAATTAAAATATAAAAAGGATGTCAGTTTCTTCCATGGTGCCATGCTCTCATTTAATGTCAGTTCAAAACTTTTAAATAAAGTTTACATTTTTTCAAATTGGCCATGTGAAATATATGGGCGAACTTATTTATTTGGACAATGCTAAACTTTTCATAGTTTTTTTGGCATTTTTTCATACGGGCAAATAGTTTTTCTCGTCAAAAAGTTATTTTTCCACTAGCCATGTTATAAAATAAATTTTGCATCCTCCCTAAATGACTGGGGATTGCAAAAGAACACTGCACCATCGGTTACATGGAGAGCTCCGAGGTCTTTTAGAGATATTTGGATAATTAAGAAGAGATATTGAAAGATTCAATTTCAATTTCACTTTACTTACCATTTTATTGTAGAGATATAGCTAGACTATTCGTATGAGATATGTGGGAATTTTTTCACAGATATACTCTACTCCTCCCTCTTGTACAGGCCTCCATGTAGACAGAATTATATTGTAACTTTCATTTATTGTGCAATTTGACATCCTTGTAATTGTTGGAATTTTATAGGTCTTTTATATTCATTCAAATATAGTGAACTGAACTCTCTCTTAAGCAGACACCTTTAGGTTTGCAAGTGTCCGCTTTACAGGAAATTACAGTTTCTGGGTTCTGAACATTACAATTCAGGATTCTAGGCTCCATTCTGTGACCTGGTTTTTTATTAAAAAATTATGAAAGTAAGAAGCTATTCAATTTTCTCTCTCATATTTCCAATTTTGAGGGAGCATTCATTTGAGGGTGGCATTCAAAAAAGGGTTGGGTTGTTTTTCAATATTTTTTTTACAGATAAAAGTACCATGAGCATAATAAATACTGCAATTAACTACAGTATGGGGTAAGTCTTTCTTGACAAATATATAAGACACAAAAAACAGCAGGTAACATCATAAAAATAACATTCTCACAACGAACTCAAAGTAATATGGTACAATAAGTCTATCTGCAATATTTTTATTCATCTACCCATATACACTCTCTTTTACAAGAGACTCTCCTTAAGAAACTCAGTATAGGAGCAAAATATTAAGAACCTTTTACAATTATTTCAACAATATCTGCCAGGGCAGGCTGGGGCAAAAAATGTGTTCTTCTACCATAACAAGTTTTATGCATAACTGTGAGCTGTAACAAAGATGTCTGCCTCAACAAATGTCTGCAGCCAAAACAACTCCACCATGAGTTTTGATGGGCATGAGCTCTGTTAGACATTCCTCCAGCCCTTTTGTCAAAGTTCCTCTTTGTATATGGGAAATTTCAAGCCAGAAGCATAGTGACATACAGATGATCAGGAATATCATGCACAGTTCAAGTGAGCAGAATAAGCAACAATGAGCCTGATAAAACATGTGGACAATATCGTGACCAGTATATTTTTAGCCCTGCATGCAACCTTTTTTCATTTGCATCTTGCCTCAATTTTCACAACTTCTCAAATTCTTAACCGAAGTTACAGACTTTCTGCTTCCCCAAAATTTAAGAAACTTTAAGAAAAATTAATTACTATTTTTGTTCTTCCTACACTTTAAATTTCTTAACTTTATAGAAATTGAGTAACTAGCTAGTCCACACACATTTTTTTATAAGGAACAACTTTATAAGGAACGCAGTATACTCCGCAAGGCAAAAACTTAAGGAATTTCATTACTGAACGGAAGATTGCTAAGGAATTGGAAAGTTTTTATTTTCAGCACTTAACAGGAAATGTAAAGCTTACACCCTCTTATTAGCGGTTAAATAGCCTGTCCAAGTGCTGTCTTTCCTTAATACTCACTTTCAATACGTACCCAAGGAATTTTTAGTATTGGGCTCTGTTGTAAGCAATATGTAATATGTAAGCAATGCGCATGTGCAGATGACTGCCGGTCAAATAGTTTTTTGAGAATGTTAGCCGGCTGCCGGTCAAATAGTCACTGCGTAAATGTAAACTGCAGTAAAAATGCCTAATGATTGTAAACTGCAGTAATTTTGCACATTCTTTGGAAAACTTTGTAAAAATAACCCCTGGAAACAAGACTATATAGAGTACAAGAAAATACAGCATTGCATTGCATTGCATGGAGGCAAGACAAGATGGATAAAGTGTGCAAATGTTTATCTGTTGTCTTGTCTCCTCTCCTATGGGCCTGGCGTGCGGCGCGCCGGGTGGCGATGCAGCTACGAGAATAACAGCGTGACAACTATACTTACTTGTGAAATGTGATCTTTTGTAAGTCTTCTTTATCCTCTGTCCTCTTTCCTCTAGCTGTGCGACTTTTACAACCTGAAACACAACAAGAAGGCATCTTTTCTACTTTAAACCCTAGAAATATAACATGGCGAATGGGTGATTGGCGATGGCGCACGCGCAAATCCAGTTCCACCAATCATAGTCCATAGAGCAACATGTACTCCTACCTGTATTAAACACTATGATGAAACGTGAATCGTCTTGTATAAAGCATTGTGTTTAATACAAGAGGACGTGAAGACTGCCTCGTAACAGAGATTCAAGTCTCTGAAAGTCCAAAAGAGACTCCTATATATTTTATTTTATTATTCTTTTCGACACGAATATAATACATAGTGAGGTTGATAACCCGAGAAATCGTGCAAATTGTGATAAAAGCATGAAAATTTGTGAATCTACCAAGTTTGATATGCTTAACAAGATAGGATATAGACCCCTTCTGAAATATGCCCCCTTGTGCTATTTTTAGCTCAAAGTATTTGTACCCAGTCCTCCATTGACGCTACTGAGAAAACTCGCTCTGTTTCATGATAAAGGCAATGAAACTTGGTAAACTTACATAATTTGATGTGTTAAATGAGATAAAAGTAATTACCCCAACGTAGAAACAACCCTTGTGCTATTTTTAGACTAGGGTAGTCGTAGCCAGTCCCCCAGAACATCCTGTTACGGTATCTTATTAAGACGCAACTATACAGCCAAGAAACTTGGCAAACCTACATAATTTGACATGCTTAACAAGATAGAAGTAGTTACTCCAAGGTAGAAACAATCCTTATGCTATTTTTAGACTGGGGTAGTCGTACCCAGTCCCCTAAAACCTCCTGTTACGGTATCTTACTAAGACGCAACTATACAGCCATGAAAAACTTGGTAAAACAGTCATGAAACTCGGTAATTTAACATGCAAACAAAATGAAAGTGTATCCCAACGTAGAAGGGACATTTGTACTATTTTTAAACTGGGGTAAGTTTTACCAACCCCTCGAAACAAGCTTTTATGGATCTTATCGAAGGCATGCTAAGAAGGATGAAAGTTGTACCTGTCGTCTGATATCTATTCATTCACCTCTACCTCACATTCTCCAATACAGCTACAAAGCTCTGTACAGGGCAGATCAGCTCGTTTGCATTGGCATCTTCCAGACGAACATCCTTTTTTGCATTTGCAGTGCTTCAATTCGCGGAGTACTTTTGAAACTTCCTCTATTGTTGTCCAGCGAGGTGAAAACTTTCCGTCGATTTTTTTCCAACCCCAAAATGTAGGATCAGGTAGTGCTTGCACCTTTTCGCAGCTTTGCCCCCAGACGTACCTAAAAATTAATTTTTTCTTTCAATAAGGGAAAGGAACAAAAAATACTTCCATTTACATGCAGCTAACATTTGTTCATTGCGTTGTGGATTGCAAAAATTTTGTTTACAAAGTTCTCAAACAAAAACGGATCCGGATCGCTATTCATTTGCACAGCAGTACAGCACAATTTTTCTGACTTTTCCTGCAAATAAATATAAAGTGAAAACGATAAAAAAATAGTCGCTTACCCGGCTTGATATGCAGCTCTCAACGAGTGCTGATGCAAGGCATCCTTTGTCGGCGGTATGACGTCAATTGGTCTGGACTTTTTCGTAAAGAGATGTCTTCTACAATCGTTCACATCTGTCCAAGAACTTGATCGGTCATACATTAGGATCACAAAGCGTTGTAGCTGTGTCAGATCACCTTCACTGATGGTTTCTGGGCTATCGGAGAGTCTCTGTAAAGTTTCTGTGACACCAGGGTATGCTTTCCAACACTGCCATGCACTTGTTTTTCCCTTTCCTGCAAAGGATGACACCGTGTCGCAACCGGTAAACGCATGCCAATAAAGTAATGCAGAACATTTTTCTTCTCCCAGTGCTTCCACTATTCTATGAATAGGAATCCATCTTTTATTTTTTCCTGCCCCGAACTCTATCCAAAGCTCATCCAATGCAAGAAAAGTGAACTTTGCGATTGCGATGATAACGACATCAGTGTCAACGGTCTTTATTAAGACTTTCGAATTTCCCTCTTGAGAACAATGCTTCACATGCAGAAAAAGCCTGGTGTCAGCTTCCTCATGGTTGCACGGACTGAGGTCATCAACTATGCCATCAAAGCCATTGGTAAGAACCTGGTCCATGATAGTGCTGACAATGATCTTCTCAGGGACGTTTAATTTTACCACGCACATAGCGAGTATTTTGAAAAGTTCGGACTTATTTGCATCAACTCTTAAAAAGTTTTTCCAATTCTTTGGTATTGGTGTTTTTGCTGTCACCTTAATACGGGACCCTGTTCCCCGCTTCTCTCGAGCTCCTTCTTTTATGCTGCTTTCACGGTAGACGTCAAAAACCAAATCTAGGCGTCTAAGATCTCTATTAGCAAGAATCGTTTTAAAAAATGACGCCATTTCGTTATCTGCATAATCTTGAAAATTTCTTGAACTCAGAGGCGATACCATATGAACTATTGCTGCACCATCTAGCAAAACTGCCGTAATGTCTGATGGTCTCTCTGTCTGTACAATAATGTACTCGTCAAAGATTTTTAAACAATCTGATTTTGCAGTTTGCCTCAGTTTTCCATACATTGAGAGTGCCGGTGGGTAGACATGATTTTCATGTGCAAAAAATTCACTCAAGTCACTTTCTCTGCTTTGGCACACTACATACAAACGTGAAAACAACTGACAGTCCTGCTTCATTGAAGTAAGTTTTAACTTAGAGCTAGATGTCTTGATGGAGTTTTTATTCCGGAAAAGGCTGAACTTATTGCGTTTAATTGGCTCGTGAACCGACGTCTTTCCTGTAATAAGTCGCTCAACTTTAAACTCTTGATACTGAGTAGCTCCAGCATCCCTTGCAATCTTCACGGACCTAGCTGATTCTTCGTCCATTACTGTTTTACTCATCAGTGTAATGAGGACGTCTTCTTCTTCTTCAAAGGGATTTCCTTCACCTTCCAAAATATCAGCGAATGCTTTTACATCTTTCTGAAACTTTTTTTCAAAAGCAAGGGTGTCTTCGTGGTGCTTAGATGAATCATCTTCGTCTTTGTTGCGCAAAAGTGTCTCGTATTCATCAACCATCAAAGACATTTCTGGGCCTGCCATCATCCATTTCATCAGAGCATTAGGCTGATCTAATATACCAATCACTCCTCCGTCTCCCTTAACTACTTTATTATTTTGTTCGTGGGCATGGTCAACACCAATACATGAAAACTTTTTTGTACTCTTCTGAACGACAAATTTTCCATTCATAAACTCGGTGTAAATTTCAGGGTGAAGAACTTCAAGCTCATTTAATGTTTGTATGAAGACTGGCAGCCATCTTGCGTAATGCGTGTGATCCATACTAAACATCCAAGGTGCAAGTTGTTCCAAACACTCACAGTACTGTTTGAAATTAGCTTCTCTGATACTCCTAACGAACAGAAGAAGTAGCACCTCAAGCTCTATAACTGTATACCAATAATCGAACTGACAACAGCTTGTTCTTCTTGTTGTTATCCATTCCCTGAGAGTTGTGTCAGATGATGACGTTTGTTTCCTCCAGTGCTTCATCAGCAAATGATGCAATGCTGCAACTGAAACCTGATGAGCATACCGGCAACGTTTTACATTGTGGCCTATCAGGTAAGCATCACTAGTGCCAGGTGTACTTATCCCAGCTGCTACAAAAACTTCCGCCCACTCACTGCCTTCAAGCCAATCTCCTATCATTGCCATGGTAGCCATCTCAGTATGCAGGTCACCCATCATGACAACCATCTTGTCTTCTCCTAAGAGGCTGGGGAACTGCCATTGAATTTGCTTAGCCAATGCATACACAGGTTGATCCGCTGTTATTATTGGAGATTGCTCTGGGTTAACGGTTGTCAATGTCTTTGCAATTATCTTCATTAAATGACATACAACTGCCTTTGAATTAATGCTGTCTTTCAGTAGAGGTAGCATGGTATTTTTGCATGGCGGATGTGGAGGCGAATCCTGTTTAGCTGAATAATAAGCTGCCCAAGAAATTTGTTCAGGTGTTGGGTCTTGCGCTGTAAGTACTTGGTCTACCTTCTTTAACCAGTCTATTTCCCCATCAATGCTCTTGTATTGGCTAACGCGCGTAGGTGCAGCTATCATTGGCAACGGTTTCTGTATTTTACCGTCCTTTACTGGTTCCACCTCTGTATAGTACGCTGGTAAAGAAATTTTTTTATCTCGCTCATTCTGGTTTACATCAACACATCTTCTTTTCACAGCTGGACTCGTACTGCCAAACTGGAACATAGAAATGGCTGTGCCATGGAAATGCGTTTGTGCTGTTGTTGATTTTGCATTCTGATCTAAGTTATCAATGGCGGAGAGTGTAAATTGTCCTTGCTCCAGAGCTAGGGGAACAACGCAATTTCTTCTTTGGAACTGGTCACAAATGTTTTGTGCAATTGACGTCTGAATGTTTTGGACGCGATCGTAAGATACGCTAAGGCCCAATTTTGCCATCCTGTTAATTAAACCCTTCTTTCTTGTGCGATTAAACAGCATAATACCGTTATAAAGCGGTAGTGGCGTTTCTTGTTCTCTTGGGTGTCTTCGATATTTTGTACCACGGCGTCTACGCTTTAGAGAGTTGAATCGAATTAACTGAGCGATGGAAAGCGCCGCTTCATTCACATCATCAGCTGAATCATCGTCGTCTAACCCCATGTTTCCCCCCTCAACAATCATCTGAACAAAGGCAAGCAATGATTCTGGAACGGAGGCAATCTTGCTATCTTTGCTAAAAGTGCCATCGAATTCCGAAAAGTCTTCGAATATAGCTTTCCTTAGTATAGAAACTGCTCGCGCGAGACACATGCCATCCTGTTCATTGCTCCAACATGCTTCAAGAAGTCCACTACCAATGTCTTGTTTGAAGGCAAGAATAATTTCGCGACCTGCTTTCTTCTCTTCAAGTTCTGTTATGTTCTGAAGTATGGAGTCTTTTAACCGTGTGCTATGTATTGAGTTTTCGGGCTTATGACCATAGTGCACCATACGTTTAGAAAACAGTTTTTTCAAGTCACTCAGTTTAAATACAGGAGAAATTTCTGAAGTTTCATATTCATTTCTGATGTATGAAATTATTTCGGATAGGACTATTCCGTAGATAACAGATCCTTGGTTTTCCGTTTTGCTTTCTTTCATTTTGTGACTTCGCTGAGCGTTGTAAAGGGAAACAAGACACTTTTGATGGTACATCGCTTCTGTTGCCACCATATCACCCTCGCTTAGTTTCGCCATAATCTTTTCATTGCCTGTTTCTATGGCAGCATCTTTACCTTTTCGTTCAGTTGGAATGTTGTTGCAGTATGAAGATTTTCTTCCTTGTCTTCCAGATCACAAAAGAAACACACATTCTTTTTGAAATTTTCGCTCCTGAACGATGAACGAGTGCTGATTGTACGCTCTGCCACACCATCCTG
This sequence comes from Sanderia malayensis, assembly GCA_013076295.1. NCBI lineage: Eukaryota > Metazoa > Cnidaria > Scyphozoa > Semaeostomeae > Pelagiidae > Sanderia > Sanderia malayensis. Next base: position 189,156 of record RQOL01000024.1, read on the forward strand.
TGATATATTTTTTGTCTGGTTTTCCACAGATTGTAATCTTTTGTTTGCGTGATAGGAATCGAACTTGCTTCGACATGATTTGTGGTACTTTGCATTTTTATTGACGAAGGTCTCAAACTCATCTTGGCCATTTTCTCTCAGTCTCCCTGATTTTAAATCAAACGGGAGTTCTTCAAATTCAGCACAAGTTGCAATGTCACTAATAAGACTTTTGTATCCAGCAAACCTATCTTTACGTTTCGAGCTAGCGGGGCAAACAAGCTTTTCACTGCTCTCGGACTGACAAACTAAACATCTTTCCCAGTCTGTTCTCTGAATCGCGATTTTCCGTGTTGCACTAAATTCATCAATGGCATTAACTAATTGCAGCTTCCTTTTTGACATTGTAATCATAAAAGGCTGAAAACTAGGTAGTTAGATCTTAAACTCAAACATATAGACCTATTTTTTGTATATTCATTTTGTACATCCACATCAATCTGTTACTTCACCAACTGATTCTTTCCAAGACCACCCTGTAGTCATATTCGATCTCAAATTACAAATTGACAAATAAAATTCGGAATATGCCTAACACATTAACATTGCAAACACAACAATTTCCGACATAGTTTCCGTCAATTTTAGGGATTGGGTAAAAACTTCCATCTCTCTTAGCATGAAAAATGGCGTGTCAAATTGTGGAGGTTTACCAGGTTTCGTGGCTGTATAACTGTGTTTTCAAAAGATACCGTAACAGAAACTTTTGGGGGATTGTGTACGACTACCCCAGTCTAAAAATAGCAAAAGAGTTATTCCACATCCGGGAAACTACTTCTATCTTGTTAAGCATGTCAAATCATGTAGGTTTACCAAGTTTCATGACTGTATAACTGCGTTTTTATAAGATACCGTAACAGAAACTTTTGGGGGACTGGGCATGACTACCCCCAGTCTAAAAATAGCACAAGGGTTATTCCTACGTTGGGAGGACTACTTCTGTCCTGTTTAGAATGTCAAATTATGTAGGTTTACCAAATATTACAGCTTTTATGATGAAGCGGAGCGGGTTTTATTGGTAACATCAATGTAGGACTGGGTGCAAATACTCTGAGCTAAAAATAGCACAAGGGGGCATATTTCAGAAGGGGTCTATATCCTATCTTGTTAAGCATATCAAACTTGGTAGATTCACAAATTTTCATGCTTTTATCACAATTTGCACGATTCGTGCGTTTCTTGGCTCTTATCGTACGCACTAACAGCCGGATTCGAATGTTTTGTATTCTATATGAAGCAATTTTTGTGTTGATTTCAGAGTTCTTGTTTCAGAGAAGTGGTGTTGTTACCTAATAATCAAGATGGTGAGTTTTCATTTGGTGAATATTTTTTTTAATTAACCAGCACGTTAAGAGAGCTTGGTTTAGGTTTATGCTGTAGGCCTTGGCTAGGCCAATTTGTTGCCTTGCCTTTTTTGCGAAAATTCTTCGACACACAGATCCAAGTTACTTGACTATTTTCTATTAAGCAACGTGATATTTGTTTTTTAGATTTAGAGCCGTTGAAGGAGAAATCTAAGGTATTTTATCATGAGAAACTGTTATTGTATATGAAGCCATACCATGTTTATGAACTATAATACGTTAGCCAATGAACTATAATACATTAGTTTACAAATGCCGCTCATTTATTTGTGCATTGGCTCACATTTTATTTTTTGAAATAAATTTTATTGCTCTTATATTGTATGAAATTGCCCATCCCAAGTGATTATTTCATAAGACTTTAGTTTAAGCTATTCAAAGATACTAAGAGTTTGTAAACCTAAAATGAGGTGAAGTTCTATTGTATATTCGTTTTTGTGTGTGGTATTCATTTTTAATTATATTGCTTTGATATGATGCAGAAATCATTTTATATTATACTGAGGCTTTTGTTGAATTCTGCAGGACGAATTGTTATACTAGTGTCTCTTGTCTTTAACATTTGTCTGTCCCATCATTATCATACCACGTTTCTTTGTTGAAATTATAAGATTACAATATTTCAAAAAATCTTGAAATGAACATATGTTATGCCTGAAAATTGTCAAATCTTTCCAATAATTTAGATAGATGGGTTGTGTGTATGTTTGCAAGATTTTTATATGGGCTCTTCTGTATCATCTGCCTGCTTCTTTTCAAGTTTTGTCTTCAAAATTTATCTCCAACTGCAACTCCTTAAATGACCTTTCCTCTACTCTCTACCAATTGTTCTGAAAACATCTGCTGCATCTTCAAATAATGTTTATGTACTTAAACGACCTAAACAACGAACAAGGGATTGAAGAGCTATAACTGGAAGAATATTGACAGCAAAAGACGGCAAGGGATTTTTCCAAATTATAAGTAAGTAATCTTAGTCCATATAAAGGAAATTTAAAATACATAGAAATTTATCATAACTTAGAAATAAATTTCCATGATATAACAAATTTACAAAGCCTTTCTAGAAAAATTATTAGAATATAACTGCGTAACTTTTTAACGCCCAAATTTTGTAATCCGCGTAATTAAAAAAAGATGTGCGAAAACGTCGTAAGTCTCACTTGCACTGATTGTATACACATTAAGAGAACAAATGATTTGTAAAGTTTTGAAATTGAATTGTGACTATTATAAGTAAATATTATTGTTATATTTAAATTTAATATAGTCATTGTTATTCTTGATGTTTGTTCGAGAAGTAAGCTTCCATTTACTTAGAGGATATTTTACATATATACACTTTTTGCGTATGTCCCTCTCAAAAGCAACTATAATGTGATTAATAACATTAATATTTTAAATATACTTCTAACTTCAGACTCTTGTAGCATTTAAAAACACGCCGGAGCATTTGGGACCTTCAAGTCAAGTACATACTTTCATGTAGATGTTATGTTGTTGCGTGTAGGCAATCATTGTCAAGGGACCTTTAAAGACACACTTTCAAATTGCTTTATGACAATTTTGTTTTGTGATCCGTATTCTATTCTTAATGATTGACCATGTCTCATGTGTATTACCATATTTGGGTTGTATTCTTACATGTTTAGCATGCTTTTTGTAAACAAGGGAGTATACATTGTCTCGAAAATCGCAGCTATAAAAGGGTTGCACACACGGCTTTGAAAGAAGTCAAAATCAGAATGTTTGTACGATAACAAAAGAACATGCCGTAAGCTACACCATTTTATTGATGGGTTAGGCTTTTTGCGTGAAGTTTCATGGCTACAAGGTATAGCAGCTAGTAAGTGTAATAATATTATCAAATTGCTCCGATAAATTTAGATTTCACTTTACATAGAATATAGATTTCACTTTTAATGTTTGTTTGACTTTCTTTTATTCAGTTCACCTAATTTAGTATGATGCTTGTAGTTATGTTATCGATTTTTTTAACTCCATTGGCAAACCGCACATGTCTTCAAGCAGACTACCGTTTGTTTGTTGTGTATTCTGCGCTTGTCTTAGTTGCAATATAATTTAGCGTTTTGAGTTGTTATACCTTTTCAAAAAGTGCAAAATTAAGGCTACAGATGTAATCGCAACAAAAATGTTCTGCATGATAGTTTTTTCCGGGCGCACACCCAACTTTTGGGGGTTGGGGGTGTGAACTTATGTTGGACCAACTTTCATTATAATTTCTCTTGGGATCGATGGAGCGCACTACATTAAAGAAGCAATTAAGTGGCTTGTCACTCAAATCATTTAGCAAGAATGTAACAATTTTTGGAAAAAAATTTTATCGGAACAGAACCAAAATGCTAATGTAGTTATTGAATATTCTTTTTAGTATATATACTTTTTGGACCGACTAGGAAGATAGTGAGGTAGTGTGGCACCCTCCCCCATACACCTTCCCCTAATGTGCGGTCTTGGCTTGAAATGTGTCTATATAAAGGACATTGATTATTGTAAATAGCATTTAAGAAGTGTTTTTAAATTATGGTTACAACATAATTTTACGTTACTCAACATGCTTGCACACAATTTTTTCGATTGTTTTTTACAAGAGGAAGAGGGCTCCTAATTAATACAGTTATTTTTCTAATCCCATTTATTAAAGACAAATAACCATCATCTTGGAAAAAATGATAAAAAATAATGAACAGGGTTGGACTGGTCGGTCGAGCAATTTGTGCGGATGTCCCAAGGGCCGCATACCCAAAACTATAAAAGTATTCTCGCATGAATAAATCCAAAAATTGTGATCCCGTTTCTTTGTTAAACAAAAAAATTCTGCGTGAGAATGAAAACAGGTCTTATCTTTGTCCTAAATTTTTCCTTTGGTTTATGTTTTCTACAATCCGTGGATCGGTTTGCTTGAACTCTGCCAGGGCCGAAACAATTAGTCAGTCCGCCTCTGGAAGCCACTGGCATAAGTCACTGGTTTGATTAAAACAAATTAACAAAAAATATAAAATTTTAAATAAGCTTCTTTTAATAAGAACCATTATTAAACTTTATTGGAATTTTGGGAAAATTGGATCAGCAGCACAACAAAACTGAAAATTGAGTTGGAGTTCTTACTTAATTTGATGCAAATTGAAAGAGTTTTAAAATTAGCCTGAAACCCCCGTTTACCCTATTTTATGCCCCCAAAACATCAAAATTTCTATAAATAAGTTCAATTTTCAAATTCAGCGAACCATAATTGTACTTCTTGCTAAATTTGATGCAAATTGAACAAGGTTGAAAATTTGCCCAAAGCCCCATTTTACCCCCTTTTATGCCCCCAAAACATCAATATTTCAATAAACAATTTCAATGTTCAAATTCAGCGGCCCGTGATTGTACTTCTTACTAAATTTGATGCAGATTGAACAAGTTTGAAAATTTGCCCAAAGCCCCATTTTACCCCCTTTTATGTCCCCAAAACATCAATACTTCAAGAAACAATTTCAATTTTCAAATTCAGCGGCCCGTGATTGTACTTCTTACTAAATTTGATGCAGATTGAACAAGTTTGAAAATTTGTCCAAAGCCCCATTTTACCCCCTTTTATGCCCCCAAAACATCAATATTTCAATAAACAATTTCAATTTTCAAATTCAGCGGCCCGTGATTGTACTTCTTACTAAATTTGATGCAGATTGAACAAGTTTGAAAATTTGCCCAAAGCCCCCTTTTACCCCCTTTTATGCCCCCAAAACATCAAAATTTCACAAAGTAAGTTCGATTTTCGAATTCAGCGGTCCAAAATCGTACTAGTTTCAGCCAGGTTTCATCAAATCGGGTTTTTATGATTTTTGCTTCCATTGGGAACTACTGACGCTGGGCAAGAGAGGGTACCAATCAAATTTAACCACAACTGAAGAATGCAAAGATAAATGAAATAGAAAACCATGATAAGACAAGGAATAAAAAATAATAATATATATTTCATGGAAAGACTGTTTATTAATGGGATATAAACCAATTAGAAAACAAAAAATCTCAATAATTAGGGCTGCGTAGCAAATCTTGCGATTTGCCGCTGTGCAGCCATTGCGACTAGAGGAGGCAAAGCAGATTATGGATACGGATGACTGATTGCGCAGTAAGGATATGCGCAACCTATACAGCAGTTCCTATTCACTTCAATTAAACACAACGTTTAATGCAGGGCAATTCACGTTTCAACATAGTGTTTAATAGAGGCATGAGTATGGGTTGCATAGAGATAGGATATAATATACACTAGAGTGCGAACCAGGCCCCGGGCGGTGACGCAGTTTGGACGCCATCTTGTTGGAGGCTCATTTCAGAATTTCACGGTCTGAACCCTTATACTTTGAACAAGAATTACGTGGATATTACGATTGCTTAACCTCAAATAAAGATTGGAACCTTCATAATATTATAGTCGGTTCAACATATTGAAGTTTTGTTGTTGGATCGAATGTATTACTACTATTTTTAGAAAGACGGATTTCCATTTTACCGACTGCCCCCAAATAGGGTAAATTAAATATCAATCGATCGGAAATTACCTCCTGAGTATGAATCTGCAATAATATTTACAAAAGACCCCCGCATTTAAAAGATTTTAGTAATATTTTTACTTGCGCCCACCTTTAGTTGCTGTCGATCGGTGATTTGTAGGTGTTAGGCCCCCGATAAAAAGAGGCATAACTTTTGAATGCGGGCGAGTTCCATAAATTTTATTGCAGATTCGTACTCAGGAAGTCATTTCCTATCGATTGATATCTAATTTAGTCCATTTGGGCATAAACCGTAAAATACAAATTCGCCCGTACTTCGTATCGCAAAATGCCAAAGGCCACTGTTTTCATACAGCACTCCACTGCAAAATATGGTCTTCTGGAAATAGTAGTAATACATTCGATCCACCAATAAAACTTTAATATGTTGAACCGACCATGATTTGAGGAACATTTGAGTATTTATTTGATCTTCAGCTATAATAATATCCACGTATTTTACATTTGAATTATAAGGCTTCAGACCGTAAATTTCGTCCGCGAGCCTCCAACAAGATGGCCGCCAATGCTTCAACTTTTGTATCGATGCGTCAATTGGAGTGCGCACTCTAGTGTATCTTATATCCTATCTCTATGTCATAGTCACAGAACACAGCAACAACAGCAACAATATTGTATCCAATAAAATAAACAATGAAATCGAAATCTCCTCTTGAAACTGAAACATCATAAAACTAATTGGATTTCAAGGAGAAATATTATCCATCAAGAGAGAACAAATGTTAGAACCTTCAGATTGTGATATTCTTGAAAATTTATTTACAAATTTATATTTTATGTGATGTGTGATATGTGTAATAAATGTTCTTACATGCTTAACCTCACTTTCAACAGACTCAGGTGCAAACAATGATTTGTTTTTTAAAAAGTCAAATAAACAAAGCAAACCTTGAATCTTAAAGATGACAGGAGAAAGTAGGCAACAGATAGAGAGATCAATTCCAAAATTATCCATCCAACATGATTGGCATGATGGATTAAGGTAAAATGTCCTTTACATTTAGCACAAGCAGGACATTACTTCACTCTACATCAGACCCCTAATAGAGATCATTGAGCTTGCTAAAACTCCCTCTCAAAACAAGATGTATCGCTTTAATCTGTTGGCTTAGTTTTTAATGTTATCGGGGTGTCCCAGCGCAGTGCCCTTATATATTGACATCCGTAGATACTGATTTGTTGACCAATTTATCAATTTAATATTTTGGCTTGTTTTCCCACCTTTCATTTCCCAAACTGTCAATTTTCTGATTGTTGAACATATACTTTCAGGAATGGTGAAAAAGTCTGGTTTTCATATACTTCACCGGGTAATCATGTACCATTGTTTTCATTGCATGAAATCTAGCTGCTTTGAATTTATTAAGACTAAATTGTTATTGGATGAAATATAATAAAAATGTTTGAGTTTTGTTTATGCTATAGATTCTTGAGTTGATTTATATTTTGATTCCCTGAAAGGTGAAAAGACAGAATATGCAGACATTACTTGTACAAATTCAAATTTTGCAATGAGTGCATGCTCCATTACAACCATAAATGGTTTTGAGGTAGAAGCAATAAACAAGGTCAGTTTTGTGTTCTCTTAATGTGTCTAGCATTGTTTGTTACTACTCCAGGGATTGCAGAACCAAGTGACTTACATATCCAACTGTCCATTTGAGTAACAAAATATTTTCATTAAATTTTAAATTCAAAAGATTCTTCACAAATACCCCCCCTCAGCTGAAACATTTTCTCCAATACTTCTTTAGTTGGTTTCTCCAACCACGCAGCATTGCTTTCTATACTAATTATATTTAAGGTTTGAATTCTCAGTTGTAATTGAGGACATTCTATTATTTACTTTTAGAGGACATTAAAGGTAACTCATATTGGGCTGGGTATTTCTGTTTTGTTCACTGCACCATTTCGGACATTTCAAAACATCCACAGCAAAGCAGTAAGTTTTTCAGGACAGCTACCTTTTTTACCTGTTCTGTCTTTACAATTTAAATCTATGCATAGTTGACATCCAGTGTCTGAAACCCTGAAAGGAAGCCAAACTCGTTTTCTGATACATTTCTTGTTGTATACATTGAATGGTGGCCGAATTTCTGTGCTAACTTTATTACTCTCTTGTGACATGGTATCTGCTCAGGCATGAACAAACCAGATAACCTTGCTTAAAAGAATTGATAAAATAAATGTTGCAATAAGGTAAATTGTTGGAACTATAAATACTCTTTGCAAAAGCTCTGGACCATTCAGACTTCGTGATGTACAGTATGACTGTGTGACATTTTCTAGAAGTTTCTAGGTTCTTGTGACAATCTTGATTGAATTATATCAGAAGATTGCCTGCCTCTGATTCAGTGAAGTGAATATTAAGTTTGCCAATAGTAAATGATCACTGAACTTAACCTAGGAGACCATTGCTTTAATGGTGTTTGTGTTTTTCTGTATGAAAGGTGCGATGTGTCGATATTTCATCTGGAGGAGCTCTTGGTATATCATGTGGTGACGATGGTCAATTGAACATTTGGGACACTTCGAATGGACAAATAAGAGTATTTTATGTTTTTGATAGAAATACTAAGTTTAATTCTTATTGTGTGGGATCGATTCTAGAACTATCAAATTAGCAGACGACACCATTTCAAACGAAACAAACATTTCTGCAGATAAACAAGCCAGGTGCTGTCGCATTTAATTTGAAAAGGTTAGGTTCTATGTTTACAATTTGTTGGTGGATGTTTTTTCATCTCAATCCCACAGAGGCGTTTGCAAGGTCACGTGAGTGATGTGTCGCATTGCCGGTTCTTCCCATCAGGCATTGTGGCTCTTAGTGGGGGAGTGGACATGCGGTTGAAAATATGGTCAGCAGAAAATGGTTCGTGTCCAAGAACAATGGTTGGTCATACCAAAGGTACAGTAAAAGTCAAAGATAATTGTTGTTTGAACCAGAATTCTTGTGTAGACAAATGACAATGGTCACCATGTATTACTGTTAGGAAGCTCAAACCTATATTTGTTGAAGCCAACGTGCCTTTTAATGTTGCGAGACTTTTTTCTTTTTGCTCTACATTTATAACTTATTACCGTGTCTTCTCCAATTGTTCTCCATTTTTGTACAAATTCAGGTAAATTGGTCAATGATCATTTTTTCCATTTCAGCCATCACAGATTCTACTATTATTGACAAAGGTCGAAACATAATATGTAGGTGCAACTGTTTCAATATTACAATTGTTCCAATATTTCAAGCTGCTTACGGGTGCTCTCTTTACATCGTAGAATGTGAAATTTAAGTCTTGTTTCTGCTTTTTCTCTTTTCGCTCTCTGCCAAAGTGCTATTATTCTATAGTTACGCTGTGGTAGTCATGGTTAAGCGTTGTAAAAGGCAGAGAAAGCACGTATTCAAGAAACTAGTTGCAACTTCAGAAGCTTCAGTTATTTTCCATCATCGATATATGTTTTTATTTTTGTTTCCATTGGTTAATAATTGATTGATCTTTCAGCTTGCAGTCGAGATGGTACAGCGCGTCTTTGGGATTGCAGCAGAGGTGAATGCATCGATGTGTTATCAAATGCTGGCTGCGTTATAAATGGATGTACATTGGGATCAATTTCGAGCGATCATGCTGATGCTCACGAGACATCAGCAACTAATGGTTAGATTGTAATAATCTTTTGATAAAACTCTGCCTGGTTTCATATAATCTTTCAAGTCCTACATTTTCATGTGGCTATCAAGCTATGTATTTTGTATTCGTGCTCTTTATAGCGCATGCAGCAATAAGATATGCATGAAACAATACCACATTTGACAATAGTCGAAGAGACAGGAGATATTAGACACGAAGCTTGGTACTTACTTGACGTTTATCACGATAGCGATGACAATAACGAGAACGACTAGGTTGTAATTGTGATAAACCTCAAGTGTGGTTAACATATGTGTTGCTAACGTATATTCAAGGCATGTTTAATGAGAAATTTTGTGACGTACCGTATTTATTATTTCAGCAAATGGAGAGATAGGAACAAGTAGTAAGCTGCTAATTCTTGCAAGAGAAGACGGAGTTTTAGAAGGCCGAGATGTTTCAAACAAAACAAAGGTGGGAGTGATGGAATAAAAATCTTCAGCCCACGGGTGTCCGTGTGTAGTCCCATGTGTAATTTTATCAAACATAAGTTGACTTGGAAATCTGGTTCAGAAAGAATTGGCGTCTTACACAAACTGGTGATAATTTAAGAAAATTTTAGAGTTGGCCATTTTTGTACTTCAATTTGAGTTCAGATGCATTCTTTATTTATTCAAACTTCATTCAATTTCATCAGATTGCATTAAGTCGATTAGTGGTGCTGAAAATGATTAGTAATATCTTCTAAATCAGGTATTCTATTGCCAATGCCAATCTGCTGTCAATTGCTGTGAAATCAATGACATCGATTTAATTGCTGGCTGCCAGAACGGAAATATCTACAACTATGACATTAGAAATGCAAGGTATTATACATTTCTACAAATTTGAGATAGAATTGATATGAAATGGCCTCATTGTCTTTGCTGTCAACAAAACTGAGTTCTTTCGATTTTCGGTCAACTCGCCCCAGTCCCAATTCGCCCCACCTATTAAGCTCAGAAGCTAAGTTAAGACTTGATTTGTCAGGTGGGGCAACTTGGCAGCACAGGTGGGGCAAGTTGACCAGCTCCCTTGATTTCAAATATTTTGGGACTACAATGAGGGTTTCTTGATCTTGATTCTACACTTTAGACGTAGGATAAACTTGACTGAGTTCACTGAGTTTTTTACCGTTTCAGGGCACCGATATCTATGACAAAAATTGGAAATTCGTGTATCAATTATATTCGACGATGCTCAAATTTTCTGGCCATTGCCAAAGGTAACTGCACTCACAAACGTATTTTTCATAAGAAAATGCTTTATAGGAAAGTAGTATCACCTCTTCAAATAGTTAATAAAGTTCTGACTGGATTTTTGAAACTCAAAATTTCAAGGGGAAATTGCAGAGTGATACATAATTTTTGCTTGTTTTATTTGTGCAATTTATGTCAATAAAACGAAGCAATTAGGCCGACACAAAAAGACATAAGAAAAGCGAAAATATAGCTAATAGAAACACCAAAAACAGGACATAAAACTCGCTCCTTCATAAGAGGGCGTCTACTTTAGGGGGGCGTTTGTTGAAAAAATTTATAAATTAAGGGGGCGTTTAGTCTAAGCATTACGGTATGTGATTTTGAACTTGAGCATGCTTTTTACTCAAGTTGTCTTGTTTGAGTTGCTAGGGAATAGAGTTTAATTTCGTTTAGTTTGTACAATCGTGATTCATCATTCAAATTTCTCCGTAGTTAGAAAACAATGTTAGAAATTGAGAAGCAAACCGTTGCAGTAAAAATTGTCGTTAATAATTTAACATTTTCTTACAAAAACTCTTTTCTGCCAAAGGCGATGGATCTGTTACCCTATGCGACCCAAGTAGAAAAGAATTAGAGATTATAACAGAACTGACTGGACCAGATGCGGACGCCATTTATAGACTTGCTATACATAACGGCGATGTTTACACAGCTTGCAGAGATGCCAAAATAAGACGGTACTCCATTGAAAGATTAGGGGCTTGAAGAAGATGAAGAATATGAAGACATATTTATTGAATATGTTCAAGTGAACTCTCGCAATATTTTATCTGAGTCCACCACTATTGTACCGTAAAACTTTGTGTCATCGATTAAATTCTCTCCGGATCAAGAGAGCATGCATCCATGTTAGACTTAAATTTTTATTGAATGATTACAAGGAAAATAACCGTGTTTAAAGAAACTACATGTTCATAACAGATAATTAGAGTATTTCTTGTAATTCTTGTGTGTGAAGCAAATTTTTTTCTAATAGATGTAGAGCGCCGTTTCCCAAGTGTCCCAGAACCTTTGTCCCCTTTTGAGGTTCCAAATTTTCTCCGCGAAATTTTAAATAATGGGAAAACATCAAGGAATTACATGTTCTGCGTTTGGGCGTAAACAAGCCAAAAGGAAACAAAAACTTATATGCAGAGATAAGGAAGGCAGTGAAGATCAAATATCCCAGCTGAAAAGAACTTTTTCAAGAAAATTTCATACGCACGTTTACCCCAAACTGCCATAAAGCAAGCTTGGCCTAGAAAGGAAGCTGGTTTGCTGCAACCTGGACCTTGCTTCTCTGATTGTTCAAGTTTTTCTGTTTACTTAAGCTCAATTTGCTTGAAAAATTACAATGTTTACGAAAATCCTGCCAAGTAACTGATGATCCACATAAAATTGATTACATTTCCCTCAGATTTCCACAAGGGGACCCAGAGAGAAGAAAAAAGTGGGAGATCCAACTTAGCCGTAATAGCTGGAGTCCATCTCCTCATTTGCTGAGTCACAAAAAAGTTTCAAATAGTCCAACAAAAACAACGCGAGATGAATAAAAAAATCCAAAATTCTCAAAAAGCAAATTGTAAAAACGCTGAGCAATAATGGAATGCTAGCTATCAGATAGCTGCAAAGATTAACTTACCAAAACATTGTTTTCTGTTGCACTGGCACTGATGAAAAGGCAAACACCCAGCAGGAAATTAGTGAAGGCTGTGCCTATACCCCAGAGTTTCCACATTTTGGCCGACTACGGTGGAACATAGAGGTTTTACGCGTATTCCAGGTGAAAATATATCCAATTCATTGATATGAGCATCATTATCAACTTCACATGTGGATGAAGCAGCCAATAATTGTCTGATGGCTTGGTTTTCTGACCGACAGTCGCAAACCAACTACTAAAGCTCTGGTTTTACCTTGTTCAAATTGCACTGCAAAAGCAAGCGTTTTGAACTGACTTGTGAATCATGTTCTCGCAAATAAAATTATCTATTTATTAGGCCTAGACATATGATGCAAGACAAAATAATATTTGGATAGTCCACTTCAATGCACATCACCCAAAGAAATCGCATAGTTCTTGTCCCAGAGGTAATTTGGATAGCTTCGCTCAAAACACAAAAGTGGGATATGGAATGTGGAGCTTCCACCCCTGGGAATATAACTAGTTTGTGGCATAAATTTGAACACTTGATAGAAATGCAAATGCACAAGCACTACTTTCGAGAATATGGAGTATATTTCATACTCGACTGAACACCGCGGCGCTGCGCTCTTTTAATCTTTAGCGCATTAGTTGCGGCGCTCACTCGAGGGTGGCATTTTTAAAAAAATCTGCTATTTTTGAATTATTAAAAGAACCTTTAATAATAAAATTAAATAAATGGCCTCAAATTACACCCAATTTTATCTAAAGGCCTGCTTATATCAGGAAAATTTGTCCGGGTAGACGGGCCAGCCCGCTTATAGTTTAGGCTCCAAATGTGCCGGGTGACCAAGATCTTACCATCAGCACCCCGGCATTTCCTTCATTCGAGGTGAAAATGTGCGAAAACTCAAGCAGCTGCAAAGCCACTAAAAACGCATGCGCTGATCTGGAGTAATAGCGCCAGCATATACTCACTACATTGCGTCCCTGGTGAATCACTGCTTTCACCAATTTTCTATACAAGTCGTTGAAAATCATAACGACGTCCTTATCCAATCACAGCTTATCAAGTTGCCCTGGCTTTGGAGAAATTCATATGTGACTTCATCTTTAAATTCATCAACAACATTTAAAGTTTTGTGCCGTGCCAAGGTAATCTTGAAAACCAGGGGGTAAACATTTCTGAAGCAAATGCCGTTATTGGCCTCGATATCGATGAAAATATTTGAATAGACCAATCAGGACGGCGTATTTGAAATTCTGCTCTGTGAATGAAGCGCCAAAACGTTGCCACGGAGGTCCCATTTTTAAAGCGACTCACTACATTGCGAGCGAAAACACGCAATATAGTGAGTCTGGGGCCATCAGGGCTGGAAACCGTCTCACCTAGCCGAGCCAGCCCGCTTGGCCGGTTCATATAAGCCCCCTAAAAAGCGTTGGAAAGATTTTTGATGGATGGGGCAGCACCTGCTTAAGCAACAAAGTGTGGCCCTTATTCGGAGTGGGTGGAGTTGAACGTTGAACGAAATAAATACGGTAAGCAAAGCTAACTTTCTAAAAACTTCGATTCCGTGGCAGTTTTTCATCTCTATTTAAGATTGAAAGAGGTGATAGAGCTTGGATATATAATTTACGAAATTTTTCACAGGGCGCGAAATTGCTGGTTGTTGCACGGCGTTGGCCACCTGCATCTTCACGTGAAAAATTCACCACTGCCAAAAAGTTATGAGACACATAAAAGAGCTTGCCAGCAACATGATAAATCCAAATATCCAATGACTTGGCTTGTAAAGCGACTATATGAACCAATTTCACTTAAATTTTACTCTTCTCAATCAAATGTAATGTGACTTAAAAAAACATCGAAGAAATACGTCACGTGACAGTCGGTGTGTTTTTGTCACAGGATTTCGCAGCACGAACTGACTCATTGGAATACGAAAAGCCATGTTAGGCAAGTAGCTAGATATCTATCAAGAGGTTATTCAAATCCAAAGGAATATCTAATTTATTATCTGAGGTGCAGCAAGGCCTTGAAGAAATAAAACATAAATAGAGTAAACAGTTAATTACAGTAAATTAAATTGATTTTGAGCTGATAATTGTCTTTACAATTTAGCCAGATAAAAATTCCTCTTTTTATTTCATGCAAAGCTAAAAATTACTTTAATAATCGTCATTTGATTCGTCATTTTTGCGAAATTTTCGCGCCTTTGTAACGATATCAAACAACTTCAACGCATTACGCATATTTTCTTCCCGTCCACTGCGTCCATTATACCAAATCGGTTGGTCATTCTCTTCAAATATTTCCTTGGTCTCTGATCCACGACCGTTCCTACCGTTGTACCAATTTGGACCGAAACCTATGAACACAGAGAGCATTTTTTATATTGATAAAGCAACATAATTTCTGAGTATAGAAACTTTGAAAGCAGTCATAAAAAGCTCTTTAGATCTCATAAGTCACACATACTATATATATATAAAATAATTTCAGGGAAAAGGCAGGACCATACCGTAAATATACAACCGTGTACAGTTCAAATTAGTTATCGTAAAACCCAAAATTCCTAAAAAACACCTGTCTCTATAGATGAAGGAAGAAGCTCGATAAACTCAAAGAAATATCTTATTATTATTGCTTAGTATATCTAAGTTCAAGAGTATTTAGCTTCAAGCAGAGAAAAAGACGCTTTTCTTCAAGAAACTTACCATCATCCATTATGGCGTATCGAAACCCTTTCTTGAATGATGGCTGGAAACTGTCTTTGTTAAAATTGCGCTTATTTAGATCATTTTTGTGACTTCAAATGCACGAGTGATTACTAATAAAAATAGTAATAAAGACAAGACTCTGCAAACCATTTTCCCCATTGCTTGCACCCTTGCGCCTGTAATTCAACGCAGATATGACATCGTAATCTTCGTCCACAAAAAGTAGCCAACATGTCATCAGGCAGCTGGATAACTTGAAATTCATGTTTTATAAATAGCTTAGCTAGAGTTATTTAAGCAGTTCATGTTATAATTTGATATAAATTAATGGATGCATTTTTCATTTTCTCCAGGAGACCATTCATTTAATATTCAATAGATTATCGTATGCTTTAATATCGCCAAACAAAAACCAAACTTGTTTCTTATAGGCGGTTTTCATGAAAAAAATAGCAAAAAAATCGAAGAAAATGCAGTACTCGAAGAAAACAACTTTAGAACTAATACAATTTTTAAAAGATACAAATATGCAGAATTCGTATGCTACATATATCCAAGTTTGTATCGTTTTCACTGCAGTTTTCATTCATTAAATCAAGAAACTTTCAAGAAACTTTTAGAACAAAGATGTGGCCAAAAATTTAGAAACTTTATTTGGACCAGGTTTCTTAAAAATTGGTTTTGATGATGCTTTTGATATTGTTTTGTTCATTGTTTGTTCACGTGATATTTTTGAGAGAGCGAGAAAATGATAATCCTGAAAAATTTTTGAAAAGATTGAATTCTGAAATTATCTTAGTTGAGAAATCCAGTTTCTTAATTGCCTTAAGAAACTGGAGTACTCACTGTCGAGGTTGGCTTCTTGCAAAAATGGAACCACAAGAAATATCCTACTATTATACTCACCAAAATTCAGTGACAAGACAGATAGAGTGAATTGCGAGTCGAGCTGAAATTAGTTGCGGTCAGACTTCTACTCTGCCAAGATATTAATTAAAGCTGATGGCGAAACGTATTTTTATAGAAGATCTGAAAGAACTATTGTCTCATACCTTTTATACAAGGCTTAATTTCAATTGCAGTTACGCTCATTTCATTATTTTGTTATGTCTTGGTAACAGCGCATTGTTTGGGCCTTTAAAACATGCTTGAGAAGATCAATTCTCAAAGTGTAATGAAAGGGCATTAATAAGAGAGAAATTCCAATTTTAAGGTGTAATGTATAATATGTCTTCTTTTGTTTCGAAGACAGCTTTCTTTTGACTCAAATTCAAAGCCATTCAATAGATTTCTCTTGCTAAATTTAATATACAATTAACTACTTGGCATGGGTTTAATATAAAGCTCGCATGAAGCTGGCAAAGCTATTGATTCTGGTTTCACTAGGTCTAAAAAAGTAGCTGTTTCATTCACATGAAATTCTATGCCTTCCTTGGGGTTATTTTTCCATTTTAGATCAGATCTATTCAAAATTATTCTTTCCACTGATAAAAATGCTCTTTCAAATCTTTGTAGAGCGAGGATATTTCCTTGATAAGCAATCAGCGAGAGCTTTGGCCAATAGAATATTGTTTTGACAAGCCTTCAAAAAGGCACCAGGTGACTTGGGACATGCATTAAAGATCAAATATTAAAGATCTATTTTTTCTATTCATATCATCTTCGTCTTGTCATGCTAGAAAATATAGGCCATTTTGTAATATGACTTATATTTACAACTTGGTATAATGAATGCAGAGTCGAGTGCTACTGTTATAGTATACTATGGAATAAAAATGGTATTTTTTATATATCTATTTCCGCTTAACATTTCAACCTTTTGCCATGAAGCAAAGAAACAGGTCTGCATTGTACAACAGTAGGTAATGAGAAACAAAGAAATGTTCCAAAATTGAATAAAATAAACATGAAATATTAAGATGAGTGAGGAAATCGCAGGATATCGGAAATAGTGAGACCAATTTATAAGACAGCTGCTTTGTTCACGCACCAGGTCACGCTACAATATAGCAAGAACAAAAAACCATTCAACTTTAAACGAAACACAGCCAAGACAATTTATTGAAATATTCTTGCAAGAGTTCTAGCGTCGTTCATTGGGTCAAGCAAATAAAAGCAATGCTCAAAAAGAGTAAAGCAACCCATGTTACGTAAAATAGCACGAACACAGCATACCTGGGTATATTAGTACCAAAGTCACATTTAGAAAGTATGCAAGATATCCACAAATATGCAGAAACTTGACATAAAGCGGAAACATGATTACTTGATAATGCGAATGCAGTTACATGTCAGAAGCAGAAAAGGTTATCAGAATGCCTTATAGAAGAGTTTTTTCTACTGTAGTGGCTTAAAATTTGACAGGCGGAATTACAACGGGCAAGCAAAATTGTCTACAAATTTCCGATATTTTATGCCGTTAAGGGAGACGTAAAACTTTTATGCGTTTGACATTTCCCAAATCACCTATATGAACAACTATTGACACTTCAGCTACAATTCAAATAATGAATACATTTTTATACAAGCCCGAGCGATGATCTTATTGTCAATAATCAGATATGCAACAAGGAAGCCTATCCCCTTTTCAATTGTGCCGGACCCAAAGAAATCCATTGCTGTGGTAGCACAGCATACTTACCATGAACTCCCATAGTAACTTACCGCACAAATTACATTACCTGCTAAATTTAGTAAGTAGGCGAAGGTCGAAATCGAACTCAGAGTCTTGGGTTTTTAAGAGCTAACAAGCCGGTGCAAATGCTAGTCTTTTAAAAAACTAGGCTGCTTCGGTGTTTCATCGGTCACATATAATAACTTAAAATATAATTACTTGGCTTCTTTTTCCAAATATAATTACTTGATACCAATTAATCGTCATCTAATTCAAAGTCGTCCAGCTCTTGAAATAACGATTCATCGACTTCGACTGTCGAAGAAGACACTAAAATATAAAAAGTAATTATCAATTAATTCATCAAACCCACTTATCAATTCATTTGAACAACTATCCGAACACTACCTTGTTAATAAACCATTAAATGCCTGTAACTCATGAAAATATGCGTGCACTACAATTTCATGAAGAATTAACGATTTCACGGAGAAAACATCTGACCTCCTTTCAAACCATGAGAGGCATGGTAAAATAAGTTTCGAAAAAATAGCTACCTTCGGTGTAAAATTGAGCATCTGAAAATTGCAGAGTTGAATCAGTCTCAAATAGCATCCTACCTAAAATAAACATAAAAATGCAATTTAATATTAAAATGCATGATCACATTTAAGCATTAAGAATTTATTCCAGTGATCACAATTTCTTCAGTTCGCAATTAAATTAATTAAAGTCAATATTATATCTGTAGCAATATTATATCGTTATTTGCTCTCTTTCAGTTCAAATCATATTAACGTATTTATTTATTTATTTATGCACTACAACCAATAGCTGAAAACATCAATATATGGAGGCATCAATAGCTGAAACAAATTTCCCGCTATGCTGTTTTTGACCCACTAGCACAACGAATGAAATATTTTAAAAGTGACAAATGCAAGAAGATAATTCCCAGAAGAATAAGAGATGTCAAGCTGTGCCAAAATATATGTTAGAAGTTAAAAGCTCCGATAATTATTCATGGATAAAAAAACTATTGAATAGAAAGTCACCCTTAATGCTTTTTCAAAGTCACCTAAACCACGAAGCAATTTAGATCAGCAGATAAATTTAAGTAGTGAAGTAAACACATAAAATAAAATTAAATACCTTAGCATTGAGTGGACAAGAAAACCGTAATACCGTAAATCCTCGAATAAGCCCACCGGGGCTTATTTGCAAAAAACGAAATTTTAGCCTGATTATTGTTCAATATTAAGCAAAATAAAAGCTACACGATGCAGCCAATCAATTGAGTTATTGGTTTAAACTTACTGCCAATGCAATACATTCATTAAACAACTTCAATGTCTGGAAATTTGGGATCAATACCCTTGCAAATAATTATCAGAGTGGGCGCTTATTCGAGGGGAGAGCTTATTCGGGGGTGGGGGCTTATTCGAGGATTTACGGTATATATATTTTATGTTTGTTTTAAAACTAAAGTGTTTAAAAGCTTCGGTGAGCCTTAAAATCAGTGAAAACATACCAGTGAGTTTTTTATTGATAATTTCTTCAACCTGCTTCTTTCCTGACTTTTTTCTTATCTCTTCATTAAAGCTTATTTTCCATTTTGTAAATGACTCAACAGTGACAGGAGTTCCATGATACTAACAACAAAACAAAATACAAATCATGGATCAAGTAAATTTATCAATGGTTTAAAAATGATCTTAATTTCTCAATTTTAGCTTCGCACCGAAGATAGACGCAAAAAAGCATTTAAATTACAGCTTTTGTTAAAAATTGCCTTCAAGGGCTAAAAACAAATGTGTATGTAACAATTTATCATCATGTCTCCTTTTTGGTCGTCGTTTACATTTTGAAATGTGTGTATGACTCCCAAATATTCGCAGTGATAAATTATTGGATTTTGACAAGTTCGTTCAGGATTTTATTGAAGAATAATATAATCTTTGACAAGTGGCATAAGTTAAATTTTTGGGCCCTCTGCGTGTAAGTTCCTTACAAAGATTGATGCAGAGGAGGTGATAAACAAAAGATAATCTGAAATAAAAATAAAAAGCTGTGGAACCTTTTTCTCTTCTTCTTTTCGAAGTTCAATTTCAGCTAGTCTTTTTGCTTCATCCTTTTCTTCTTTAACCCTCTTTATGACAGACTCTAAGTAATCTTGTACAATTGAAACTAATGTAAATATCATTACCATGCCAATATTATTTGTTGCCTGCAAAGTAAAACAGGGAATATTTATTAATGGGGTCTTTCTAAGAAAGTTTTTACGGATAGTCCACAAAAGGAACAATTCCCACAAAATTCAATTAAAACAAGATTGGCAAGTAGCAAATAAATTGCCAATTATGTAATTTGTTGACAAAATAAAATATTTAAAAAAATCCTCAGAACATTACACAATACAGTGAAATCCCGCCTCATGACTACCTCGTTTTTACTGGCATGCCACCTTATAAACACTTCTTTTCGCCGCCAAAAAAAAGGCCACACATATAGAGTCTCACAGAGAAAACCCCGTTAATGGGGCCTCCCGTTCATATGGCCCAATTTTTGTGACCCGTTGGTGGTTGTATTTGTTTTTGTGGTGGTTAAAAAAGACCTTAACATAAAGCTTAAGAAACAATTCAAAATGATACTGGAATAGAATACCTCATCTCTTAAAACATTTAGAAGATCTTCCTGATCTTTCTCATTTAAATTGGAGCTTGCAATCTCCATGAGTGGTATTTCATCAGGGTATTTCTCTGTAAATGTAAACTGTATGCTTGCATCAGCATTAATTTCCTCGTCATTTTCAAATTGATCACATGCCTGTATTGGAATCAAAAAGCAATGGGGATCTTCATTGATAACTACAAAAGAAAATTTGATTTTATGTTAGCATTCGTCTGGATTAATGCTGCATACTAGTGGAGGAAAGGAGTAAGGAATGGTGGGAATATACATTAACCAAAAACTTCATCGCGAAAAAAATTTGAGCAAAATTTTGACGGAATTTCCTTCGAATAGATTCAAATAGGACGAAAATTTGTCACTGCAAATCTTCTGTTTTTGATCTGAGTTCATTTTCACCATCGAAAAAGATACCAACTACTGTTCTTAATGCTTAAACTTATGCTTCCCACAACATTCATAGAGTAGAGACATTTGAATGTTAAATGCATCTCTCTTGCTTTGACTTAATGTAAACTGAGGAAATATATAGCCTTTACAATTCTATTGCAATGTTGTTCAATAACCTAAGAGGATGGCAAGTCTTATGGCGGCACACAATGACATGCTTTTATCTCTCTCCCTCCTTCCTTTCGCAAAGGACAAAAAAGAACTCTTCAGTAAAATACTTCGAGCTGGAGAAGATTTTCTTCAGCCACAATATGATAAAATAACGAAGACAATAAGATAAAGAAAAGTTAAAAGTGATGAATTTAATTTTAATGTTTTTTCTATTAATGTCCGTTTATCCTGAACTCTAATGATGCGGCGTCGATTACTAATAAAGAATTGAATAGATAATTAAATCAATAATAATAATATAACATAAAACTTAAAAATAAGAAGCACGTAGATAGAAACAATGCTGCGATATTAAAAACAAGTGAATAGTATATAGTCATTTTACATTTATACTATACTAAAATATTTACAAATCTTATTAAAGTTTCACAAAGCTGATTAAAGTGTTCAATTGATCGGATAAGCTATTATGACACAACTCTGAGGTTCATATGTAAACCGATCATCAGATGAATAAAAGAACATCATGAATTGGCAAGTAACTTAACGGTGTTGATCGAATGAAGTTAATTGTGTAGAGCCATCAATTGTAACCACTAATCTACGATGGAGTTGCTTATCAAAAGTTTATTCCTTGTCTACATTTGCTTATGAATTCTTTTTGTTGCTAAGAATATCATTGTCCCACAAAGTTTAAATGATGTAAACTTTCATATGAGACATAATTTGCAAAAATTACTTTTGGATTTTGCGTCAAAGACCTATTAATTGATGTATTTGTTTCAAGTTTCTTACTTATTCGTCATCACTTGCTCTATGACTTCATCAATCTTCCAACTCTTGTAAATTTATCATTTTTGGATGCAATGGCGTCATAACCCACGTTACGTCATATTTTACCATAAGGCATCGCAAAGAACGTGCTTTTAAACAACGTTACAATGACAATGTTAAAGATTTAAACAATCCATACATTAGAAGAGTAAAGTACTGAATTGTCTAAGTAGGTTTGGAATGTTAAGAAAATTAACAGAAACGCCAAAAGTAATTTTTGCAAATCATGTCTCATAGAAAATTATGTCATCATCAAATCTTTGTGGGACAATGATATTCTTAGCAACAAAAAAGAATTCATCAGCAAATGTAAATAAAAGAAGGAACTTTTGATAAGCAATTCCATCATAGATTAGTGGTTACAATTGATTGCTTGACAAAACCGTTAAATTACTTGCCAATTCATGATCAGATTTATGAAACTTTATTAAGGTTTGTAAATATTGTAATATTAATAATGACATTAGAAATTATTTCCATGTGTTTAATATTTAACATTGCTTCTATGCACATGTCTCTTATTTTTAAGTTTTATATTATTATTACTTATTTAATTACCTATTTAATTCGTTATTAGTAATAGACGCCACATCATTAGAGTTGACAACCAATGGGCATTAATAGAAAATACATTAAATTTAAATTCATCACTCTATACTAATCTTTGTCATAATTGTCATGAATTACTAAAAATGATTATTTCAAATGCAACCAAATATTGCAAAAATCATGCACAAACAAATGTAAAACTTCAATTAGTAATACTTGTCAAAGTTTTTTTACTGCCAAAGTCACCCATGTCACAAATAGAAACAAAACATTGACAAAACCTAGAATTTCCAAGGGACCTCTCATTTTAACTCTGGGCGGAGAAGCAATAGCATTCTTCAATAATCCTTTAATTTCAAAACTAGAACTATGCTTTATTATCATCTCTTCATATTTGGGACTATATTATTCATCATATCATTACAATCCACTACATTATTCTTCATATTTGTTAGGAGTTGGCTTTGTGCATCCTATCTTGCTTCGATCCCATGAAAGAAATGGAAGCCATTGTCTATTTTCTAATAAAATGCAATAAATGAGGGCATGAAATATTATACTGAGGTTTTGTTAGGTTATGAACCTAAAACCCTACCTTCCCAGGGGTTACAAAAATTTCTTTGTATTCTTGAAAATCTCCTGACCCCCTGACCAGAACTAAAAATGACAGTTCCCTAATTCAAATGAGTGCCATTCTGAGTAAACGAAAAATCAACTTTTGGATAAGCCATGCAGACGTTTCACTTAAATTTTTGTGATACTTTTCCCAATTACTGTCCAACAATTACTTGATAATTTTCTTGTTTCAAAACTCATAACAGCATTGCATGAAAAATCAATGGGTGAAAATTCTATCTGCTTCGTTTATAATAACCAAATTGGATTTTAGTTTCATGGCAAGCACAATCGTATTGCATCTGTAGCTCAAAACTAAATAGCAAAATACGCCCACACATTAACAAATAATGTTCCTTGCATTTGCATAAGCTGGCAAAAAGGGAAACAAATTTTGCACTGCACTGAAACTGAAATCGGCGGACAATCCCCAGTCTGGGAAATGCACCATAAGTGCACCCAAGATAATATTTCAGGTTCCACACCTGAAAATGCACTTGAGGGCAAAGAGGGAATATAGCAATTTTACACTTGGGTTCTTCCACTTTGCGAACCCGGCGATACGCGGACAGGGACAGAGACCTGGGCGAACGCGACGAAAAGTGCAGTGAAAGAAAAGTGCAACTCTACCTACTACAGAAAGGTTAATTCTACTCCATTCTCAGAATGTGAACAGCAAATTCGCAATGAAATCCCTCGTTGTGTTACGTTCATATCAATGGTGTTTACACGTGAGCTTACGAAGACATAATAAATAAATAAATTGCCTCTGGCCTTAATAAATTCGTGGAATGGAAACAAATGAAAAACATGATCGAAACTTACTCTGTATTTCATCTGCGTAAATTGACTCGAGGGCTTCAATCTCACTAGTTTGTTCCTCAAGGTACCTTTCCATCCCAAATCTAAAAACTATCTTAAGTGATATCTATTTAAAATATATAACTTTGCAAAATCACCACGCTTCCATCTCCCGAGTTAATGCGGATGGGAGGAAGAGGATGAAAAATAATAGTAAGTTATTTAACATGCGTTGTATGAATTTTATATGTTTGAAACAATATATCAGAATATGTTACTATTTTATTTAAAATACAAACACTTAATAGGACTTCTGTTTTACAGTTATTGATTTTTTCATTTCAAATGTTTGAAGATAAAAATATTACGACGACCTTCTTAACAAAAAGATCAAAAATAGACTGGTGAATGTTTTTAATAAATGACCAGCCTCGATTCCATCTCCTTAAAGAAAACTCAAGATGTGTCAGTCAGTCAATGTCGAAGGAAAAAATGTGCGATGATGATACCTGTGTTTCTTTGTTGTTTACATGAAATGAAGTAAAGCCCACACGCATTGACACCAGGTTAAAACTAATTAATATGTCTTCTACTTTCGCTGGTAGCCCTGGTGGTAGAAGAGAGCCAGTAACATCAGCCACAATACAAAAAATGCTCGATGAGAACACACATTTGATATGCAACGTCATTGAACATCAGAACAAAGGTGATGCTAAGAAATGTGCTCACTATCAACAAATATTACACAGAAATCTGGTTTTCCTGGCCACCATAGCTGATTCTAATATGAATTTACAAGCCCAGATACAGTCATCAAATGGAACAGGAGCTATGCAGATGTCGCAACAACAACAAGGTGCTGGTGCTGGCAATGTTGGCAATGTCCCTTCTGGTGCCAATATGAATCCAAATGTTGGATTCAGACAAGCCAATATGACTGGTGCAAGTAACATGCAAGGCAATGTGACAAATGCAATGCAGATGCAAAATATGCAAAATGACATGCAAGCAATGCAAGCAAGCATGCCAAATATTCAAGGGAATATGCCAAATCTACAACCACAAATGCAAAACATGCAAGGTAGTATGGCAAACAATATGCCAAATGCTGCCTTACAAAGCATGCCAGGAAATTTTCCACCAAACATGCCAGGTAACATGCAAAATATGCAGAATATTCCAGGTAATATTGGAAGTATGCAAAACAGCATGCCAGGTAACATGCCAATGCAACCAAATGACATGATGGCAATGCAGCAACAAGGTGTACCAAACATGGCTGTTAGTAGGCAGAATGAACTGCAAAATAATATGATGATACAGCAACAACAACAGCAATCTAGCATGCAAAACATGCAAGGAATGCAATTTCCAAGCTCAATGCAACAAAATCCAGGAGGATTTTGAAGTATGCTGGTGTTTTACTTGTTGAACACCCAGTACAATTTTAATAAGCCTCCCAACACAGAAGTATCATGGAGTTGCTAATACGGTCTACTCTCGCTGTCTCAAACTCGCAGGGGAAACGAAAATTTGTTTGACAAAGCAGGAATTCAAGATGAACTAATTCACCCAACCAGAGAACGAGGGAAAATGGGAATCTGTTCGAGATAGCAAGTTTTTCGATATAACCGAGTTTGAGATAGTAAGATTCGACTGTATACAATAATTGTATTGTATTTTAAACACTATATGCAAAATGGTAAAAAGTAAGCCCCTTAAGTCAGGTTACATGACAAAAGGAACTTAATATCCCACTAATACTTGAACACTCCACTCATGTAATTATGGATGTTAATATCCACCTTTTTAAAACGCAACTGCTTGTATTATGTACAGAATATACATAATATTCTAAATGTTAAATATTGGACATATTTATTTCGTTGATGTTGTAAGAGTCATACCAGGGGATCACAGAATGGAAATATTTAGAAGGGAGTCATTATTTGTAGTTTATTATCAGACATAACAGAAATACTGTTAGGTTGACACCTGCAAGAATGCTCTTCTTACCAAGGTTAGCTAATCTGGACCCTTTGCTGGACTATTGTTTAGCATTCATAACATGGTATGATGTTACAATGATCTTACATTTTTATTGTTGATATCTTGATACAAAATTGTTAAGGGTTTATTGAATAGTTCAATTATCAAGTCATTGTTATTAAGGAATTTTAAACTGTTCAATACAAATAATTATACTCGTTATGTTAATCATATCTTGGAAAGATTTATTGAGACCTGTCTATTGAAAATAACAATTGACAAAAACATTGATTGACAAAATCGGCACGCATTGCAATTGGGCGAGGTGCCGATTCGTATTCCTATTAGGTACATGAAAAGAAAAGTTAGAGATGCATTGGATACATTGTATCAGCAGAGTGTCTTTTGTTGAGGAAGGTAAAGCAAGACAGAAACTGCGTTCAATCACACGCATGAGTGAAAATGAATGTGTATTGCGCACAACTAACGTTGGACCAGTTCTTTCTACAGATTTAAAGATTTTTTCAAATTTTATGCATTTGTCTTATCACTTTTCATCTTCTTATCACAAGAACTTTATTAAGGCTGTTTAGGAGCTAGAAGCCCATAAAATAGGGTTTTTTCTTCGAACGCTCGCCATCTCGAACTGTTTTTATTTCCCTTAGAAGTTTGGAGATATCGAGGTTCAACCTCAAAAATGCACACCTTTCACATTAACACCTTACTTCTACACAGTTTGGTTTGGGATCCATGATGAATGTTCTGCTCACATAGCCTGATAAACCGATAAACAACGTTTTCATTGCTCTTTTCAAACAAAATGATATGATAAGTACTCAATGTCGAGGCTAGTTTCTTATAGGTGTACAAATGTTATAAAAAATAAAATATAATAAAAAATAAGTGTAGGTACACAAGCGTCCAAGTTACCGTATATAAGTAGCGAGCGCCAAAAAGATGATTAAACTTGCTTTAGTCAGCAGAATTCTCTAACAGAGTACAAAAATGAGACTGACTGGTCGGCTAAACACTTCTTGGCTGCAAATGTCGTTTTGAAATAAATCACAATTCTGGCTTATATGCGAACATCAATTAAAACATCTTTACAACCACCCACTTTGAAACTGAGAAAAAAACGTTGAAAAGAACAAAAGTTTAAGACCATAAAAGTATTGATTAAGATCACCTTGCTGCAAATCCACGTAAACCAAATAAGATATATTGCTAGTGTATTAAAAAACAATATCCGACATCAAAAACGCTTTATTGAGCCAAATGCATTGCTAATATTAACAAACAGTTACGCATGATAACACCATATAAACTGCAGAAAAAGGATTCTCAATGCAAAAGTTGGATAGCAGGGCAAAGAACAATGCAAGCTCTCAGGTTTGATAGTAAGTATAACAGGTGAATTGACCAAAAATCAAATTGCAGTGGAACTTCCATATAACGGACACTATGGAGGGATGAAAGTAATATCTATCGTAATGACCTTTGCTGGACGTTTCACTGTACCCATTATCACTATGCAGTAAAAATAATATGATGTTTGATTAACTTTAAGTTGCATTTCAATATAACGAAAAAACCATTTTGCTTCTTGAACTTCTTCATTGCACAAATTACCCTCAAGTTATAAAGAAATCTTGATAAAATGGACACGAATTAATGGATAAAACTCGTTACAAGAAGATCCCGCTACATTCACTTCGTTATAATATACAAAATTAATCAACTTTGTTTAAACACCAAATGCTAACTATGTTCATAAATAGCTTATGATTCTCGTCATCTTATTTCAATACTAAAGATATTCAATACCTTGGAATATCTTTACTTTTTTATCCTTGTATCATGTAGTCCATATAAATTTAAAGCTTAGTACAAAATACAAAATAAACCTACGATGACATATCATGATCGGAATCCACATACCCGCCATTAGTTCCAAGCTCCGCCTGGGGATATTCCTCGTTCTGAGTTTTAGCACTGTTCCTATCTTCGTCAGTTTCCATCAGCCGAGCGTTCGGTTTAGTTCTATCAAAATCCGAAGATAATAAATTGGAAATAAAAAAAGGATTCTTAGTACTTGCCTTGTTATCTGTGTCTTTCAGTGTAGCTGCCACATCATGGCTTTGTATCAAAGTCTTGTTTGCTTGTTGTATATCTGAATTAAAGCCAGCTTCTGTGTCACTAAAGTTCTGCTCTTTGCTATCAAGCTCAATAGTCTGAAAACGGCTTCTTGAATTGATCGCCTCACTGCTGTCATAATTATCCACAGTTGCTTCAAGTCCATGAATCATATTGGTAGAGTCATTTTCCAGTTTTGGTCTCATTGCAATCATCTCTTCATAGCATTTCTGATATTTTTGCTTACTGTCTTTGAGTTGTTGTTGCAATGCACATATTGTTGATTGCATGCCTTCCACCTCTTCATCAAGTTGCAGGACAAATTCATTTAGCTCTGGAATAAAAAATGCTTGCAGATATAGTCATAAAAAGGATACTTGCGGAAACCCTCACCTCCTTTCTATTGACATACACGTATTTTTTATAAGAAGCCACTTTATAAGAAACTTACTAGTAGAAAATTTAAGAAACTTTTACTAGTAGGGCTTGAGCTAGGCTTCTTATAAAATAAAAAACGTGTAACACCAAGAAAAATATTTTACATAACAACACGCAATAAAGTGTTGTTATGTAAAATGGTCTTTTCTGAGGACGTGGCTCAGAAAAGATCATCCAGCTTAGATCATTATGTACCGTGTGTGTTAAGATTCATTTTGAAACCTTCCTTTCTCAACAACTTCCATATACCCAGGGGAATCATCATTGGAAGTACTACTCCTGGGGAATTACCATAACATACAATACCATACCATACCATACCATACCATACCATATACAGTTAACTTGTTACACGCGCGGCAGCGTATCTAAAACGTGCGGTCGCGTAAATATGTGATAATTCATTACATTATTGTTTTTTGGGGCCCAAGTTTGTATCTTTATTTGAAATTATTTGTAAACTCTGGGCTATTTCCGTAAATTATGCGATTTTTCGGAAGCAATATTCATAAAACCTTTAATTCCCGGATTTGTGATTATGTGATTTTTCTGAAGCAGTATTCATAAAACGTTTAGTTCTGTATTTTTTTATATCTAAACGTAACATTTAGATATAAAGAAATAACTGTAACTAATTGTATCAAAGTGGGTTGACTTTAGAAATATGGAGAATATGGAGGCAATTTAGATTGTCACTGTTGTTATCCTGCATCTCGGATTCCGAGGTCTGAGACATCACATTGTGTTAAAACATGTTTGCCCTCACTTTGGCTCGCTGTAAATTTGGCTCATATTGGACGGCTGTCTTTAAAACGCAGATTACGGAATGGGTACAAGATCTGTCCGCACTTCGTTCCGGAACCCATGTTTTAAAACCTGCCGAGATTTGACATGGGGTAACTCTTGAAGTAAATTGTGTTGTTGACACGAAAAAGTGTCCCACGATCTTGGAAATTTAACTAACAGGTTCAACTGCATATATAACATAGCACAAGCCTTTAGAAATTGAATTCAATCCAAATAAAAACTCACCATCTTGACTTGACTTGAGTTCTTCGTTATATTTCTTTTGCAATGCAAGCTCGGCCTCAAGTTGAGCAATTCTTCCCTGTGACAGCTGTTTTCCCAATTCTTGGTTCTCTGCTATCAACATTCGGCATTTGGCCATCAATTTCTTTCCTGTTACACTGTCAAACAAAAAGATAAAAGCAAAATGAAAGTGCATGTCTGACTAATAATTGTCAGACTTACAGAATAGCCTACGTATATCCATAACAAAACGCAGAAACAAGAAAAAGCAAGAGCGACCTTATCATCTTGGATCTGAACTTAATTCTTACCAAACGTATAGCTGATACATAAAGCGCAGAATATTCATGAACTTGTGAAACATACGTGAAATATTGCGTAAAACTCAGGGTGCGTTCTTTTGGAAAATTTGTCTCTTCCGAATTCACAAAAAAGTGGAGTTCGCAGACTTCCGATCCATGACTCCAAAAAAAAAACGCAATGGAAAAGTTCGAGAAATTCAATTTGATTCATTTTGAAAGCGTTGCTGGTTGCCGTAGAAATTTTAAGCTAGGTTGCCTTGATTTGAGCGCCGTGTCACGTGAAAACGAGAATCTCTGCGAAGTCTCCAAAGTCTTCTTGCTCTGGTGACAGAAGACTTTGGAGACTCCGAAGTCTCCGATTTTCCGGATAATTGACCAAAAGAACGCGCTTTTCATCTCTCCAAAGTCTCCAGAAAAAGGAAGAGGCAGAAAAAGTTCCCAAAAGAACACACCCTAAATCGAACTATTAGCGCTGAGTAAACTCGAAGTTTCAATCCATAAAATCCAAATAAGCCCACACCGGCTGTGGCGTTGACTAGATATGAAGTAATATGTTCTCACTGAAACGTAAGAACAGTGAGCATTGGTACAGTACTTCCTCGATTATCCGAACAAGTTGAACTCAATATTTTGCTGGGCCGTTCGGATACGCCAAAAATTCGGATAATCGAGGACAACAGTTTTACCTACTAATCTTGCTATGAAGTTTATTGTTATCAACCAGAATAGTCACGGGGTCCTCAAACGGAAGATGGGACGATCACAATTGGTCAAAACTCGTGGATTTTGAAATTCCTGTTCGATATCATTTTAGCGGTTTCGATAATTGTAAACACGAATATAAAAACTGATGTGTTAATTTGATGTTTCCATTGGATTTGACTTTGTTAAAGGGTAAACATTTAAAAAGACAACGGATATTTTATTTGGTGATCGAGAATTGGTTTGCAAAAAACTGATGTAGTAAAACGTTTTGGTGTTCGAATAATCGAGGTACGGATAATGGAGGATGTACTGTAGTATGTACTGACACCTGTTTTGAATTACAAAACGTGCCCTAAATACAGCAAGAATGTTCCAGTATTAGCCAAAACGGATACAGTTAAAGCACCCTTATATCGCAGTCTCCCCCCACTTTTTAAATACTTCCCACATGGTTGTCTGGTGTTCCCCCAGAATATATTATCCCATAGATGTTACGAACAAATTACAGTGATCAAACCATGTAGCTTAGCCATCGTGTTATAACCAAAATGTTGTTCCGAATTCAAAATGATATGAAGATGGGGGCAAAGTTTAGTTCTTCTCATGGGGGCAAAGTTTATTTCAAGATGGGGACAAAATTTCAGTTCTCATAAAAATTACACAATCAACATTGCATAATTCAAAATTTTGCTGATTCGTAGAAGACTCATTGGCCCTAAAATCGTCCCATAAAACCAGGCATTATGAAACAAACCTCAGCGATTCGCACATTTTCGTGATCCTCGGATGCTCGAATTATCTGCTGCAACCAGTTTACATAATTTTTAAGCCAACATGATATTTCAGGGCATTTTTCAAGAACTCAAGGTAGTTTATTTACACAATGTTCTAATAAACTTGAAATCATGCTTTCTGGCATGGCGGACAGATTGGTTGCCGAGCTTAGGCTTGAATACCGCAAATCCTCAAATAAGCCCCTGAGGGCTTATTTGCAAAAATGAAACTTTAGCTGGATTATTGTTCAATATTAAGCAAAATAAAAGCTATACGATGCAGCCAATCAATAAAGTTATTGGTTTAAACTTGCTGCCATATACATTCACTAAACAACTTCAATGTCTGGAAACGTAGGCTCAATATCCTTGCAAATGATTATCAGGATGGGGACCGATTCGAGGGGAGGGCATACCGTAAATCCTCGAATAAGCCCCCACGTTCGAATAAGCCCCCCCCCCTCGATTAAGCCCCCACCTAAAAATTCATTTTTGCAAATAAGCCCCCCCCCTCGAATAAGCCCCCATGGGGTCTTATTCGAGGGAAGCATAAGTGCAGAAAAATATCTTATTTCGAGAAAGTCCCCACAGGACAATAGATATACAGTATCACTTCCTTTGACTCGAGACAAAAAAGCAAAAAGAAGCGCGATTTTCGTGATAATAAACAAATTATAATTTTTGTTAGATCTTCACACAACACTTTGTGAAAAAATTTTAGCTGATTGAGAAAATTATGTCGTCCTTTTTCTGTCAACCTTTGAGGAAAGAGCAAAACTTTGAAATAAGCCCTCCCCTCGAATAAGCCCCCCCCTCGAATAAGCCCCCACCCAAAAATTCATTTTTGCAAATAAGCCCCCGGGGGCTTATTCGAGGATTTACGGTATTCGGAGGTGGGGGCTTATTCGAGGATTTACGACATACATTAATGTTAGGAAAACCTATATACAATCAGAATGAAATCTTAATAACAGAAATTACAGCCGAAAACAAGATGCTACAGTAGCCACAGCAATTTAAAAATCATTTTAGAGATACCTTATTTCGCATTTACTGTCATGTGCAACACACTTATGGTACCTTTATAATACATGGTTAAATACAGTGGCACATGTGCTAGGGAGTCCGTGGAGCACGTGCCCCCTACTTTTCTGTAAAACATGAAGCATTCCATTTTATAAATTTGTCTCTCTTGAGATTAAACCTGCCACGCCCCATTTCTCTTGGTGCCCGATCACTTTTTAGTGCGTTGCTACGCCTCTGTTTCTTCTGTTTCTTCGGCGCATGCTTTGCTCATAACATCTTCCGTTATCCATGCATTTCAGAACTTCCTTCTCTTCACAAAGGGCCAGCTCAATCTCTAGTGCATTTTCGTCACTATAAAATAAAGCCCCTCCATTGTTGCCTTGCTGCAGACATGACTGATATGTGAAGGGCAATAGTCTTTATATTTGCTCAGAGCAATAAATCTTTGGCAGTTGAAGAAAACATCTGGTTATTGACTTATTGATGTAATGCACTGAAAAAAGCATCTCAGAGTCCTAACGCCAGCTATCTCACTCACAAATTGAAGAATGTGGTCTTTTTCTGCTCGCAATCTATCCAATGGTATCCAATGGTTATGCTATTCAATAGTAGCTCAGTGGCCTCTTCACAGAAAATAAACCAGCTGTCTTCTCTTTGTTGAACAAAATAACAGATTTTCACGTCTCAGTTTTGAATATATACATAACGGATATACAGCCACGGAGTTAGTTTGGACCATATATGAAGATACCATAAATAAGGACATCACATCCATATTACTTTGATGACTAGAACCAAATCATTGATTACTCTAGGGACGAAGGAAATGCAAAAGCTTTGAAACATGTTACAATCTGTTCTTCTGGTCTCGTGCTTCATATAATTTTTCATTCTGATTAAGGGTACTTCCAGGGAAGATACTATATCCAACCAGAGACTGCTGATGCAAAAAGAAACCAAAAATGTCCATTACATCGATGAAAAGTAACAGGTTTGGGTGACAAGCGGCCATGAAAGATGCTTTTGACTTTCCACGTGGACATGGTTCATGTTATACGATTTGCAGCAGAACTTCAATACATTGAAATCCATACATTTTAATGCCACTGGGCTGGTTGCATTCCACTTCTTGCATTGCAAGGTGTTTTTAGTGCCACATGACAGTAAATAAAACCTAAGAAAAAGCTATTAGCGACAAACTTCATCTTTCGTGCAAAATGGGCTCGTTTAAAATTGGGGAAATTTGGTGGCTAAACATCCAACTATATCTTCGCTGCTAAGTTAAATGGTTTCTATTGATCTTGATACAATAAGACTACTTTAATGGTTTGGAGTTTGGAGGTTTGAAGTGCAACTATCGTGGAGAAAATTAAATACAATATTTCTCCTGTTGAATGATATTCGGAATGGGAATTTGATCCCAGAGTTACAAATGACAACACCAGTCAGTTTAATCACCAATATTTGCAACCTTGGCAAGAATCTTGGCTCCTGAAATAATTCCTTGAACTCAGCCTTATATAAGTCTTGTAAAGCAAAAAGGCTTTTGCTATCATAAACATACAACATTATATCATAGGCTCTGTAAGCCTGCAGTACAAATTCAGGCATCAGCTTTCTGCTGATGCCTGAATTTGTTACTTTTGACTGACTTCGCTTACCGTGACACTGGTAGATTGTGCCCCTATAAGACAGGTCATCATGAATACCATTTCTGGTAAAATAGGTGGCTCATAAATATACTAAATAGAAAGCATTATATACCAAGTTAGTTAAACTGAATATTTACATAATGAGGCAAGACATAAATGCACTGCATATTATAGCTAGTCACTTGACTCTAGAGCAGTCCATTTACTCTTGCAATATTAACAAAAACATCATTATATATACTTATATCTCCCTTCAAGAGAAAAACATTATATTATTCCTAAAGTGTCATGGTTGAATAAGGTAGAACAGTTCAAGATTTTCAAAAGTCCACTGTAAGCAATACAAATATATTGTCCAGGTATTACCGACCGAATTAGTTCATAAATACCCTTGAATACGAAAATGTCACGTAATAATACAGTGAAAACGAATTGTCCTGTAAATAGCCCATCTGAAATTAAATGTTTTGAAAAAATCATAGATCAGTAGTGCATATTCTAACAAACGATACACGTGTTCTGATCCTGCAACATCAAAAGTTCTAAAACACACTCCAGCAGACTGGGAAGTCTTGAAATGTTTTTCAGTTGATTGAAATGATAATTCATGTCTACAAACCTATCAGGAGTGAATTTCCAAGCGCTTAAGTCATTTTGAGCTTGTTCTAGTTTTTCTTTGGTATCACCAAGTTCACTTTTCATTTTCTCAAATAACAAGTTCACTGATGGATCAAGCAAAGTCGATTTCAATTGGTTTGTTGATGGATTTTGAGATTGCTTCAGTTCATGAATCTGTGTCTAAAAAAATAATTGGATGTCAATAACCAGGTAGAGTAAACCATAACACTATACAATCAAAAATCATTGCACTGTATTCAAAACTTTCAAATGTTTTAGACATTTTCACAAAATGAAATATGATTTGACATCACAGAGTAGTAGTTGATACATTTTTTATAGAAAAACAAATGATACACGATAGACAAGAGGAAAATTATAAAACTAGCACAAACCAGAAGTTCCTGCATTTCCTGTTCTTTTGTTGCAAGTCTCATGACAAGAACATTTTCACGTCTTGTTGATTCTTGCTGCTGAAGCTTAAGCTTTTCATCTACATCTGTGTTTGCTAGTCGTTCTGTAATAGAAAGAGCAAAAGCTGGTAATCCTTGTAACATCTTGCATGGCTTGTAAAAGGAATGTATCATTTACTAAGCATCTTTTCAAAAAGAAATTATAGTCTTTTCAGACAGGATGACTCAAGTACAAAATAAATTTACCAAAAACTGACCTAAACTTTCACATTTTTCCTCTAGTGATGATATGTATTTATCCATTTCAGATACTCTTGAAAAATAAAGAATATGGTCAATTTGGTGAATTGTTTTAAACAACTAAGAGCTTTTGGAGCCCTGATGTTTCAGGTAGAGCACACAACAATAATTACCAAAATTTTCTACATCACACATAACATATTTTAGCGGAAAGTAAATTGAGTAAAGAAGTTCAAAACTGAAAGGAAAAATTTGGACACCATTAGACAGAAATATTTATTTATACCTCGAAATTATATCATCTCTCCCTAGGTCTTTTATTTCAGATGCTGTGATGAATACCTTAAAATAACATTTGAAAATATCATAACATGATTTGTATATTACAACCTATTTGTATGACTCTGGAAAATTTGAGTCAAGATAAACAGATCTGAAGCACCTAAATTATATTCTCTTGGTACAAGTCTTGTCATATCTATTTAACCTGAGATGCATTCCATTTAATTTGATGATTCTTCATTGAATGCTTACAAACAACAATTTTATTCTTTTGCACCATTTAATATATACATTTGAACCTCGATAAGTCGAACTCCGAAGGGCAACAAAATTTGTTTTACTTATCGAGGTTCTGATTTATCTTTCGACTTTCAACATAAAGCATACAGAACCAAGAAAAAAAATGATCAAGATCGGGGGAGTTTGACTTAAGCAGTAGTTGACTTATCGAGGTTCAACTGTATATACATATATGTGCAGTTGACATTTGATATCTCAAACTCCCAAGGGAAATCAAAACTTCTTTGAAATAGTGGATATCCCCATTACACTTAAAGAAAACGAGGGAAACAATGGGTAAGTGTTTAAGATAGCAAATGTTTAAGGTAACAGAAAATTGAGATAACAGATTCAATTGTAGAAAATTAAGGTAACAGAGAGTCAATTGCATACATATGCAGTTGTATATACATGAGTGCACCTTGGCATGTTACTAAAAAATGTTGCTACAAAGACCTTATAGAGGAGAAAACAGGGAAAGTTCAAAAATTCCTGACTGCTCAGTTAATTCTTATTGACACTTTGCCAAATGATGGTTGGTGTTAATGGCAAATGCAAAATACAAATTATATCAAGAAATGGCTCTTCTCCTATTCCATAATGGTTTAGAATGCTTCAATTTCTCTGTCTAGATATGCTTTTGCTAATATTTTACATGATTGTGATTGTCAACAAGAAAGCTATTGCAATGAAGTAGATGATTTAAGTGACAACAATGACAACATTAGAAATACTTACCTTCTTAGCAGGAGGTGTTTTCATGTCAGCTTCCTTTTCTACCAATCCACCAATCACTTCTGCTGATATTAAATAAAATGAATTTATAAACTAAATGTTTCCTTTCATATAACATAACAAAATTGAGTGCATCCCATTTATGAAACTGGAAGAACAAACACTAGTTATGTTTGGTGTATTAATTCAACAACTGCAAGACTCTGCATTGCATGTGGAACCAGAAAGGGCCCATTGCATGAAACATTTCTCTAATCAAGGCATAATTAATCTGATCAGGACAATTTCCTCCACGCGAGAGTATATTTTACAATGTCTAGACACAGAGCAGGCAGAGTCTAAAGCTAAAAAAAGTTGTGAATTTGAAATTACAACTTGGACCATGTAAACAAAACATCAAAAACTCTGATAGATTGTTATTAATTTCACAAATCAACTTTGACTTTGTAGTAACGGTTTCGAATGATTTTTTCGTTGCATTTTCATAATTTCGATTCCAGGCAGGGTTGTTATTAATAGCATTAATAGCTTTGAGGCTTAGGCCAATTAAAGAAAAACTTCGCCTTATCCTGCATACATTGGCTGTGGTAAGACACAAGTAAGCTTTATCCTTACCTTCTTCGTCAGCACTCATCTTGCAATGATGCTGCTTTATTTGTCGTCTGCTTCCCTTTTAGTACTAGATATAATATACCCTTAAATTTAAAACCTTAATTGCAACAAGGATTCAACCACGATGATCATTAAATTCCCTTTTTTGCTCAGGACCCTTCCGCGCGCACATTGCCATTGCATTGTGGGTAAAGGCTTTGTGAAGTAACTCATATAGATAGGATACATATATACCATAGACAGGTTTCCTTTCCACATACATACTACATACTTATTTAGAAACTGGTAAAAACTTTTGAATTTACTTTTCGGATCACGCTAGAAGCTTTAAATTTAAACTTTAGGTGAGCTCCAGACATTGCCGTGCCTTGAATATTCCCGCAACTTCTCCCGTCAACAAGATGGCGCACAAAGTATCAACCTCGCTACGACCGAAACAATAGGAGTTAGCTCTCTAGTTTAGTATATATCCTATCTCTATGAGTAAACTTTTCGTCCCCGTGCTTCATTCCAGGCTCGCTCACTTACAGGGACTTTCACATCACATTTGAGCATCAAAAATCGGAACTCAACCCCGGAACAAATTTTTGCTACTCTACTCCATTTACAGAGCAGGATTTAAAAACACGCTGTTTTGATTGGTCTACCCAAATATTTTCATCGATGCCGATAACGGCATTTTTGTCAGAAATGCTTACCCCCTAATGGTTTTCAAGATTAGCTAGGCATAACATGAAAATATAACATTTACAGTGGAAAACATATAAAGTTCTCGAGAACAAGGGCGCACATTTGGGTGGGGGTGAGCAACAGTTGGACCGACATTCATTGGAACTTTTTTGGGAAAAACTTGGGGTAATTCATTAAAATTGTAAGTAAGTAAATGTTGTTCTGAGTTCTAAGTTTGTGTTGTGGACTGATCTTTTAAGATCATTTTATCGCCTCGAGATTTTCGCTGTAGTTGTCTTGTTTTCAATTATCATGCACAGGTTTCCCTTAGATTGTCACTGATGCAACTGGGTTTTTGATAAATATTAAATATATTAAAT
Organism: Sanderia malayensis; assembly: GCA_013076295.1. Lineage (NCBI taxonomy): Eukaryota > Metazoa > Cnidaria > Scyphozoa > Semaeostomeae > Pelagiidae > Sanderia > Sanderia malayensis. The sequence goes on from RQOL01000024.1 coordinate 227,351, forward strand.
ATACGGCCACCAGGCCTGCAAAGCAGACCGGCATCCCTACAGATCATTGTCCTGGATTTCTTGTGAGGGGGTTGTATCATGAAAAATTTAAGAATAAATGAAATCGAGACAAATCATTTTTGTCCGTGTTTTGAATGTGATAAGTCCCTGTAGGTGAGCGAGATACGAGCTAAGCACATAGACGCAATGTAACGAGTCCACGCTATTGCCGCTGAGCGGAGCAAAGCGCGCCTGCGCAGCGCACGCTAATCAAAATAGTCTGGCTTAATGATTGCATTGTTTGAGAACTTGACTATATACATACTTGCGCTGCTTTTAAAAACATTTTTTTCACCATTGTTCGAAACAAAGAAGCATTGCGTCTTACGTCAGGTCTGATTTGATTATGATTTCACCAAGAAGAAAACGTGTGTCGCTTCCTTCCCTGCACGAGAGGGCACAGTGGAAGTCTACATGTGAACCTTTCCTCTCAGCGGCAGCGAAAGCTTGCAATAAAGAATCAAAGGTAAACCTTTTGGTGATTCGCGTGTACTGTATAACACTGTGAATGCTCTCTGTTTGAATTATTTGCGTGTACTGTGTAAAACTGCGAATGAACATTTTTCCTCCTGATGTTGTAATGTTCATTATCGAGTCATTTACATGTTGCTCCTTTTGAATGTTACTGGGCAGTTTTATTGTTTTTCCTATACATTTTAAAGAATGCCTGAGCTTCACAGATATTATTTGAAATTCTTCTTCTGCATGTTTACGATAAATAAGTAGCTACAGAATGTTTCTTTCACTCAAGGCAAGAAAATTTAAAAATATGAAAATCTGAATCCAGCGGAGTGGGGGTGGGAGTACTTGGTATATTTGTCCGAGAGCCATGTTCCGTTTTCAGGGCGTGGTTTTTAGCTGTAGCCTCTATTCTAATGCCACTTAAAAACTGGGCAATTTTTCTAAAGTGGAATGTTTTTTACTCAATAATTTTGTTGCAGAGGTATACTTTTAAAAAGAAGCAGAGGTGCATAGTTTCACTACTGAGTGAGACTTGGAGTGAACTTGGAGACAAAGGTGAGTAAAATTTCTATAAATTGGTGTACGCCGTTATAAAAACCTGCTGTATATTTGCCTCACTCAGAAAAATACATTTGCTCCCCCCCCCCCTCCCCTCCATGCCATTTGGAGGCATGCTGAGGGAACAACAACAACAACAACAGCAAAGTTGAATGCTAATGGTGGTTTTTGAAAACCAAAAAAAACTTGGTTGAATATTCGTCTAGACGCAGGTTCACATTCGACGAAGATTCGACGCAGATTCACTTTAGATGCCTATAACTACGAAGAAGTAGAAAATACACCAGCAATGTTGCATATTATAGGCATCAGCATTACCATGGGCATCATTTGAGCAAAAAACCAGGTTTCTATCTCTTACAGGGTACCTGAGAAAACTCCGGATAGGCGTACCCCCATTTGAGGAAGTGAAGACTTTACGAGTCTCGCACAGTTTCAAGTATCCCGTACGGGATTAAAACTTCAAAATACACCAGCAATGTTGCATATTATAGGCATCACCATTACCATGGGCATCATTTGAGCAAAAAACCAGGTTTCTATCTCTTACAGGGGGCCCCAGAAAACTCCGGATAGGCGTACCCCCATTTGAGGAAGTGAAGACTTTACGAGTCTCGCACAGTTTCAAGTATCCCGTGTGGGATTAAAACTTCAAAATACACCAGCAATGTTGCATATTATAGGCATCAGCATTAGCATAGGCATCATTTGAGCAAAAAACCAGGTTTCTATCTCTTACAGGGGGCCCCAGAAAACTCCGGATAGGCGTACCCCCATTTGAGGAAGTGAAGACTTTACGAGTCTCGCACAGTTTCAAGTATCCCGTACGGGATTAAAACTTCAAAATACACCAGCAATGTTGCATATTATAGGCATCACCATTACCATGGGCATCATTTGAGCAAAAAACCAGGTTTCTATCTCTTACAGGGGGCCCGAGAAAACTCCGGATAGGAGCACCCCCATTTAAGGAAGTGAAGACTTTACGAGTCTCGCACAGTTTCAAGTATCCCGTACGGGATTAAAACTTCAAAATACACCAGCAATGTTGCATATTATAGGCATCACCATTACCATGGGCATCATTTGAGCAAAAAACCAGGTTTCTATCTCTTACAGGGGGCCCGAGAAAACTCCGGATAGGAGCACCCCCATTTGAGGAAGTGAATACTTTTTTCAGTCTCGCAAAGTTTCAAGTATCCCGTACGGAATTAAAACCTCAAATTACACCATAATTGGTGTTGGGTATTTTAATGTCGGTTCTATTTTTTGTTTTGTCGCAAGGAAATAACACACACCGGGGGTCGGGGTCCGGTCGGGCCCTAAGTTATATTGATTAGTGTTAATTCTTGACACTATATTCCTAATGACGTTTGACACTGTCGTGGTTAATAATCTTGCCAAGAAATAGATATATTCATAATAGAAATCATTCTGGCCTGAGTTTACGAGTTCAACAATGCCACACAAAAAGAAAAAGTTTGGTTTCTGCATGTGTTCTTTGTGCTTGCTGGGTGAAGAGAGAGTTGTCTCCAATGTCTTCACTTCCTCAAATGGGGGTGCTCCTATCCGGAGTTTTCTCGGGCCCCCTGTAAGAGATAGAAACTCGGTTTTTTGCTTAAATGATGCAGATGCTAATGGTGATGCCTGAAATATACAACATTGCTGGTTTATTTTGAAGTTTTAATCTCGTACGGGATACTTGAAACTGTGCGAGACTCGTAAAGTCTTCACTTGCTCAAATGGGGGTACGCCTATCCGGAGTTTTCTCGGGCCCCCTGTAAGAGATAGAAACTCGGTTTTTTGCTCAAATGATGCCCATGGTAATGGTGATGCCTATAATATGCAACATTGCTGGTGTATTTTGAAGTTTTAATCTCGTACGGGGATACTTGAAACTGTGCGAGACTCAAAAAAGTCTTCACTTCCTCAAATGGGGGTACGCCTATCCGGAGTTTTCTGGGGCCCCCTGTAAGAGATAGAAACTCGGTTTTTTGCTCAAATGATGCCCATGGTAATGGTGATGCCTATAATATGCAACATTGCTGGTGTATTTTGAAGTTTTAAATCTCGTACGGGATACTTGAAACTGTGCGAGACTCGTAAAGTCTTCACTTGCTCAAATGGGGTACGCCTATCCGGAGTTTTCTCGGGCCCCCTGTAAGAGATAGAAACTCGGTTTTTTGCTCAAATGATGCCCATGGTAATGGTGATGCCTATAATATGCAACATTGCTGGTGTATTTTGAAGTTTTAATCCCGTATACGGGATACTTGAAACTGTGCGAGACTCGTAAAGTCTTCACTTGCTCAAATGGGGGTACGCCTATCCGGAGTTTTCTCGGGCCCCCTGTAAGAGATAGAAACCTGGTTTTTTGCTCAAATGATGCCCATGCTAATGCTGATGCCTATAATATGCAACATTGCTGGTGTATTTTCTACTTCTTCGTAGTTATAGGCATCTAAAGTGAATCTGCGTCGAATCTGCGTCGAATGTGAATCTGCGTCTAGACGAATATTCAACCAGGTTTCGAACGGCTTTTTGAAAAGCTTGGAAACTTTCGACTATAGATGTTTTCTTGGTCTTTTGTGCCAGACAAACGGTTTATCGAGCCAGACGATGCGTTTTTCGAAGAAGGTGATGTTGCTTGTTTCCAAGCAGCAAGGCATTCCGTTAAAGAACATGAAATAGAAGACATGCTGTCATGTTTTTCTAAGATTGCCATTCAAAATGACGCATCTGCATTAGTAAAATGTGATTACAAAGGTTGTAAAGAGATTTTTACAACTACTCAAGCTTATGAACTGCACCAGCTAAGCGCTCACAAGTTTGTCTGTAGTATTTGCAAACGCATGTTTCCCTCCAACTTTTTGCTGGACTTGCATATAACTGAGAATCATGACAGTTTATTTCAAGCAAGATTAGATAGAGGGGAGCCTGCTTTTATTTGCCTGGTTGAGTCATGTTCAATCAGGTTTTGTAGTGAAGATGAAAGAATGCACCATTTAGTTAATATTCATAAATACCCTTCGGACTATCGATTCAGAAGCCAAAGAAAACACGACAAGTATAAATCTAAAAAATCAAAGGCAGTTTCAAACAATCATTCAGAAAAATGTGAACATGAGTTCATGGAAGTAGAAGCCATTGAAAATCCCACATGTAAAAAGGAGGAAAACGAAAATACAAGCCATGCCATCAAAAAAGATGTTAAGTCGATAAAGGATGAAGCATCTAAATCACAAATCCCAAAGACTATTAGTTTTGGTAGAGGTAATCCAAGGACATTTCAAAAAAAGGAAACTTCAAATAAGCAATCTAAAAGGAGTTTGAAAAATTCATAGTCCATAATTGTCAATTAAATTTCATTGCATTGATTATTGTGTTGATAGAGTCAGAATTGATTAATTTAGATCAACTGATTATGAATTGTTAAAAGAATAAACTGTCAGAATGAATAGACATTAAAATCTTTTGTTTCAATGTTTGCATTCAAATCACAAATTCAGTTTTTTATTGATTTTGTTTTTATGTAAATAAACACCAGAAGGAATTAAAAGTACATGACATGGAATTTCCACATTCTAGCAAACAAATTTTTGATCAAAATTCGTTTTGAAGAGACTGCTCACTCCTGAATAAACAAGTTGTAGTTGATGTTGCTTATTCAGATATTGCAGGTGGTTAAACATAATAATTTAATCACATTTTTAGCTTCTAGTATGAAACAGATAAATAGAGGCAAGATTTATTTCTTTGCGACATTCAAATCTGCAAGGAAGTTTTTGAAGGTGAAAAGATGCTCTTTATTAATCTTTCAATTTTTAAGTTTTACTTGAATCTGCAGATATTTAAAGTTTTGATGGACCGTTCTGCGCGATTTGAGCCGTTCTGCGCGATTTGATCTTGACCTGTTTGTTCAGTTTTCTTTCATGCGAATATACTTTGTCAGTGATATATGATAATGGTATATTTAGATCATTTTGGCTATACAATAGTTTGGTTGAGGGTACACAGCACAGAGCTCCTGGCGACAAAACAATGCATTTAAAGTATCGCTTTTTTTATAGGCAACCCATTGACGATGAAGATGTTGGTGTTCATAGCCACGATCTTGGTGGCTCTCGCAACAATCCTTCAGCACGCCGAGTCGGCATGTATCTCTGATCAGCACATCAATGGATGCAGTGTCCCATTCAATACAAAGTTTCCATATGCAACTCGCTTCAAACCTGCCTGCGATCGACACGATGTCTGCTATCGTTGTGTAAGTTGTATTGGATCGCCCTTAATACGTGTATAACAGTATTCAGTCGAAACGTCAACAGTGGGGTGAAGTGGGATGAGCTGTTTATTTTAGGGACCAGTCATTATTAATGCCGGGTGGGGGGCTGGAAGAAATTTTTAAAACCATTCCAAAAATTTTGTGCCCCCCCTATACATATTGCAAATATTTTGTAGCCCCCCCTAAAAATTTGCAAATATTTATGTGGCCCCCCCTTATAATTTACAAGTTATAAAACAGTTTTAACTCACTCACAATACCATTTTGGATTCTTCTTTGGTTCAAATTTCTTTACTGGCAGCTAAAATTAAGGAATCAAAGTATTAAGTATATTTTAATATCATAAAAGGTAGAAATATATAAATTGATTACCACAGCCAGAAAATGATTCAAATTCAAGTACTGATGTTTATTTATTGCTACATTCCAATTTCATTATCAGAAAGTTATGCAGGAAACATATGCGCGATGTCAGAAGTGCCATAAATGTATTAGGGCAAGTTATTCCTTCTTTACATCAAAAGGAAATCATTGACAAAGTCACAAATGCTGACTTCAATTTCTCAATAACAACACAAATGCTGATACAGAAGGAGTTGTCACTTTTAAAAACAAAAACCAGCAAAGGTGGACTAGAATTTCTCATAGGGAAAAATGTGTTCAATGATGAAGCAACTAGCATGATTCTGAAGACACTTGAAAGAATGTCATGCCCAAGGAAAAAAGCAAAGAAAGCAAAACCTTCATTGCAGTTGAGCATTGCCGAATCATTTGGATTTGCTACCAGACAAAAAAATGCTTCTTCTGATAGCTCTTCTTCAGAATCTAGCAGTGGTGGAGATATCTGTGACTGATCTGACTTGGTTTTTAATTTGTGTGTGTGTATGTTGTGCTAATTACAACAGACTATCTAATTTTGATAATTATAATTATGGTCATGCTTTTTTGGATAATCATGCTCAAAATTTTGATGGCCCCCCCTTACACTGTACAAATATATTTGTGGCCCCCCTTCTTTAGTCACAAATTTTTGGTGGCCCCCTCAATATCTTCCGGCCCCCCACCCGGCATTAATAATGACTGGTCCCTTATATAGCTTGCATAAATTCACTTCTTCCCTTTTATTAGTTGTTTCGCTTGAAAGATAAATTCTTGCTTTGTCACCAGTAATGTTTTAGGTCATCAATTGGTTTCTTTATTTTCTGCTATCTTGTTAACTCTAATTAATATTAGGGATATGCGAATTACAAGCATGCAATGCAAGGGAACTTTTAATACACAAACTAGTTTTAGCCATTAGAAAATTCTCCATCGAGCCCTTAAACCTCCCCACCAGTAGCTCCATAATTCCCCTCTGCCAAGTACCCTCTTGAAAGATCCTCCACGAAATTGGATATTTAAATGAAAATAAAAAATAAATGTTGCGTTGTAGGGCATTGTTTACAGCTGGACTAGAACGGAGTGTGACAAAGGATTCCTAAAAGACATGTTGGACATATGTTACAAGAGGTATGATGGAGGGAATAGTCTTTGGAATAAAGTCAAATTCAAGGTGTGCAATGGTGCAGCCAAGTCATATTACAAAGCTGTCGATTTATTTGGCACCGACAGATTCCGTCAAGTCGTTCTCCCATGGTGCAGTGCAGACGCATGCGTTGAAAGAAACGGCCGTCCCAGTGTTTAATTAGAACATTGATGATAACTATATGCTCATATGTCAAATTAAAATGCGTAATTATATTCAGTAATACTTAGTCATACTTGTGTTCATTTATACTGTTTTTTCTTGCCACAAATGCAAATCCGCGAACTGTAGATTTAACAGATTTCTAACGGCGACCAGGAACGACACTTACGTCTTTGTGAGAAGTGAAAATACGCAGAGCAAATACTAGGTGGTCTATGCATTACACGAACCTCTTGCACCAAAGAAAATTCCCGTAATTGTTAATATGGTACACGACACTGAAAACAGTTGTACCAATGCTACATGGCATTTTAAAATAACATTGCATTACGAAATTTCATAGCATATGAAAAAAATAAGAGGAAAAATCTAAAAAATTGGACTGTGTTCATTGCCGAAAATGCCTGAGTAATCATTTCCACCCCAGGAGTAACGTCAAGTAACTCTCGACCAAGTCCTCAAATTTCCTGCCTCGTCATTGGTTTTTGCAACTTATAGCATTCAGTTTAATTTTGATCAATGAAAAACATCTTGCAATACTGTCCACATTACAGTACAGCAGGTTAATTGAATCCAAAATATTAATGTTTTTGCTCTGATCAATGCGGCAGAGCAAAACTATGGAAGACATAGAAATCTGCAAGAATCAACCCATAAACACTGTTATTACAGTTAACAGTTGAAATGACCTTATCAAATATTAATTACACAAGAAATATTTAAAAGTTAAATATGCCAGCAGAGACAAAATCTGATTGCACACAATGCAAATTAATGGACATTTTCGAATAACAATGAAAATGATTGAGGCACGAATTAAAGCTTGCAACATCAACTGCTGCTGTATATCAGCTGAACAAACAACCTGAAAATATACACTTAGCTACAAGGCAACTGCATACATAGACCTAATCCGTTAATTAGTATATTTGAACAGCCAGCACAGGCATCTAAAAGGTGGTCTTAAAGGCAGCAGCACAGCCTCCAAATCATCTTTGAAAACATCCATACATTTTGGACAAAAATACAAGAAGGTATGGTGGATAATAACACTTATTATATTCTTTATTTGGATATGAATTAAATAATCCGCATTTCGTTCGTAGATATGTTCGGTTTGGGCACAGCATTCAGCAATAATAGTACTATGCAACTTTTGCGATTATAACATGATTCCCATCAATATATTATGCTATTAGCTTCTTCTTATTTTGCCTTCTATTTTGTTCTCAAAACAATTTTCTCTGTTAAATAGCGATGAGATTATCTATCTATGAGTATCTATTTATTAATTTCATAGACCATGGCTGCGATTGGAAAAGCAATATATGGGACATGTTTTGTGCTCATGGCCATCATGATACGAACGTCTTGTTCACTGTGTATCTCTGAACAGAAGGTCAATGGATGTAGCGTGCCTTTTAAAAGCACGTTTCCATATTCAACAGTATTTAAACCAGCCTGCAACAGACACGATGTTTGCTATCGATGTGTAAGTATAAGTAGCATCAAGCATTGAAGATAAAACTTTTGCAGCCTGATATTTGAAAATATGAAATTAACTTGCAGACAAATCGTTGCTAATCAAGCACTTCAGGGTGCGTTAGCTATAACCGACAATCAAATATTCTGAGCATAATAAGAAAATGCAGGATATTAAAATATAATTTTGATTTGGTTAACAGGGTACATTATTTCAATGGCCAAGAAAAGATTGTGACAATGGATTTTTAAATGACATGCTTGAAATTTGTGACAAACGAGAAAGAGCAAGTTTGCAAAGCATGGCTGTTGGAAATGAAAAATTTGGAATAGACGCATGTCGCAGGGCTGCCAAAGCATACCAAACAGGAGTTAGAATCTTTGGTTTCTGGTTTTATCGAAAGAATTCTGCACCATGGTGTTCTTCAGATCAATGTGTTATTGATAATGGACTTCCAAATTTAAACTAAATATGGATATATTGCTTCACGATTATTTGAGTACAGATGTTCGACTGAATATTGGTAATGATGAATTCCGAGTAACGAAGGTCGTTTTACTTACTTTTCTGTGTTCATTCTGCCCCATTTGATTTTCTTAGGATATTTTTACAGGCAACTGGAGAGCACACTTCACCTGATCGTTTGAACATAACACAAGCAAATATATAAAACAAATGAAATCATGACGACAACATTCTGATTTATGGTGGCAAAATCAAAATCCTGCTGAATCTTTTTTTAATTTGTCATTTTGTAGACCTTCTCTCCGCATTCTGTCTCACTAGATAGGTGCCAATGGGCTTGGTTTCCCTTTAGTAAAACGTTTTACCTTTTTGTATTACCTTAGTTCTGTTCCTTTTAAATTCATAAAGAAAACCTTGAAACCCTTTGTGTTCTGTGAATCTGAATAACTCCGTGATGGAAAAGTAGCCATCCTTTCCATTCCTTGGTAATCTTATGTTGAATTTTCTTGCTCCATAGATTACATATTAAGCTTTCATTACAGTTTTCTTGGACTCTCTTTCTGAGAATTAACTATCACTTCAACTTAGCAAGGATATGTTTTCACTTTCAACGCCATTTTGTAAGATTCATATACCGTAAGTCATCGAATAAGCCTCCATCGGGCCTTATTTGGATATGGAGAAACTGTTAGGAAACGTGTAGTGTACCGGTAAAACCATTGCAAAAATGCGCCATAATTATGAAATTTTGATAGCGAGGCTGTAGCTGGGATCATCATTATAAAAAACGTGTCTTAATTTGCTGGGTTAGGTACATCTTCATGCAATCAAAGTTTGGTTACTGACAGGTGATGTATGTAAATGTAAATGCGACAAAAAGTTTACACATTACACATATCTTTCAATCATGTTCTAATTACGACTTTGAAGTCAAATATCTATCTCAGCTCTTCTGCCGACTTTGTTTTGATGACGTCACAAAATGTTGCGCAATCTTAAACTCAAAATCAAAAGGATTGCTGTACAATAAAATTCATGCGAAAATCTCATGTAAAAACCCAATCTTAGCAGCATTGCTAGTACTTGTCTAAAGCATCCCTACCTAAAGCATGGTTCACCCATGTTGCAGCTCTCACGTCACTTAATGTGATGTTGAAGATTGACATTTGTACTTCGATTTGTATATGCACCATCCCCATTCTATTTTCTAACAACCACTATCGTGATATTTATAGGGTATATGATTCAAATAAGCTGTATATTAAAATGCTGCAGTTTTTCAGAAGAGCCTCATTCTATTACCCTTAAATCGGTTAAAAAGCTAGATAGTAAATGCAATGAAAACTAATAGAAGCTGTATACAGATTAATTAACCGTACTCTGTAGAAATGAAAACAAGCTTAATGAATAATAAATTATAAACTGAAGCTTGGCATTAGGCTTGCACTTTAAGTAAACAACTATACTCGGGAAGATTACATCTCGCGTCTTCAATAACATATAGAATAAGCGATTACCAATAAATGCTTTTAAGATGAGATAGCTATTGTTTGGCTTACAAGATTGCAGTTGTCAGGAAATACGTTGTTTTCCAAGGCATATGCTTTACAATTCAAGTTGAAATTAACTTAACAAACCACTAATTAGTTGAAAACAAAGCTTTTCGTTTTATGAACTGAATAGAGTAAAAGATGTCGTCCAACTTGGTTGTTCTATTGAGGGATGTCTCTTGAAGTGTCCTAATACCACCCGTTGATCACAGAGCAAATTTCAAAGATTAAACATCCCACACATTTCGTGGAGTGATTTTATCGGCTGAAAATTGGCTTAAGCCAGATGTTCGCTTTATTGACCTAATTATATTTCAAAAGATAAGAGCTATTCTGTGGTAGAGCAGCAGCTAGTTTGGCTTATAACAAATCAAAGACATCTTATAATCATCACGAAAAACATAGTCAATGCTGTTTACCTTTTCTGGCATACACGCTTATGGACCTGAAAAACAAACAAAGTATTATGTTTACAATTTCGTATCAATGAAAATAATGATAATGCGATAGACGCGTAATGACAACTAGGTTCTGTGAAGAATAAAGATGAATCTTTGAAAATATTTTTCATGCTTATTCCCGATCATGAAATTGAGCATAAAACTGCATTTAATAAGAATCATGAAACAAATCAACTAAAGAGAAGCTCATACAGAGGATAAAGACACGAAAACCTGCGTTGTGGCTGCATGTGATATGAAGACTTTAAGGCGTCGCATGTTTTAGTAAGTATTTATTATCATATTTTTGTTTGGTATGGAATTTTTAAACGAATTTCAAGGTATTCAAAATAAACTTCACTAATTTCATTATCATGTTTCAAAGTGAATGTTTTCTAAATGCATGTGCGTGCTGCAAGCAACGACATATATTTTTAAAGGCAGTCGTTTACTTCGGTTTACAAGGCAAGAAAGCCAGTGGCCAATTGCCACCTGAAATGTCATCATTTAGAGCATTGACCTAAGATCAGTGCTCTAAACGGTGAGTTTGGGTGATTTAATAAATATTAGCTAGTAGCGATTAGCTATTTGGTATACCTTAATGGGTATTATCGCTTCTAGTAAAACACATGACGCCCATTAAGGCGCTGTAGCGGAACAAATTCCAACATTAATATAATAGAATCAATGATAAATGAAACATGAATTTTGATTGAATAAGCATTATTAAAAGGAGGATCCATAGAAGGGTGCGTTGTAGCAAAAGCAGACTGAATGGCATGAAAATAAAATCATACATTTTTGAAAGCTAACTGCAACAAAACATGTTGTTAATGATGATGATATACCCTCATAGTAGATTCTGTTTAGTTTTGTGCCGCGTGTCAGAAAAAAGTATCAAGTTATTCATTGAAAGAGATTTATGTTTATTAGACAAGGAAATGTCTTGCATTTAAAAGAAAAGCTTATTGTACCAAAGCCAAAAGCCCGATTAATACCTAAAAATACTTGTAAATATATTGTAATCACATTATTCAAATCATTTCTCTCCTTCATGAAGATGATTCATGAACATGGAAAAAATTCAGCTGTGTCAAGATTCTGTTATTCAATCAGTTGAAGCCACTAAACCAAAAATCCGACAGTAGCAATACTATTGATATCAAAATTTGTACACTTTTTAAAAACGTATTGCTATTATTAATGAAAATACTGGATACACGTTCGATATCTTGCAATTAGACAGTAGCTTTGAAAACAAGCGAGTATTCAAAACGTGCATAATTATTGAACTTAAATTGCCTAAGAAACTACTTGCTAAAGCTCAGTTCACCTCAAAGCAACCAAAACATTTCTCTGTTTCATCTATTATTCATGCATAAAGATAGTTCTTGTTAACCAAAGTCGATTTTTGGTTTAAAACATTCCAAAATCAAGTTTAGCTTGTATCCGATGCACAGCTATACAGTTTGGTATAATTTTATCCAGATTCAAAACAGCAAAAGGTCACAAACATCCAGGAAAGGTAAGAGGTCTGGCATTTTTTGTTGCACAACCCATTATTTGTGTTGATTAAACAAATTAAAATGCACCATATCTTTCGCAATACCTTTTACACCATCTGTCGCAATATATTTAAGGTAATTCTTCATGGTCTAAGCTTCTGTCTACTATCAGTTTAGAGGTTGCCACTATCTTCGCAAAGGACGTTTTTCATGACTTTCAGCCATTTTCAAAGCAGAGAATTGTAAATTATCTGTGAAAATGAAACATTGGTTAAGATATCTAGTTGTCAATTCCAAACTCAATAGAACACATATTCATGGCGAAATACTTCATGTAGGAACAATTTCCCTCTTTGCTCTGGTTCTTCTTACATATCCGTACCAGGCTCAAAACTACAGTATCTTAGAAATTTGTTTCAGGAATTTTCCCGAGGAAGAACAATTTCATAATCTCCAACTTAACTACAAAGTAGGGATATAATGTTAGCTTTTATATTTTTTATTTACTCTTACAGCAGGTCCACACCAGCCTATTTTGGTTACCACTGTTGGCCTGCTTCAACAAATTAAATATGAATTGAAATAAAAGTTAAGTCAAGCCATGTTTCTAGATTTAGAACAGAATAACATGAAACCGAGACGGGCTAAAAGCGTGGCAAGGGGGGTGACAGAAATAATAAACGGCTTACTGTTTCTTAGCCCATTTGGAGCAGGACAGTTAGTCTATTCAAGCCTAAGTCAATTCCTACGTATTCCTAAAAGTTCTAGGTTGAATATATTTTAAGGTGATTCATTGAAAAGTAATGCAGTTCCAAGCTATTTAAAGCTGCACTGAACACACTCTCGAAACGTCTTCTGCACCTGTGTTTGTTATAATGATGCTCCTAGAAAAGCCATCCTGACTACTTTGAAGATTAAATGAAAAATATAATGTTAAGTAAAAGATTATGTATAATACATGCAGTAAACAGGATGGATTTCAATTTGTAACACGATTTAAGGCAGCAAAATGGGTGGTCAGTGCGCAGCGTAAAATATTGGGTGTAAATATTAAGTTATATGTTTATAGCTTGAACTGTATAATTTATTTGTGGAGCTTGAAGTCATTTGTATTTTGTGCTCGGGACTGTGAGGAAGCAAAAGGATCTTTAATATGTGATATGAACTCACTGAATTCGATTACGGTAATTAAAGTGAAAATCCATTATTGAATTCGTCGCTTTCTTGATTCAAAGTGGAGTATAACGAGATAAATTTTATACTTTTATTTTGAGACCAAGTTCAAACAGAGGCCGATGGTCGGTGGAGGAATACAGTAGTTCTCTGAATGACTTTGAGAAAGAATAGTTTCCAAAGCTAATCATAAAGAGCAATAATTAATCTTGTTAAGAAACTTGCATGGTTATTATAAAAATATTTATAACTATTTGTCTCTCTCTTTATGCCAAATGAAATCATTCCTATTTCAAAGGTCTATACTGTTCACATAATAATAATATCAACTTCAAAGAAAACTCAAAAGAAAAAGCAAAACGACAATATTTAAGATTCTCACACTGCCAACTGTTGCACACTACGAGTTGGCAATTCTGATTGTTTTGAATTTCGTAGCTTTTATGGATTCCATGCCAAACTCAAAGTGATTTGTTTTATACATGGCAGATATTGAAGTCAATAATTTTCAGGTGGAAAACCTCGAGGTTTACAAACAATACTTAATCAATAGGACAATGGAAAAATAAAAAATTATATGCTTAATCCGAATCTGTAAAACATTTCCTGCAGAAAATCAGTGATTTTACAGTTTATCAAAAACTGTGACAAATGCCTAGTACATTCAAACTTCTAGAATTCATCAAAAAATCTCTGAACACACTGTCATTCAGTATAAATAAACACTTGAAGCATTGAACTGTGTCTTGTATTGTGTTTTCTTTTCTTTGATAATGCAATGCCGGCAGAAACATTACCTCTTTCAATGAAATACAGTAAAGTATCGACAGCTCGAACCTCGTATAACTCGAACTAGTTTGTATTCCCTTGAAAATTTTACTTGCACTTTCTAATCCCTGATAACTCGAACAATTTTCGACAGTTCCTTGGAGGTTCGAGTTTTCGGGATTTACTGCAACCTCTAATTCTACATTCAATATCAAATGAATTTTCTATATATAAAAACATTTTCTCATTGCTAACCGCTAACGAAACATATTTGCATAATCGACTCTTTAAGACTAAACCTAGATTTTTCAACTGCAACGAGCTCTATTTTACAAAAGATTATCTTCTGAATGGTTAATTCTACATTGACGACCTTAGATGAAAATCGATTAACTTTCAGTTAGTGTTGTGAAAGATAAGAATGAATTACCTTATTATGTTTTGCATTATATTGTATATTAGCTTTTGCTTCCTAAATTATACGGTACAAATAATACACTACACAATAATAAATTTCGTGAAATTATCTACCACAATATATCCCAAATGTTTCATATCATTTTTGGCCGTTGAGCGTCAGAATTTATTCAGGAGGAACGGATTTCGGAAAAAGATATAAGACTAATTTAGAACTTCAGACGTTATCTTGGAAATGTTTGGGGGATTCTCCCTCCGGCCCCTATTGTCGCAATAGCATTGCTACAGTTAAGATCTGTATAGGACAGGTCTTTTTAATATAACTCAGCAGGATTGTTTTACGCGGCTCAGCTTGTTTTGGCTTTGATATTTACCTTTCTTTTCAGTATGCAGACTGTGGTTATTCATGGTATGGATTAAATACATTATGCAGGTAGCAGAAGGAATTGCTATTTTCTTCAAAGCTTCTTGTATTTTATCAAACTTTTTTAAATGTGGGCGGAGAGTTATACAAGGGAACGAACAACTTTGCGAATTTGCCGAGTCAGGGGATTAAATTACTTCGGCATTAAAGCAAAAAGCATACGATTATTCAATATTTAATTAGCTATACTCAGAATAGAAGCAAGCATTCTCTGAATAGCTAAAAGAAATTCCCCAAAGCATTCAAATGCTTTGCAAGCTTCTCGTGCACTTGAACTTTCAAAATGTTTACTTTAAAGTGGAACACAAACATTAGTTAAACAAGCCAGCCAGTCGGTTTATGAAACATCCGCGCGCGTTTAACTGGCTAGTATATATAACCAGCAAATCAACTCTTAAGAATATCTTTTTCTGATATAATATAACATTCTATACTGGGTTTTACCCGTACGTACCTTATGCAGGTGTTCTTGACTACCACTTATTGAATCTTTTACCTACCCGCTATTTTCAACTTAAAAGACAATGATTGTTATGACAATAGAAGCGATTGTCTGCGCAGTTATAGTGCCAGTACAGATTGATATGAGTACAGTTCACTAGAACGAAGTCCTGCAACGATAGGTTAATGGAGAAACTTTATTAGCGAAGTTTCATGCAGTTAAGATATGAATTGGCAAATCACAATAATGTTTTGTTGATCACGGATACTAATCAATGTAAAGCTGAAAGCACAACACACTGGGTAATGTCTTCAACATTTCTTCACCACTGATTTACATTGGACAGGAAAAATTCGATAGTTTTAGTTGATCGAATTTATAATGACATAAACTGGGATATTCATCAGCTCAAATTGTGGGGTGGATGCAAGTGTTGGAAGATTCAATTCAGTGCAAGGCTAGGCATATTTGTGCTCCATCAAGTTGTTTACAAAACAACATTTTCTTCACTCAAAGGTACGTTGATAATCAAAGTATAGTCTTCGTAGCTTTTCAATGTCGAAGTATAAAATAATAAAATTTAGCACACGCATGCTTCATGAAAAATCCATTATTGGGGATTTCTTAATTAATTTGAAAAATTTTGTCGACCTTCAGCAGCTAGCTTAGAAGGACGATTTAAATTTAACAGAGATTGATTTCCAATAAAAAATCTTGCAGATATCGAACAACTGATATTTAATTAATATCATCGTCTATATTATGGTCTTTAAGTTGGTCTTCAAATTCTGTAAATTGAAAGTCCAACAACAACATTGTGGCCACATTATGAACCACAATAAGTGGTTTATTGGTGAAACTAATACTCCGGATATGTAAGCCTGTAAAGACGCAAACAAAATTAAACCTTATTCCCAATCAAAAATGGCATGGCAATCTCTGTAATTGCAGTTGTGTTGTAGTTTTGCCTATCTATCCTAAAATCAAATTAAATTTTGCGCAAAACCAGAATAGCTAATCTATGGCCTATGTTATGAGAAATTAAATGATATTCGAAGAGATTTTTTGTTATTCTGTTCCGAACCAAATTATTAATTAATAAGATGATCTGTCATTACAGCAGTAAAATAAGGGAAATGTTGAAGAAATAAAGTTTTGCTAAGAAAGAGAGAAAAAATTTTACTAAGAATGTTTCCACCGGTAAAAGTAACGAGTCACTTGACTATAAAGACAGCCTAGTTACATAAATACGTGACATTAGTATTTTGAAGTATTAGATTGTAAACTCGCATTTATCTTTTCTCTGAGCGGCTAAGACTAGAAAAGCCGCTTTCAGATCTGAAGTTTTATTGATTTGCGGAATCAGTGTTCAACATTTCTTGCTCGTGATTTCATCTAAAGTTCTTTGAAATCGGATTAAGGAAACCAATGTCGAAGTCGAAGCTAATTTTCAATGTTTGACCAATGCAATCTTTAAAGGTGATTTGTGCTTTTCAAATCAAAACGATCAACACCTTACCAGCATTAATAGTCTAATATCGAAAGAAATGGCATTCATATTAAATAGGTAAATTCATAACTTCTTGCTCTGTAAATTTATTTTAATATATCAAGCGTATTTTCCTTGTGAAACTATGATATTTAGCCACCATATTCTCCGAAGGTTAATCTTTAGTGTCAACAATCAATCAGTTTACAATTAATGAACCAGCTGAAGATTAGCTAAATTGGAATAGAAAGAGTTAGAAAGAAACTCAAATTTAATATAATTTGAGGTTACTGAATTAAATCCAGTTTCTCCATTCTTAAATATATTCAATTTTTGAGTGCGACGTTTTATCATTCCAAATTTTTGGTATCATGTCATGTTGATTGAATAGATCGTTCTCGTTGCCTTAGAAAGTAGCTACGTCATGCGTCATATCAGATTAGACATTGAATTTATTCATTAAAAAGGCTGAAGCTTCCAGCCAACTGTTATAGTTCTCGCCAATAAATAGCAATGAACTATCCACCAGTAAAGTATTTGTTGTTATGTAGTCTCTGCTTTTTTGCGAGACATGATTATAAGGACATAAACTACCTGAAAGTTCCAGTGGTGTGAATGTTTAAATTTTTGGCTAGATACGATACGTGTGTTTATCTTAAGGTCCTGTACACTCATATTTTACATTGGTATTTTAAAATACATTTACATTCAAGCTTTATCATCTATGACCAGCAAATGTGCGTTGCACTGTACGCAGTATAGCCATTGCATTACAAATTTTAATCTGCGTGAGTCACAATAAGTTAAAATCTGATTCAAATACGTCACTCATAAGATATCCTGTTTTTCTTGCAGCTCTTTGAAATCACAGTAAAGCGAAAGCACTACCCAGCTTCTGTGTAATTCTGGAATCATCAGTATTTGCATGGAAAAAGAGAAAACTTTTTTTTGGATATTTTTGTGCAAAATCAATAGTCCACATACTTGTAAAGATAATGCAAAAGCATATCATTTGACAATGTTTGCAAATTTGGCTGTGATAACTGTTTTGCTGTTTTCACAAGACTTCAAGCTTTTGATTCCAGGTAAGCGTTGGGTAAACGATTACATGATTTTCGAAGTGAACTTGGGTTTTCTTCCATATATTCCAATTTTTGTGGCCATAAGCGCTCCTTACTTTGCTGTACACGCATTGATTTCGCAAAACGTTGAGCGATTAAAAGACTGATGGTAATAGTAAACTCTGTTTATGTAATTCCAACCCCCCTGGAGGAGCATGAATATATTCCGTGCACGGCAAGGTCTCAGTGGATATGAAGAACTTTGTTAACTTTTGTTTAAAAAATTGTAATTTTCGATTATTTTCCTGACGATCTGGGTTCACATGGAACCAAAAATGCTCAAACGATAAGCTAACTTTTAATTCCGAAAATTAAACAACTTTTAGCACTAAGCGCGGATCAAAGATTCTTAAAAAACGTGTAACAAAATTAAATAGTTATCTTTTATATGAAAGAGGTTTCGTCGTTTAGTAAAGGTTGAGTCGCAAACCGCATGCGGAAGTCAGTATATGTTGGTGAGTGGGGAAAATGCTTTATTCTGTGTTTCGTTTGAAATAGCCATATAAGGTAATTTTGAAGCAACTTTGGCTTTAATAATGGCGGCCTGTTGTAACATGTAAATTTTTGCTGCCGATTAAATGTTTGGTTTCAAACATACCTCATACCTTGTTCGTGATTATTTGACTGGTTGGATACTTTCACAATACTTGAGTGGCTCATCCAAGCAAAGTTTAGTCCGGGTTGATTTAGGCCCATTTTCTTTCGTTGCCGCTATTTGTTTAATACGCCAGACTTTTCTAGAAGGTCTTCAAATGTCTTGATTTCACAACTAAATTGAGGCAAGGCTCTTTTCACTAACTCATAAGGAAGAAATACTGCAGGCCGCTTTGTTTCAAATTAAGCTCACTTGGGAGGGGGACCTATTGATAAGCTCTAAATAGAGATGGCGTAAACTAACGCACGTTTTTGATGATATTAATTCCGCATTTGCACGTTTTTAAATTTCGTTTTGTCAATTTGAAAAGAGGGTAAACAATTAAAAGAAGACTGATACATCGTAAGAACGTGATGGGAGAGCTTTATCAGACATTTTCATGGTTTCTCCTGAGGCTTTTTGCATTAGTGCAGCAAAAATTCTGAGAAGTACGCTGTTTTTAATAACAATGATGTTTATAAGAATACTGAGACTCAAAATCGTTAAAAAACAATGAAAATTTAAGAACAACAATGGAAAAGATCGAGGTTCGACAAAAGTTAAGGTATTCTTATAAAAATGAGTGTGCTCTTTTTACCCTCATCACAATTATGCAAACAGTTGTGAGCAACCAATTTAACAATAAAAATATTTGGAGTTTGTTTTGAAAAATAAAAGCTACTTGATTTTGATAAAAATAAATATAAAACTAAAAGTAAAATTTTTAAACTTCAAGAAATTTAATGGCTGTAAATTAGGGAATGGCGGCAGTGAAAGAGCACCGAGTTTATGATAACAGTGAAAACCAAGCAAAAACTGCATGATTCCATGCTGCTTGCTATCAAGTATTTATATTGAAAATTAAAAAATATCCACATAACATCCATTTCCAACATAAGAATTTCACAATTGAATGAGGAGCTAAGACTATCTATATTTCAGCGTCCCAAAACATGGATTGTGTAGTCTTATCAAATATTAAAATTATTAATCAATTGTCACAAAAGTCACTGTTTGAGCTAAAAGAGAATTTCGGAATGCAAAAGTTGGATGAAAAGGAGATTATTTAACTCTGTTGGCCTGACAACAAGTTTATCAAAGTTGCATATATAAAAGCTTTAATAAAGCAATGCTTATTTTGTGACAAACATAAAAGCCTCGAAGGGTTGTTGACAATCAGTGGATGCCCGCATAAGAAAAAGCTACTGTGAGGATTGTTTGATATAAAATGAGTGAAAAGCATGTATGTCATAAGTCGGCTTAGCAGCTATATATGGCAAAAGTAAATGCTAAATAATTAAAAAATGCTATTCAATAAAAAATTTTTGGGAATGATTGATATCAAAAATCTTTTCAGGATGTTTTATCAACAATCTTGTCGTATCATGCTGAAATGGGACCTGCTATTGTCATATGTTGTTGCTGCTGTTGTTACCTTGCAATCGTAATTAGTTATGGTTGTGAACCCTGAAAAGATGCTGCTATTTTATTAATGTCACATCTTACCGCCTTAAAACATACATTTGATTCGCTATAGATTGATTGGAAAAATAACATTGCTGAACGATAACTGAAATCCCTCCCAATGTCATTACTGAAACTTTCTTAAGGCCTTCTACAATCGAGAAAACAAGCAGAAATTTAAGTGTGAGGTTACACAATATTCGCATCGACGGAATTGCATGCTATGGCAAAAATAATGTTTTTAATATTATGTCGATAGATAATATATTATTATCACACACAACATTAAATATTTCGTACTTGAACGACAATTTCTCGCCGCACATTTCAGTATCCAAATTTATAAATTTCTTAGGTTTCAAAAATCCAATAGTGAACTTTCTTAACTTTTGGGCGACTCGAGTCGAGTTGTACTCTCTTACAAAGCATTTTCTTGTAAAAAAAAACTGTGCCTCTCAAATTTTGTAGGGCCTCTTGCGAACTTAATACGGATCTGCATGCATCATTAGTTGTTGTCTACATTACATGCTTATGGCTTAATATACTTAACATTGTTGATTTGCGTCCTTCGCTGGCATGATTCTGTATTCATTGGCACAATTGCCCTAATTCAAACACAAAATGGTCGCTATTTAAGTATTTACTGCTATGAAACATGAAAATTGTGCTGAAATGAACTGAACTCTTTTACTGTAATACATTGGTTTTTATATCATCACTTTAAGTCACTGCATTTTTTGTTTTTAGCGCTGGCATCAAAAAGGGTAGTTTACCAAACCTTCTTCGATAATCTTGCAGCGTCATGTTATGGTACATGCATTCAAAGACAGACAGGCTAGTATTTTTTTTTAGTTTCCAAATTTTTCTAATGACTATAGCTGCGTTGAAAACGAAAATGTTGAATAGTAGGCCACTTCTAAGCTACAAGAGTTCTGGGCTCTATGATACTAGCAGTAAATTAACTTCTTTGAAAGTTATCTCGGTTTCATCAGGTGATTAGCAGTAGTTTGTTTGTAATCTAGTGCTCCTTCTATCAAATAGTTCAATCTATTACCGTTAGATAGACCTTGTAAATGATTTATAAACCGACTCAAAATGATTGACCATTAATGACGAAGGCATTTTACTGAAACTTTAAAGGAGACCTGCAAAGGTTTGGCAAGTTGAGCTTTATTAACTAAGTTTGACCCGCTGAATTCATCAATCTTGTGATTGCTTATAAGTAACTAAATTAAACAAAAACGACCTAGTTGCATTGTCAACTTTGGAACATATAAATTCGACACATAATATATTAAAAGTGATAAAAAAAGAGGATTGAATATAAAAATGCCATTATTAAAAAATCAAGCAAAACCAAAGGAAGAAGTTATCAAAGCACTAAATACAGCTAAGACCTTGAGCCTCCAAAGTAAATTGAAACTTACTCCAAGAAGTTTTGAAATAACAGATGTTAAAAATTCTATACCAAAGCGAGGGGAAATGAAAAATCGTTCGAAAAAGCGAATGTTCGGGATGGCGGGTTACTCGAGATAACCGGATGTCAACTGTATCTCTAAAACCTGATAATAGGTAGCTACTGTTTTTGTACATGTACAAACCACGACCGTAAATGGGTTGCCTTCCAAATAAATACTTTTGAAGAAATTAGTAGAATGGTTATGAAAAGAAATAAAAATTAAAGCAAATAAAATGAAAAGCACAGCTATCATTCTATTATATATACCTGACGTCTTTTTTTCTACTTGTTTTTTAGGAATGTCTGCTACTACTAGCAATGTTCGATGCGAGGGAAATAAAATCAAATTAGAATGTGAAAGAGGTCATGTGATCAAAACTAACCTTGCTCTCTATGGTGAGCTTGAGCCTGGCAAAGAGTTATGTAAAGATGCATC
The DNA here is from genome assembly GCA_013076295.1 of Sanderia malayensis. Lineage (NCBI taxonomy): Eukaryota > Metazoa > Cnidaria > Scyphozoa > Semaeostomeae > Pelagiidae > Sanderia > Sanderia malayensis. The sequence continues at coordinate 249,652 of RQOL01000024.1, forward strand.
ACACATATTAGAACTATGCCATAAAGATGTGTTGGGGATTGTGAAGAAAGATTGCGATGGAAGAAATCTCTGCCCATTCACAATTGGTGACAGATTCAAAGATTTGTGTATAGCCAAATACTTTTACCTTGATATCAGATACTCATGTGGTAAGTTGAGAATATTTCACCATATTGTTGTTTATCTACATTTATTACCAGAGACAGGCAAGATAGCGTAAAATATAGAGTTATCCCTCTAATAAACATGAATTTATACTGTGACAACAATAAAGTATAAACAGATTGGTAAGATTTTGGCACTTTATTGGAATTGTCTAATTATTCTTAGAATATCGACCATCAACGCATAAGCCAACAACAACAATTACACGGGCGACAACACGGCAAAAAATGACATTTGTAGAAACAACTAAAAAGCCACACTCGGCTGCCAGGCCAATCACAATATACAAAGAGACAACTGAAGGAACAACAACGGACACTACTACAAATAAGATAAAAACACCTGGAAGCTCTTCCACAACATCAGATACTAAATCAAAGTCATCTTCTATAGGAAATTCATCAAAATCGTCTTCGTCTGCCACTACGACACATGTACCAATGAATGCCCCTAAGACAACTTCATCCACGACAAAAAATGCATCTGATGAAAAGAAAGATTCCAAAAATGAAAATAAACCGGTTACAAATAGTGGTGCTAGAAACAATGACAAGACTTCGATGTATTGGCTGCTGACTGCCTATTCATTGGTAACCGATAAAAGCTTTATTAAAGGTATAACGAAATTTGTAATTTATTAGCTATAAACTTCAAACGTTTAGCTTTATGATCACTTTTTTTATAATCATGGACTATGTTTGTTCTTAACATTATGATGTACTTTTTTTCAGCTAATTTCACACACATGGTTTTGGCAATCATTCTCTCGATATTTATTGCACTGGTTTTGAGTATTTGTTTTATTTTGGATCACTGTCGAAGACGAAGGCGATACGAAGCACTCAAGGAAACGAACGAGGAAGAAGAAACGGAACCAGCGGCTTCAATAGACTTGGAAATGCGACGGGGAATAATTCGACCTACAAGTAAACCACAAGGCAGCATTCTTGTTACAAACGGTGCTTCATCTCATATCAATAGTCGCAGCCTGGAAGAGATAAACCATAATTCATCAAATAATAACGAACGTCTTTCATTAGTGCCACTTGCCGCCAGCCTAGGCAGTATTTGTCGCAATGGTTTGGAGGAAACATCCTTTATCATGCGTTCATCCACGTCAGAAAGATTACCACCTCCGCCGGACGAGCTTCTGGCCGATTCGCCAAGACAAGAAAATTTTTCATTGATGGATAACGAGTCGTGTTCATCCACCATTTCTATCCCTCCTCCTATTGGATTCGGTGATTCTGAACCGGAAGAAAAAGATAGTTATCCAGGTGACAATAAGCCAGGTCTAATTATTACAAGTCCTACACCAACAAATAGCTCAGTATCATCTTCGCTAAAAGAAGTTGTAATGATTACTCCGTCGTCTTCTGTCCATGTATCAAAAAGACTCAACAATGAAACCTATCAAGAAATTGGCAAATATAAAGCGGATGGTAACCTACTTCTGAATAGCGTATCTGTACAAACTAATGACTTAACACAGGGAAATGACCGTACATCAAAATTGGATAACCCTGGTCACGTATCTATGAGATCTCCCCAATTCGAAGTACCAGATAAATATGCCGTCGGTGATAGTGAGTCAGAAATAGCAATATTGGATACCGAATTAGACAAGCAACATGTCCGCCAAAATCCGGAATGTTCTGATTCTGCTCAAAGTTCAGAAAGGGGTGGAACTATGAAAGCGAAAAAAGGTAAATTGCTTGTAATAAAAAGTGAAAGTAGTGATACAAGAAGCCATAAACCAATGTTACTTGAAAATGGACCTAAAACGGCTCAAGCGACAGCCAGTAATTGTTCTGAATCCTCGAAGACAAAAAGCAATTCGGGTAAAGTCTCTTATGGTCTTAGTGAATCTAGTAGCACCGGCTCACCCGAAGAAGATAAAGTCACAAAGAAACAAATATTTACAGTTCCACCGCATCGATGTGGCATGGGACATAAACATCCTTGCTTTTGCAAACCTCAACGTACTGGTAGCAACATCTTTATTTGCTCATGTTTAGAACAAGCCAAATATAAAAATACAACGTGTTGCGTTGATAAATGTCCTGAGCAGAATGCAGCCTCAAGAGAGCCGTATAGTTCACAAAGACCACCCAGAGAAAGACATTCTGATACATTAAAACGAAAAGGTCGAAAGGATAAAAAGTTGTCATCTTCGCTAACTGATTTATCAGGTACGTCAAGATCAGAGAAAATGAACGACTCTCAAAATTGTATAGGTAAAAATAGCAGCACAGCAAACAGACAACGGCACACTCAAAAATCATCGACGTTGTCCAGAATTCCTACCAAAACTGATCAAGTATCACAGCGTAAAACATTGACAATGAGCCTTGATAGGACTGTGCTGCAACAACAAAGGTCTTCTCGAAACGGAATTTTGAGCAACAAGCCTATCACTGTGGCCGCTGTACACCCATCTTCGAAGTCAAAAGATCGCCATGAAAATCGGTTTGGCGAAAAGTCCATATCGAAGGTGGTTAAAAAGAATATGCAACATGTAAGCCATTCTGAAGAATCTTCCGACAGTTCTGAAAAAAGTGATTCATCCAATGATACTGTACAGTCAAAGTCACTTCCAACATCTCCCACAGGCACGTCACGAGTTAAAAATGGCAAAGTAAGACTATCACCTATTTCTGAAGACAGTCAGAAAAGCAAATCTGGATATCCTTTGAAGTGTAAAAGAGCACCAAAATTCAAAATACAAGTCGTGCAAAGCTTAGAGAGACATAAACGGCAGCCCGTAAATGAAGTTTGAGTACTTATTTTCTCGATGCAATGTGGGGTATACCACGTTGGAAAAAGATGAACAACATGTGTCATAAAAGAAGTCGAAAATGTGTTCACAAGTTTAAGTCACAAGTATACCTTTTGCTCCATGAAAAGAATAAAGAAAACAATTGAAAGATAAGTTACTTTTAACTTCAAAATCCGGGAATAATATATGCAACGTGCTAGCTTCTAGTTGGTAATCTACATTATTGGTCATTGATGCTATTATTGTATGTATATAAAATCATATGATCCAGTGAGTAATGATAAGCAAAGCAGAACTGCAGATTTTGAGCTTCAAATAGGTCTTACAAATAACTATTCTAATTTAACAAAAAGAAATTTATTGTATATATATGCATACAGAGTGCAAAATTCTCACTAAAATATCATGCTTAAATTGTAGACAAAAACATTCATTTGTAGTAAATAGCTAAATTAATTCAATTGAAGCATCAAGATGTTGGAGCATCAACTTCGAAATCACAGCAAAGACAACTTCATAACGTTTAATTAAGTCTAAAATTACAAAGAAATATTTATACCCATCGATTTCCTGTGCATTTGACATATTAATGGATAATTGTATTACCTTTGCTGCAAGGAGAAAATTTGTTTTGGTAAATGAATATGATAAATTAGATTACTTTTCTCGTCCATTAATGTTCCTCTTCCAACTTGTCTTACCTGCTTGGAAATCTGGCTTTGTTAAAATAAGCGACCTGAGCTGGCATGTTTAAACACACTTGCAAGTTTACAAAAGGCCTTTTTTAGAATACCACAATTCTTGCTATGCCTCGAAATTCTCAAAAATTTTAGATTTTCAGCCTAAAATAATTCTTGAATTATACTTTCAAAAGACGCACAGTTAACTTTGGCTGGTAGATTAAGAACTACGAAGGATAGCTTATTTCAAAATATATGCTAGAAATTGACAATTGTTTTACTTTTTAAGAAAAAACACGTAAATAAAAACCTGGTGATAAAAGTCCTGAGTCCGGCTTAATTTTTGAACTATTCTAAAATTTTATATATATTAAGCTGACTTCTGAAATTTACCATCATCATCATGGGCTATAACATGCTACCTCTAATGAGTCATGACAGTAACAATAAAGCAGAATTAAACTAATAAAACACTAAACTAAAACAAACTGATCATGTACATTAAATTGTACAAGGAACGTCCAAGTTAAACTTAAGCACTATGGGCTTCCATAGGTTTAGCAACAATTAGAAAGTTTGCAAGGGATGTCATTACTACTCATCATAAGTTTAGAAACTTGTAGATTTGCAAATAGATATTTAACCTTTACTGCAGTCATTAAAGTGGGACTTAGGTTGGCATAAGCTGGACATGTTGTTATGGAGAGTTTTTGTCTTAAATTTGATTCAGTGGGTACATTTTAGATATAAATTCACTGATCGACCTCGAGTAAATTTTTGGACGCTCTATCTTGCGTATTTCCAAGAAAACGTAACTGTAAGAACGATTCAGATGAAGAAAACGTGCATAAACGTAAAGATGTCGTGCTTTTTAATGACGCGTGAATTAAATTTCATCCTGCAATATCTTAGTATAAAGAATATAACAATTATCAATAATTAGTATAGAGACTATTAATTGTTAATATTTGAAACTATACGAGGTAATAGCATACAGTTACAATATAATCATGTCTCTTAAATGCAACATGCAAAGTAAAGTAGTAATGGGACAATCATATTTTGGTCGGTCATTAAAAATATCGCAAAGTGGAATGCGAAATATTATAACGCACATACTTTTCATGAAACTCTAAATGTAGTCAAACGCACATACTTTTCATGAAACTCTAAATGTTGTCAAACGCATTGACCTGATTGCAGTAAGTCTTTCGGTTGTAATAGCGAGGAGATCCTGAATGGTGCTATGTTTTAGCCCATTGATATGGAGACAAAGACTGCCTGCTTCACGTAGGCAGAATGCAGAAAATTCACGCATCAAAGATCGGTCTGTAGGCTCGGTGGAATCGTTGCTAATCACTATATTCGCTATCAGAGGAATCGTCGTAATTGTGGCAGACATGTTGACTCTCTATTTTTAAACAAATTGCAAAGCCATGTAAAGGTTCCATTGTCATAAATGGGCTTACTTTGAACCCATGGCAAAGGTACTGGTTCGCCTTTCGTCTCATGCCATAAAGACGTTGAGCCCTTTGTGGAGAATTCCTTGTTGCACGCAGCACCCTTCAAAGCATGGTGTGCAACCCAATAACGAAAAATAGGAAAACATGAATGTCAACATCAAGTCTGCTTCGTTCAAAAAAATGACTATTTCTTTTGTTTTGTGCATGTTAGTTAGAAAGTAATTGGAAAGAACATAAATCTTGGTCCCCGGCTTATCTCTCTGTGGGCTATCCCACGCATCAAACAGTAAATAACTTCGCCGTTCAACTTATCGACTCTTGCAAATTTGCTAATGTCATTGTGAGTCACGTGACCATCTTCGAGTGCATGTAGGCCAAACTATACTTTTCCACATTTGCCATCGTATTTGGCGAAACGTGGTCCAGAAAATTCGCAACGGTTGCTTTATCAACTGAACCGTTGTATGGGTTCATGAATCCTCTTTTGGGAAAATAGTTTTTAACGTCCTTGAATGACAATTGACATGATGCTGGCGAACGAAAAAGTAGCAATTGTATTTTTCTGTTCAGCAGAGAAGCCCTCCCAAACTTCAAGTGCTTGCGTTACATCTGCCAGTTCCCAGTCACGTGCAGCATAGCGAAAATGATAAGCAAAACTTGGAATCCTGCCAGAATGTTTTTGGTACAATTAGGGCAAGTGTACGTCATTATAGACATTGCGTAGTGTACGTCTATTTTGACACAGTCGGTATGGTACCATTGGCTACACTAATCCCATAGAACCCATGTGATGTCTTCTTGTCCGAGATAACGCGCGTGCTGATGAGCATTGGTAGCAGACACTGGCATCAACTTTCACTTCCTCGCGAAACGATTGCCTCTCTTCGGGACTCAATTCTTCCCAGCCTAGTTTAAATTGTGTTCTAATTTCCTACATGTTTCAGGCAGCGCCTTGCACCTTCGCAGAAACCTTTCTTTTGTACGCCGAGTAAACGACGTTTGAGCTATCGCGCATTACTACTTTAATTGGCGTGGATGTTGACTTAGGCTTAGGTGGTGCTTTTGATGATGTTGTTTTCATTTTTTTATTTAATTTTTCTGTATTGGTAGTCTAAAAAGACAATGGTATCGCGGGTGCTTTCTGGTAGAAGCCCGTTCTGGAATACTTTTTTCCACGTCCCCATTTCTTACACCATTTCTCTAAAACTGAGCAAGGTGGCTCGTGATCTCCTTTGATCTTCATTATCAAAACTGGCATTGCCAGTTTCAATTGGGTTCACAAGCTTCTTTAGATGATTACACTTGGCATTGTTTACGCTATCTGATTTACAGCGTTTCCCCATACCCTTCTCCAATCCAATGATGAATTGCCTTCGTAGACCTCTGTTGTCTTGCCAGCACCGTTCGATGAAAGTGGGCAAATTCAAGCACAATTTCGAATTATCTTTTCACAAATTCTTTTTTAGGCTCAAGAAATGTTCAGCTGTGCCATTTGTTTTGCTGGTATCCGCAATACTTCGCCCCAACACATCCAGCATGCTATAGTTGCAATTTGTTTTGCTTCTTTGCGATTCATGGTCATGACATGTGCAAGACAAACATGTATTAATGTTTTTTCCAGGTCATCTTTAGTTGCCAATCCCATAACAATACGATATGTTCTGTTTATATACTCTTTGAGGTCACTCATACAGAATTCGCCGAAGCACACCAAGATAATGGCCCAACTGAAGTCGATCAAAATCAAGCCAGGATTGGATGTGTTTGCTTTGTATTTCCTATACTTTTTTTCATGTATGGCCATTAGGAAATGCCGTATAGAAAATTGGGCGTATGACGTAGTAATAAACTCCGCAACTGGCAACTGTGGAGGTTTGCCGAAAGGGTGTCTGATTGCTGCAACATAATGCAACATTTTAGGAAACCCTTTACTTTTTCCAGTGACAGTTCCTGTTGCATCTATGTAAAATATATCGTTTGGAACCTGTTCGTGATACATTTGGGCCATAGGTTCATCAATTAAAATTGTCTGTATATCAGTGTTACTAAAATGTGGCTTGTGTATATATCCGAAATCCGTTTATCGATTCCTCTTCATCTCACGCTGCGAACTATTTTTGTCCGAATATTTTCGAAGACGCTTCCCGATGGGCTTTCAAGGCGATTTTTTCAAACGCAGATTTTCCTGCGCCAGTGCAATTCCCGGCGGCGCATGGCTGCTGGTCAATGTTAGCTATCTCTTCGCGATATTTGTCTGAAGGCGGTACTGTACGATTATCTACAAAAAGGTTTGCAATTTAGCTTCTTCATCTCCTGTAAACGTAAGGGCTGCATTAGTTAGATGAGTAAATCTGGCAGGTGAAATTAAGCTGAATAACGTCGCTATCACGCTCAAAAACTTTAATGTTCACAACTGCACTACAACAACCCTTAATGCTACAGATTGCTCTGCTTTGGAAAAAAGGAGTGAACTTTCTAGAAAATTCTCCTCGCATTGCATTGTGCTTCAAAGCCCAGCAAAAGTATGGGTTACGTTTGTTTAGTTTGTCAAAAGTATGGGTTTGTTTAGCAAGTGTGGAGAAAAAGTTCGCATAACCTGTCCCCAGGCACCGTCTGTAATTTTTTAAACACTTCTATAGTCCGGAATTCTAAAAGCAATGGGACAGTCTTTTTCTGGATTTCAGCCTGAAAATCTACACTGCAAAGTTTTTCACTGCGTGACAAGCCTTGCAAACATTCGTCACTAAAAACAAGCAAGTTCTTCTATACTTTGTCATTGTTCATTACTGCAGATGTATTCAGAGCGATTTTCTCAGTATTGTCCACTACCAAATTCTCATGAGGTTCTGGCTCAGCAACCACTGGCGTATCGTTAGACAGCGGTTTAGACATTTGCTCAGACACCGAGTTGTCAACTGACCTCACCTACTCCAGCTCCTGGCCCTTTCTATGTGGGGGGATTTTTAAAAATTTTGACACAATATCACCACAAACAATCCCAACAAACCCCGCGTTGTCCACCATACTACGCTGATTGCCCGAAACAGAAGTTACATCTACGTTACCTTGTTGCTGATCATGACTTTCCCTGCCTTCTCCGTGGGACTCACGTGACATGGGAGAGCTATTGTTCCCCAACACTTTGGAAAAAAATACCATCCACATAATTGTCAGAGCGGCTCTCTGATACTTGTAGTTGTTCAGCAGCGTCACCTCCCAGGGCCATGTCTATGCCATCATCAACTCCACTGTGTCCTCACGCAAGAATTCGGGAAAATCTTGATCAGCAATACCATCAAGAAATACTTCATTTACACGGTATAGACAAATCACCTTTTTAATAGCCTTGTGATGAACTCGAGTTGAATTGTAAAAGGCCTTTGCTATAGGTTCCCATTGGTTGATACTTGTCAGGGTCATCAGGCAAACATTTTGGTTTACCAGCACTGCATGCAATTTCCATGCATTTTAATTCTTATTCAAACAATATCATTCTTTCGGCTATGTGCCACTATGACACTTAACACGAACCGTGGCTCTTGGCTTGCACATCAATTCAGCCTACAGGTAAAAGAAGATAATACCATTAGAGTCGGGCTTGCAAGTTATGTATGGCATGATTTACAAGAAATGGTGGCGAGGTTAAACAATAGACAAGGCGTTGTGTCCACTTACACTCTGCAAGCTCTTTGTTTCGTTGATCTTAGTTGCATTCAGCGTCTGTTGCAGTCGTGAGGAAGAGCTGTCTCCATTCTGGATCTGTGCCGTGGTTCTCGGCTTGCACATCAATTCAGCCAACAGGTGAAGGAAGATAGTATCATTAGAGTCGGGCTTGCAGGTTATCGTATAGCATGATTTACAAGCAATGGTGGTGAGGTTAAACAACATACAAGGGGTCAGGTCCACTCTGCATGCTCTTTGTTTTGTTGATCTTAGAATTGCGTTCGACATCTGTTGCGGTCGCAAGGAGGAGCTGTCTCCTTTCTGGATCTGAGGAGCGGTTCTCGGCTTGCACATTACGTCAGGCTGCAGGTGAAGGAAGACAGTATCATTAGAGTGGTGCTTGGAAGTTATCGTATGGCATGAATTACAAGCAATGGTGGTGAGGTTAAGCAATAGACAAGGTGTCGTGTCAACTTACACTCTGCAAGCTCTTTGGTTCTTTGTGATCTTAGTTGCATTCTATGTCTGTTGCGGTCACGAGGAGGAGCTTTCTCTATTCTGGATCCAAAATGTGGTTCTCGGCTTGCACCCCAAGTCACCCCACAGGTGAAGAAAGATAGTGTCATTAAAGTTGGAGCAATAAGCTGTTGCATGGGATAATCCATAGCCAAATTTGGCTATTTACATATCGTTTTTATTGACCGTCTGGGAATAGGCAGGGTCTTCAAGCATATGACGCAACTTTTTGCTTAAAGCAGTAATGAACATTGGAGTCCCAAAGTCGCTGCTTGTATGGACACCGTCTCTTGGAATATAATAAACTTCAAGAACAAGAGGATCATAAGATAAGGTTACCTGCAAAAAGGGAAACGAAGTTCTGGCTTGAGAAATAAGTCCACTAAGGTCATCGTCTATGCGCTTGCAATCACTCCCCACTGTCCGATCATTTGTGCCAACCAGAAGTACTACTGCAGAGGCTTTCAGTATGGCACTCTGTGCAGATAGCTACTTGCAATTTTTCCCTCATGTGGTTGAACTTGCCCCAGGTGTACAATTAATGTACCAGTTGGAAGACTATCTCACCTTGCATCAAGCATCGTAACTAGGAGCATTTCTGTAGCATTGTTAGTATACTTTGAGCCCCGTGTTCTGGAAATGCCCTGCAGACATCCACTGTCATAAGCTACTATCCTCCTCCATTCACCAGATTGCAATCTTCCACTGCTCTCTTCGGAATCGACGAAACCAGCTGGGCAGTACATGGTATTCTCTGTTTGACGTAAATAATTACGCAGACAAATGGCAGCTAGCACATAACGAGCTACATTTTCTTGTGATGCACGAATCGGACTGCGAAACAGCCTCCAACGAGCAACCACAATACAAAAAGCATTTTAAATAACCCTCCTTGCACAGGAAACTCTGTATAGATTTGCTGTTCGTCAGTGAGTTTTTCAGGATATGGGTGCATTAACTTTTTCTTCAGGGGAAAGATTTCGTCTGCAACAAAGTAATAGGGCAATTCTATGTCACTTCCTAAGTTTTTCAGCACGTGGAATTGAAAGCGCATCTTCTTCAAAGCACTGTCCCATTTCAGAGTTGAGCAGAACACTGCTATCATTGTTGCTGCCATACCGCCCAACATCTGCCAGAGTAAAGCTATACCTTGCATCACAAATGGCAAGTAGCACAAGACCATAAAACCCCTTATAATTGTAATACTGCAATCCAGACCCAGTGGGGCCAGTCCATGGCCATATGCTTTCCACCAATTGGTTCAATAACGTGTGGCATGCTCCAGAGCATTTCAAAATCATTGCTTATACCTTTCCACTCATCAGCAGATGATGGTTATCTAAGATAGGTTTCTGAAAGGGCTTCATAAATTGAAATGCATACTTCTATGTTGCTGATTGTTGTTCGGCCAACTCAGAAAGAATAGCTGAGTGTTTGCTGAGAGCAGCCTGTTGCAAGATATCTTCATGCAATAACCAATCTCTGACGAGTAGGAATGGCTTGAAGAAAAACTGTATCTTTCTTTATTATCTTTGCTTCTTCAAGACTGTACAAGTGATCAAAGTATTCCTTCGACATTTGCAGTTACCTGAAATGATATTCTCGATCGTTCAACCTTAACTCTTGCTCAAGCCCATGATACTCGCTACATGATTTATTTTTGAAAATTTGAAAATTTATCTGACTCAGAACCTTTGTTTTCTTTGTCTTGGAGCTTTCTGTTTTTCTCGTCGTTATCTACGTTTTCGTAAGATGTAAACAGTACTCATCATTGCAAGCAGTTTTTTTATTTTGTACGGCCATTTTGAATTCACGATCAACACGAATGGCAAATGAGTACATGAGTAAGATTTAGCCTCCCCGCTGCCAAGGAATTTAGTTGCAGATGTCATTATCGTAATTATCGTGATTAAACCATAGTGAGAACCAGGCTTTAGGAATTTTTCCACTTAAGCCGCTGCTGAACAGTTTCCTGAGACAATATTTTTTAGGAAATACGCAAGATAGAGCTACCAAAAATTTACGATCAGACCGTGGAGGGCTATATTTCATTAATATGTCATTGAAAACTTATTATATCGTCCAAGGGGTAAAAAGTACCTGTACATAGACAGCACTATGTCATTCGACACTTAGGAATTTTTCCAATTAAGCCGTGGCTGAGACGTTTTCAGAGATAGTATTTTTTAGGAAATACGCAGGTTAGAGTTACCAACAATTTATGACCGCACCGTGCAGGGCTACATTTCATTAATATCTCATTAAAAATTTAATATCTCATCCAGGAGGTAAAAAGTAGATGTACATAGAGAGCACTATGTCATTTGACACTTAGGAATTTATCCACTTAAGCCGAGCCTGAGTCGTTTTCAGAGATTAATGTTATCTCAAGCAGTTCGGATTGCTTGAGTATGAATAAGCTTTTACGGTCGGTTGTCCCAATTTTGTAGTGCAAATTGTCTGGCCGGTACACCAGGCAGTACTAACCGAATGGTCAAACTGCAAAATGAGGACTGAAATCATAATGTAAATCAATAACCAATAAAAAAAGACAGGGATGGTGGGAGGAATTGAAATGAATGTATGCGAAGCACATTAGCAAAACAATGAACCATTTTATTCATTCATTTCTTTTTATATTCTTTAAACACAAGATGCCAACCCCATGGGTATGTCACTGCAGGATCAGGGATCTGATTCTTATCACCCGTTAGCACTTTGCCGTGTGCAAATGACAAGGAATGGATGATTTCTTTCCACATTAACTCTGATTAAATTCGAAATTTAATCACCGTTAACATTTTTGGGGAAATACGGAAGATAGAGCTCCCAAAAATTTATGACAGCACCGTGGAGGGCTATATTTCATTAATTTGGCATTAAAATATTTTTACAACATTCGGAGGGTAAAAGGTAGATGTAAATGCGAAGCACTCTGTTCGTGGCTGAGTTGTTTCAAGAGTTAATGTTTGTCAAGAAATTGGGCGTTGAGCATACCGGCCCGAATTGCTTCAGTAGGAATAAGCTTTACGGTCGGTGATACCGATTTGCTGTGCAAATTTTGGCCCACAGAACACGAAGTGTGACCCCACCAAACGTATTATTATTATTCGTACTATTAGTGCAGTTAGGATCAACAAATGGTAGGGTTAGACTTATATACTAAACGCCATCTATTCTATGATTTCTCCCCACCCTCCAAACAATAAGCTTAGAGAAAAAGTGGCAGATCAGGAACAAATCGATAAATTTAAACGAAAATCAAAAAATCATAACGGAGGCACCTGAAGCAGCTAACTGCGGCAAGTTGATAGGAACCTCCTAAGGAAACTAAAAGCCAAAAAGGTGGTCAGCATAAGGCTACACAAACCCAAAGAGTGGCATATAGCTGCAAGCAGTGGATGATAATTTTGGTTGGTATGAGGCAACCAACGACAACCTCCCCCGAGTTCTGGGAAGAATAGCCTGCGGGAAATTGAAGCGGAATGGGCAGTAAAAGACAGAACAAACAAAAACAATGAGAATCACCATTTCGACCGGATGTCGACTGAGTATGGGTAAGTCAACATAATACAGCGAAGTTAAGTAGGCGAATGAAGTAATCAAAATGAATATAACAAAATAAGCTATGCAAAATTAAAGCACAAAAACATGAAAGGTATTTAGAGAAAACTACCGAACCGAGTAGGACAAAGTTTGTGAGGCTGATAATAATTGGCTCTGAGACAGTTTTATATAAACCTTGTAAGCATCGCTGGACCTATGCCCCAGGGCTCGAATTAAGAAATCCGGAAGGCCAAGGGCAACCGCTGTTGTGGGTGCCCCAACGCAAAAACTATGTAGAGTGAATGTGTTAGGCCATCCCCAACAACTCAAGGTGGTTTGTAATTTCGAGTTCAAAGTTGATTTGGACAGAGGAGAACCATTTGCCCACCGAAAAAAGGGCCTGCGATATGCCCACAAAGATTCACATAGTGCAAAAGGGCTGAAACCAGACAAAGGGCAGTGCCTGAGTAAGTCAAGATCAAGATGTAGCCCTGCCCAAACTGATCCGTTTTAGAGTATTTCAGTTTAAGAAATACGTGATCCGATGCTTGATTACTGATGGAAATGTTGCTTCCAGTCATATGTTTTGCCGCGTTGAAACTTTCTGATGGTGTTGTAAATTCTGAGGCTCGCGGCAACCCCAAGAAGGCTGTCAAACAGGCGGCCCAAAACATTACGTCATCAAACTTCGAAAGGTCAAGTTGGGACCGGATGAGTGAAAAGACCATTGGGGTGATTGACACTTTTTGCCTTCCCACAGATGTTCGAGTCCTGCGCAGACCCCTGGTGGCCATTGCAATGCGTAAACCACCTTCCAGGGGGTCAGGATAACCATGTCGTAATTGCAAGGAGCAAACTGCGGCCAAATAGACTCTTACGGAGGCAGCTTTGCAAGTATTGCTCAACTTGGAGATGAAGTGGAGCAAAGTTAGCTCTAAGATGGGAAACGGTAAGCCGCAACTGTTAAGAAAACCATTCTTAGTCAAAATTTTATAAATGTTCTTTGGGCTGATTGATATGTTCTCTGGGTATTCAGAGAGAGAGTTATTTAACAGGTGTTGCCACCCTTGGTCCAGGGTGGATAGAGCAATCGATTCAGCATTTCCCGAGGAATCTCCGCTGGGGATCGATCAGCGTCTGGATTGTGGATGAAAAATGTCTGCAAATCAAAACGTGAAAGGGCATCAGCAGCTGTATTTTGACGCCCTGGGAGATGTATAGTAGTAAATGTAAAATTACTTACAATTGCCACCAGCGATAGTTCCCGCAACAGGAAGGCCAAATGGCGATCTTTGCATGTGCCCTTCTGCAGAGAATGGACTACAGCCATATTGTCGCAGCAAAATGCAATGCGGAGGCACAGCCAGGAACTCCCCAGAGTTTAGCAGCTAAAACAATGGGGATCAGCTCGTTCACTACAATATTCAGTGAGAGAACATTAGCAGGCCAAGGGGCAGCAAACCACTGAGATTTAAAAATCACGGCATAGCCTTTACTTTCTGCTGCGCCAGATGTGATTCTAATCGTAGGAGCTTCTATCCAATCACAATATAGAAATAAACTACGGCCATTCCATTGTGCTAACAAATCGCGCCACCAATAGACATCATCACGCTCCCATGTTGACAGGAGAACATGGTGCCCAGCGAGTTAACTTTTCTTGAATACTCTGAACTTTATCAGCAGGTAAGCGTAATTCCAGTGTATGCGAGCTTAAGACAAAACCCAAAAAAGTTATTTCGGTTGATGGGCCTTCCGTTTTGCCCTCAGCTATTGGGACACCCAGTTTGTCACTGAGATTCAAACAATGTTGAAGCATACTGGCACAAGCATCTGTGCCCGTGTTACCGAATATGATAAAACCAACCAGATAATATTGGATGTAGGCCTGTGGGCCGTAATTTCCAAAAATTGATTGCAAAACGTTACCGAAGCGAGTGAAGATCTTCGGGGCTGAGCGTAAGCCAAATGACAAGGCAAGGTCAACAAAGTAGTAACCCCCCAGGACATGCCAAGGAAGCGACAGTCCCCCGACCGGACTGGGAGAAGGTGGTAAGCTCATTTGATATCAAATTTGGCCATGATAGTATTTCGGCCAAGCATCATAATCTTTGATATCGCTTCTGAGATGCCAGCGTATGAGACCTCTGCGTTACCGTCCAGGATGAAATCATTGACTCATTTGTTATGCGGAAAAGATAAGTCTGTGATCAGACGCCACATTCCGGGGTTTGACTTGGGAAGCACGCCAAAACGATTGGTTATCATGCACGGCAGGGGGGGCACAGAGAAAGGGCCGGCCATCGTGCCTTCGCAGAGCAGGTCAGTTACCTATGTATTTATCGATTATCTCAGGCTGACGAATGGCTGACAGGTAATTCCGAGTCGCTGATAGTGGTACCCCCACCCCCGCATAAACCAATATTAAAACCAAACATAAGTCCCTCAAGAACCCATTTCGCATCGAGATGAGAAGACAAACGCAAATAATTATGCCAAGAGTAAGGGCAGCGATGGCGTCTACGGTTGTCATCACCAGGTAAGGCAGTAGCTTTGGCTGAAGGACAAACTCGTGCTCTGTGGTCGCCTTCGCAGAGATAACATCGGTGGGCATAAATGCATTGTGTGCCGAATTTGCAAGAGGAAAAATTTCACGGACACTTGCCCCACCTTTTTCACCCCGGATGTTAAAACAGTGGCCATAAGTGTGGGGTTAACTGTCGCCCATGCAAGCAGATTGTTGGCTGCTTGTTTTCTAAAAAGTAGATGTATATACAACGC
This sequence comes from Sanderia malayensis, assembly GCA_013076295.1. Taxonomy (NCBI): domain Eukaryota; kingdom Metazoa; phylum Cnidaria; class Scyphozoa; order Semaeostomeae; family Pelagiidae; genus Sanderia; species Sanderia malayensis. The sequence goes on from RQOL01000024.1 coordinate 265,245, forward strand.
ACTTTGCCATCGCAGTCTTAATTGTTTACAAAATTAGGCCCTTGTTCGGTAGAAAATTACATTCATAGAGAAAATACCTTTTCAATTAGTGTTGTCCTCTTTCCGGGAGAGTGCCAAATGCCAATTGCCACGTTGTTTTAAGTCCTTGCTTTTTATTTAGTTTTAACTTTGGCCCCTTCTTGATACCCAATTTTTTTCTTTGAAACTTTGAGTGTCAGTCTTGACAACCTCAAGCTTGTTCTTTCCTCCGTCTGCCAAATTAAAGACAAATAATTTCTTACAAGACAAAAGCCCTCACCTTTCTGTTAGGCCATGAGTCATGACGCACGTGCAGTGCAGTGCAGAGGGCGGCACGACACCACCCACTTTCCGAGCCACACACATGGAGTATCTCTGAAAATGAAATAAGGTCTCTTGGAATAGGGACCTTGAGAATACGGCCCCTTGGAGTAAACCCCCATATGAATAGGCTATAAAAACAGTCTGTTGCGAGGCAGCTTTCTGCATCTTGTATTTTTTAACTCAGCCCAAACTTCATCTCCAAAATCCAAGTTCTCATCTGATTTTGAACCTTCCATCTTAGCTGTGCCAATGAAAACTTATAAAAGCCGACATAAATAGAGTTATTGTTTCAAACCTCTTGCTCACTTCATATACCCGAGGTAAGGACCGGAACCACGAGCCCCCGTACACATCATTATATTTAGTTGAAATTTTGGAAAAAATTGCAGAAATTCAATAGACAGAAAAAAGAAAAAATAGACATTGATTTTTTTTCATTACAAATGAAATTCAGTGGCAACAGATTAATTAACAAATATTCTAACTTCTTAAAAGAATTCAGTTTAATTTTCCAGCTTAAAATCCTGATAAATAATTTTGTTTTAAGCCTTCATAAAATTCTTTTGCCGAGTAAGTATATTTCTTATGAATAAGTTAAACAGTTCTTAAAAAAATTTTAGGAATAAAGTCTGTTTAACAAAAGTAAAATTGAAAACATTTTTAGATATACACTTTTTTAAATAAGATTATTAGATTTATTTCAGGAGTCTTGAAATTTTGTATTTTTAGCCTGAACTTGTTCTTAACCAACCCTTGTTTTGCTTTAGGAGAATAAACCATTGAAATGAATAAACCATTTAAATCCTGATTGCCCTTTTGCTACTATAAACTATAAACTTATAGCTTAGAGCAGAAAAAGAAAGTGAAAAAGTGTATATCCAAAACTTGCATATTAAAATATTATAATACAACACAAGAGGCTTCCTCCATTTCTGTTACCTCCTCAAGTTGTCCCCCTTGAGAAACATTCTTCACCATCTCAACAATCTAATCAAAGAAAAACACAAATTCTTGTCAAGAAATTCTCAGCTAGCGCATCTAAATTCATGGAAACAAACAGAGAAAGATAAGTAACTTACTTTATCCATATTTGGGAAGCTTCCTTTTGAAAGTTTAGAGAAAATCTCTTTTCCATTCAGTTTCACCTCAAAAGATCCTGAGAAACAATACAAAATAATTTTAGATCAAACGTCAGTTAAATAAATCAACCGTGCTAAATTTTGCAGAAAAATTGATAATGAAGAACAATGTTGATTTTATTCGTTGTAAAACCCAAGTACAGCCCAAGTACAACCCAAGAACAACCAAAGAACAACCCAAGAACAGTCCGAAGACCCCAAGAAATTGATGACTTTGTTGTTGTTGTCATTGGTATGGTAGTTTGGTTGGTACTTACGAGATCTGCCAACGAAGCCAGAAACCTCGGCATCAGGTACAGCTTTTTTTATGTCACTAGCCAAGCACCTGTACCGTGGAAAGTACCCTCAGTGACCACTAAAAACAATGATATGATTATTAACTAAGCCATTACTGTGCTTATCAAAAACTAGCTGGGGTCAAACATTCCTATACAAAAAGTTATCAGTGTATCATGAAATACAAGTAGACTTAAAGTTACGGACACTAAAACTTAGGCCCGTTGAGGAAGCTTGCAAAATTAGCCTTGTAAATGTAACTCAAAAAATTTACCAGTATTCAATATCGATTTTTACTTCAGTTGTCATCTTGTTGATACTATACGCCAAAGTTTTTCGACTAAATTTCAGAGAAGAGCAAGACAAAATAATCTACCTCCGTTTTGTTATTAACTGCTGAATTTTTTCTGCAATGCAAAATGCCAGTGAAAAATTAATGCCAAGTCATGGTGACGTCACTTAGGTATGAAAGAATGCAATATGCCATACAAAAATTAATTTTCAATCAATCAATCAATCAATCAATCAATCAATTTCATTCATTCAAGCTTTTAATTACAGGATAAGGATTAACTTGATTAATTGAAAAAACAGAAGGGGGTACTAACCGAAACAACACAAATACCGCTGAAGCATTGCTCTAAAGAAAAAACACAACACAACAACACATTTTATAACTGGAACAGACAACCAAGTTTACAGTACAAACTGTCAATAAACTCAGAGGAGTACTCCTCTGAGTTAAAGATGAAATGATAACGTTTTCAACGGATAAACAGTTTCATGGCTATTCTGTACAGTACAATCCCTTCTCATCGGCTAGAATAGCATGCGTTGCATCAAAAAACTTTGGCTTGAAAGGTATGTTATGTATCTGACCCTCTACGTTATTTGTTATTTGTTGCTGTTCAGATTTATTATTTCTGACAACTGGAAATTTCCTCAGTATCCCACATTGAATCTAGATCTTAGGTTACAAAAATTTTACCAGCACCAATACATATTCTATTGTAATATGTAATATGTAATATTTTTGTTTTTTCCTGGCATTCATTGCTACTTTACTTATTACAGTGAATTGAATACGATTTGCTTGTTAAAAATATTATTTTTACTAAGGTTATATGTGCATTACTGCAGTCCTAATATGCTTTTTTCCCAACAGGTAATGGCTGTCTTTATCTTTTATCAACTTTTGCAAATGACCTCAAGCTAGACAAGAGGTAAGTTTTGGTGGGAAGTGGGTCGTTTTAGCAGATAAAGGTTAGGTAGTCTTCATAGCACGTTTTGTGTTTTATAAGAAAGTTGCGTTTGGTTTTTCAAAAAGTTCAGTGCTGGAACTTTGAAACCTTAGAAAGTTGAAATATTAAAAATTTTAAAGGAAATTGGCACTCAATATTTGTAATTATTTCCATATTCATATGATGGTTATGCATATATTTTAAGATAATTTGTTGCCTTGCTTCCACATTCTTCAGAGATGTTATGATGTTGAGGGTTTTTGAAGAAATATAGCACATTTATAGCATCTCTTTCCCTCCATCACTGTGTATGCACAGTAACACAAAATTTTCAAATTTTATATTAAGAAAATGTTGAGCACGTTTAAGTGCTGAAATTAGTAAATTGCTAAGAAAGCCTGAAGGCTCGACAGAAAAAGCTTTTGTTTTAAAAAGTGTGTATTGAAATAGATAGTTAACTACAGTAGTAGAAGCAGGTGGGATGCATACAACTTATGCCGAAAATATCTTTTGTGAAATTAATGTTTTTGGTGTATTAGCATGAAACCAAAATATAATTATGGGTTGGGGCTGGGACAAGAGGTTTGTTGTCTGCATTTGTTCCAGCTAACATGTATCATACAACAAGATTTTATATCTCCTATGAAGCTTTCACAGATTCTACCCAGAGATTAAGATTAAAGTTAGCACTCTCCATCATTACCAACAGCAAATTCGATTTGTTCACAGAGGTTTATTTTGCTGCTCTCTCAAGCTAGTCACAAATTAAATATGATAAAAGAAAGCTTTTAAAGTGATACACTGTGGTTCATAATTGTAGATTTAATTTTTCTTGTTTTTGCATTCTTTTAGTTTTATCTATGAAGGTGGCTTGTATGATTTGGCTTGGAGTGAGTGCAATGGGAATATTCTTATCACTGCAAGCAATGATTCAAACCTTCAAATGTGGAATACAGAATTTAAAGAGGTCAGGCAGGCAAAGTCATTTGTTTCTATTACATTCATTTTGGCGAGAAGACTAGAAATGATATTTAACATGTCATAAAACCATGATATTTGTTATCTCATAAGGTGTATGTTTTACTGATTTTAAACTTTAAAATTTCAGGGCCCTGTCAAATTATTCGGAGGACACAAGAAAGAGGTGATATCTTCTGCATCGTAAATCGGAACTTCATCCATATCATATTTCTTGTTTTAATATTAAACTGGAAATTCAATTAATTTTAGACATATTCATGATTCTATGTTGGTCTGCACGGAAACACAAATATGCTCTTTGTCGATAATTTTTGCAGAAAAACAGTGGAATAATGAAATTATTTTTCTGCAAGCATCAATACTTATTTCATTATATTTTCTTGTTAGGTAAACAGTGTAGCATGGAGTTTAACAAGGGACACTCAGCTATTTGTATCTGGTTCGTGGGATTCTTCAATAAAACTGGTATGCTTGTTTTGTTTACCCTTAACACACACTTTCATTGCAATTATAATTATGTCTTGTCAACTTACTGGTGTTTCTGTGGTGTTTTTGTATTTATCGGTTTTCTTAAATCAACCCTTTGAGATCAAGTACCTGTATGTCTATATCTATATATCAAGTGATTGCATAACAAAGTATTACATTGCAAATCCGTGAATATGATTGTGGACACTAATGCATCCTCATTTCATTGATCATTTTACACATTTTACTATCAGTGGGACCCTGACCAATACGAAGCCTTGAACACCTTTAATGATCATCACGGTATTGTTTATTGTGTTGCATGGTCTCCTCATCTGCCTGCAGTATTTATGTCTTGCTCAGGTTTGTTAAATTGATTATTTATACAAACTCCACTTTTAACTGCTTAGCAGTTCTTGTATGTTCTCATTTATATTAAGATCAGGAGAGAAAATGCAAATTCAAAGTATGCTACACTGATCTAGATTTTGCTTATTAATGGCGAATAGACCTAAATTTTTTCTTGCATTGGCAGTTAACTTTATTTTTTGTTTTTTTTTTCAAAAGGTGATGGTGATGTGCGGTTGTGGGATGTGCGACATGGAAATTGTGTCAATATGTTAAAACCAGGGTGTGGTGAGATTCTTAGCTGTGACTGGACCAAATACGAATCTGTAAGTTCATTTGTTGAATTTCAAAGAAAAGTTTGAAAACCAAGATGTGGAAATTTTTCAATATTTCAGTAATTTATGTGAGAATGTTTTCTTTTTCTTCAGACAATCTTAGTGACTGGTGGAACAGATTCATCATTGAGGTGTCTGTAATTGAATTGTATATTGTTTGTTATTGCTTGTTTCTGATTATGCCATCATTTACTTTAATTTTTGACCATTGCAATTGATGAATGTCTTTTGGGGACATTTATTAATGTCTTATTTGTTTTTTTACATATCTTGTAGCGATCTCAAATTCATTTCATCATTAATTGATTGTAATATGTAATTTTGTTTTTATTTGAAGGGTATGGGACTTTAGATCGCCTGCTATTCCTGTTAAAGTGCTCACCGGACACAACTTTCCAGCTCGCAGAATAAAGGTATTTGCATTGTTTGTGAGCAGATGATATCTTAGCAAAAGGCATTGAATACCACCAGTTTTCTGTACTTCTTGTAGTTTTAGTAAAGACTTCATAGAATGCTAGTACATGCACAATTCTCTGTAACGATTTTCTGGAATCCGATTCACGCCTAGTGACCTATTTGTTACCATGGGCTTCCAAAGGAAAGTTGCAGATAAAAACTTCTTTATTTTAAAAAGCGTTAATTTAGGGTGCATTCTTTTGGGAACTTTTTTTGCCTTTTCCTTTTTCGGAGACTCTGGAGAGATGGAAAGCGCGTTTTTTGGTCAATTCCCTGGAAAATCCGAGACTTCGCAGTCTCCAAACTTTTCTGTCTCCAGAGCAAGAAGACTTTGCAGACTTTGCAGAGATTCTCGTTTTCACGTGACACGGCATTCAAATCAAGGCAACCTAGCTTAATATTTCCACGGCAACCAGCAACGTTTTCAAAATGAATCAAAAATTGAATTTCTCAAAACTCTTCCATTACGTTTTTTGGAGTCATGCATCGGAAGTCTGCGAACTCTACTTTTTTATGAATTCGGAAGAGACAAATTTTCCAAAAGAACGCATCCTTGCGGTGCTTGTTTGAAAAGTATGAACTATTATTATTATGTGTAGGCGTAGTGATTCTGATTTAATCATGATTTTATTTTTGATGCCATAATTTGCTTCGTTTTGACCTCGATGGATATGGAATTTTCTGGAATACAGTACATCCACCAGGATTTGACCTAATTCTCAGAGTTATTTATTTAATTCCAGTGTTCACCCCATTTTCAGCATCAGTTAGCATCAGTTTCCTACGATAAAACTCTCAGGTTGGTAATTGCTTTCTAAAATCATACTTCTTTAGTAATTGTTTAATATAAGTAATCATTATGAATTTTAATTTGACGTTTTGACTTTTGTTAAAAGATAAAACGATAATACTACATTCAATTTGTTACTTATTCACCGTTTCTTCTGAGCATTTAGAATATCTCAATAGAGAAAAAGAATTATCAATGCCTGTATTAATATTTCTGTTGTAATTATTTTAATAATAGAAACAATTATTATGCCTTTGTTTATATTTTTCAGAATTTGGGACTACTCGCAGAGTTCATTTCCAATTGAAACATTGAAACATCACTCAGAATTTGTGACTGGAATTGATTTTAGCCTATCAAATCCTAACGAGGTATGATGTGCATTGTGTATGCATAATTTAATAATTGGTATGCGTTGCGAACTGAACAGAAAATCTATAAAATACAGAGCCTGGAGAATAGTTGTACAATTTTTAGGACTTTGATAAATTTAAGCAGTTTGTAATTACTTTAGACAAAAATGCGTATGCTGGATATTTTATTGTTGCCTAGATCATCGATTGTTCATGGGACGAGAATGTGACTTTATGCCACCCAAAGTCGCTTAACTAATGGTAAATACCGAAAGAGAGGTAAATAAATGTTTGTTTTTTTCTGGAAGTTAAGTAAATATGTAATTTGTATATTTGTAATATTGGATTGCAGGCTACTTCCACTGTGGATGCCATGGAAGAGTCGAATTTCAAGCTGATTGTTGGTATAATGGTTGTACTTGGTTGTACTCAAGTCTACAGCATGGTTTACTGACAGAATGCTCACAACAACTCGAAGGTTTTAACAGGAAGGCACACGCATTAAGTTTGAATATATATTTGAGTTGTCAACCATAAAATCTCTTGATACTTCTTAATGGGGCAAACACATGAAATTATAGACCTGAGGAGTAATTTTAAATGTCAGATTATATATATTATATTTTGCTTTAATTCAAAAATATAAAATGTGCAATTGATACCTTTTCGTTACGACATTTTGTATTTGGATTTAATGACTTCTTATTAATATCTATTTATAACTTGGATATTGATAAATTTCGTCAAATTCGGAATTAAAATTTTGTGCAACTGTTAATCTTATTTGATTTGTCTTTTTATCCAATTTACATGACTGGAAACATTTGTGAATATCATGTAGTTTTTGCCTGTCTTGCAGAGAGGATGCCCGCCAAGCATAATGCCGAATGTAATGGATTCGTCCTCATTACTGTTGCCGCAGATCAGTGGCGATCCTGAATCACCAATACATCCTCCAATACCAGGTGTGGTTTCATTATGCAGACTTCCACCGCAGAAAACTTTGAAGTTGAACCTTGCAAATGTTTTGTGATCCTTTGTAAAGTAATCATGACACTTGTAAAACGGTATGATTGGAACATCTATTTCTTGCAACGTCTCTGAGACTTCATAATTTTTCAATTTGCTATCGCTGTATTCTTGAAGCACACTTTTGCTTCCCCAACCTGAAGATAACACCTAAACATGTCATTTTTTAGATTTGACTTAATTCTAGAAGTCAAAAAATACAAACATACAAATACAAAAGTGTCATATTTTATCTATACTCTCATGGCATTTACCTGGTATCTTAACACTTTAATTTTGCAAGAGGTTGATTTTGCTTACCTGCAGATTTACAATTTGTTGCGTGCATCCCATCTGTAGGAAGACGAGCCACAGACATATTTTCTGGCACACTAACATTGAGCTTGATAAGGGCAATGTCAAAGTCCCAAGAAAATTTACCAGGAGGCAGAAACTTGTATTTCAGCATAAACATGCGATGAACAACAATTTTTGAGACACCAAAAACGTTCTTTGTTTTTATTTTGTCTCCAGGTTGTCCTGAAATAGGGTCATATTAAATCACTATTAATCAAATGCAGAATAAATGACCTTTTAACCAGATGTTTCAAGTCGAGATTTTCAATGAATGGTGCTGTTCTTACTGATATTAACCAATAAATGTTCTGGCTGATATTTGATATCATCAACACAATGAGCTGCCGTTAGTATCCAATCTTTGCTAATGAGTGTACCAGTGCAGATTTGAAATGGAGCATCTGGTTGAAGAAAGGACAATGATGCCGTAAATGTCCATTGACTTTCATTGGCAGTTCTACCACCAATCATTCTTCGAAGTCTGCAAATGACAAAATACGTTTTTCAAATTTTGTCTTCCAGGGGTAAAGTATTCAAATTTTCCCGTTCTCCTTTAGTATTCGACTCTGGGTTTATAGTTCTTTCATGCACACGGTTTCTGTAATATTGGGTATTCCATAAACGGTGTGAAGAATGTTACATGGGTTAAAAAAAGGGAGCGGGAAAGAGCCAGCTGGAATTCCGTTTATCTCGGACAAATCATTAAAGGAGACCTGCAAAGGTTTAGCAAGATGAGCTCTATTAACTAAGTTTGACCCGCTAAATTCAGCAGTGGTATTCATTTTTGCAGATTCGACGTATTTTTCTAGATATCGGCTCTCGAAAGTTGAAATTTAAAATAGCCTCGATTTCGATCCTCACCTCGTGACGTCAGAGATGAACAATCTTTTTTGGGCCTGACTCGAGAACAGAGTGTCACAGGCTATCTTTAAAACACCGAATCCGGAATCCGGAATATGGAATCCGGAATGATAATAATAATAATGATTATTGTCATTCAACCATTGAACATAACTATAAAGATATTTACAAAAAAAGCAAGCCCATGCTTAAAGGGAACGTGCAAAGATAAAAGGCTCTTTTTAAAAATAGATCGATGAGAACCGGAAGAGAATGCAAAAGGGCAACAACAACAGGCCTAATCTTCCATTTGCGCTTCTCTGATTGGTTAATAAACCAAATCTATTTGTAGCAGTTGCAAATGCACGCCTTTTAACCTTGCAGGCTTGCACTATCCTTTTAAAGAAAGCTATTGTTACGCTGCTTTTTATCACATCTGGTATGCTATTTTAGAGTATGCTACCCCTAATAAATACAGAATTCATGCCAACGGCCGCAATGGATGTGCTAGGAAGTAGACGTATATCATAACTTGGCGTTACCAACCAAATATCATTTAACACATCCCTGTGATGATATTTGAAATGCCCTAATTGGGGATCCAACTGAGCCACTGACTAGGGTATTACGAAGATGACAAACAGCCTATGCTTAATATCAAGTGCTGACACCCAAAATGTATTAGCCAATCAATGCCAAGTTTTTTGAAAAGCTGACTCTGGCTAAAGCGTAGTTTACACGAGCAATTTTCTATGACAATTTTCTTTGACAAGTTTCCTTGTTCGTGTGGATGGATATTTGACAATTTTTTAATTGTCAAATGTATTTGCTCGTGGATGAGCAGCAAGTTTCTTTGACAAGTTTTCGCTCTGAAGGCAATGGATTTAACCAGCGGTATTTAGTAGACATAAATTTAACATGCAAGTCGAGGAGAGGGATCTGATCCTTTAGCATGTTTTTTATTTCGGCATACTCCGTCTTTTTAATGTTCCTGTTTTTATACCTCTCAGATTTTGAGTTCCATAGGCTTTCGCAACTCCCGGAGGGCTTCTAACAATGTAGATGTGGCTTGATCTGTCCAAATCAGTCTGGCTGCCATTGCAGCGAAAAATAAATGGCGCGAAAAGTGCTTGCGCTGTGTAATGCAAGGTCTGGGGTCCAAAGAAAATTGTCAAGTTTACTTGTCAAAGCGTTTACACGAGCAAGTTTTATTTTTGCCTGAACTATTCCAGAGAAGAGAAATCAGATAAAATGTCAGGACAAAGGTCACCGTTCTATTTCCTAGCACATCCATAGTGGCCGTTGGCATGAATTCTGTATTATGTATTAGGAGTGCATACTCTAGAAAAGCATACCAAGTGTGATAAAGAGCAGCGTAACAATAGCTCTTAAGTGCGTAATTGGTGACAAATCGGAACCTATTGAGAAGTTATTACTTTAGGAGTAAATATTTTTATCATTGCTCCCGATGAATGTTACCTGCGTCAAAAAACTAGGCACAAAAGAATGCCATCAACATGTGGGTGTCTTCTGACTCATTTCATTCGCCACACCCTTATGATGATAGTTCATCTCTGACGTTGTTACGTCAGAGATGAACAAACTCGTTCTCGTCCTCGAAACAAAATGGCTGCCGCCCGAAAGTTTAGGAGCCGATATCTAGAAAAATACGTCGAATCTGCAGAAATGAATTTTGACCAAGCAAAAGGAACAATTTCCATCATAACAGCCAGACGACGCAACATCTTGACAAGAATAGCTTACCGCTTGTTTTGGCAACCGACATTTACCCAAGCAAGATATAGAAGAAGTATCTTTAAGCATGAGGTTTTCATTTCTTTTCTTTGTTGGTTGCTTTGAAAAAGAGAAGTTAGTGCTCTATAATTAAGGTTACGATAGAGCAAGCAGTAGTTGTCGATGTTCCAATGCAATGAAGTTTTACATAGTGTTTTTAATCTATGTTTTCAACATGAAAGATATAAAATTTTGGTACTTGGTTCATTCAACCTGAGCGGAGTTTTTAAAGAAAATACAGCGGGCTTTCATTCATTGACCTCTATCGGCAAAAATGTCTGGTATCACTGTGGCGGGGTCACCACAGCTGAAGGAATTGTTCTCACAAGGTGTCTGATTTCAAGCTAAAATTTGGTTCCTAAAGTTAATAAGTTACTTACATCAAATAAAATCAGTATCTCACTCTTGCACGGCAGTTTTTTCAAAATTTTGAATATCTAAACATAGGCGCCGACTACGTGGGGGCTTGGGGGCTCAAGCCCCCTCTGGAAATTTCTATGGGGGGCTAACCCCCCCTGGGAATTTTGTTTGAGATCTGAAAAAACACGTTTATTTTATTAAAGAAACACTAATCAAAGATTTGAACTGATGATACTGTAGACCATGATGTTATATCTGTTTTATTGCAATGTTTTGTGTTTTATTATACATAATACATATGTATATTTTACGTTATTGAAAGTGACAGGGAATTTTTCTACCTTTTTATTTTTCCATTTTTTTTTATTTTGAGCCCCCCCTGGGAAAAATAAAAGTCGGCGCCTATGTATCTAAATTTTTAAACTTTCTTAGGTTTTAAAGATCGAGACCTGAACTTTTTCAACTTTCCGAGGAACCGAGCAAAACTTTCCTATAAAATACTCTCTTTGGGGCGTGAAAAAGCTATAAAAGCTCAATTTACCAATTTATCGAACGGAGTATTCCTTGTAAGGCTAATAATGGAATAATAAAAATTACGTACTACTTACCCTAAATCGCTGAAAATCTGACCTGATATTTTGAGTTGAGCTTCGCCTCGTTTCTTTCCGTCATATGCATGCATATGACGCTTGGGCAACAGTACGCTTATATATGCATTTTTGTAAACAATTCTCGTGTTGACAAAGAGCCTATTTTGATGTTAAAAACAATTACTTCAAGTAATTAGTTATTGTCAGTGATTTTGAAATGGTAATTATTGTTATCATAAGCCATTTTTCAAAGTTGATTCTAGTTATCCTGATAATCCTCTCTTTACCATATTTTTCGGAATGTTTATCAAGGAATTAGCAAAACCTTCAATCAAACCATTGTCACTGGCAAAATTTACGTGAGATAATATTCATCTGTCCCAGATACATTTTCACATCAATACATCATTACTAGTTATGATACTTTTGCATAAAAACATTAGATACCTACCTGTTTAATAAGAAATCGCTATCTCAGAGATTCCCATTTTCATCTTGAATTACACGTTTTTTTTTTATAAGAAACCGGTTTATAAGAAACCTAGATCTAGACGCCCTAAAATTTAAGAAACTTTTAGAACTACAAGGAAATATCTAAGAAACATTAGAAATTTCGGAAACACGTTTTTCCTTTACGGATTTAACAAATGTCAACTACAATAAGTATGTTTTATGTGCAAAGCATAACATTGTCGGCTCCACATGACGATTTTTCGCATTGACGATTTTTCTTTGTTATGACACTAATATTTTGCCACATTCTTCATTTTCACTAGAACCTTGTTCATTAAATTAAGAAACTTTTAAGAAACTTTTAGAACTAAAATGTGGCTAAAAATTAAGAAACTTTTACTACTAGGCCTTGAGCCAGGTTTCTTATAAAAAAAAAAACGTGTAGCCGCTTTTTGCGTGTGCATTATTTCCCATGAGAAGAAAAGTCTGCCTTTCGTAGGCAATCGTAAAGCAATGATTTTGTAACTGGTGAAGCTGAAGATACCATTTACCAAATCATTGCTGAAGATTGTCAGCAATGAAAAATTCCGGTTTCCGGATTCCGGATTCGGTGTTTTAAAGATAAAATGAACGAACGAAAGCAGAATAAAATCGAGGCCATCACTTTTTTTCAAAGACGCCGACAAACTCTTACGTCATGTAGTGTTTTGGTGAAGAGGAAACAGCCGCGAGTTTCGAGAAAAGAAGCATACATACAACTTGAATTTGAATTCTTTAGCTTCTTCTGACTTACTAACCGACGAATATAGCTTTGTTATTATTGAAGCATTTTTGTGGATGTAAGAGGTGGTTGATGACTGTTTGAAGGCTTGACTTAACATTGCACACACCGGCTAATCACTTCAATGTGCAGTAACGTTGAAATAACGCGTACATCATTGACAATTAAATCAGCTTCGTTGGATGTGTGGTTAGCATGTGTGCTTGCCACGCAAGAGATAGTGAGTTCGAATCCTCTGCGGTTCCGAATGGTTGGATAAAGTGGAGGAATTAAAAGAGGGATGGTACCTCGGGGATCTACCAGAGAAAGTAGATCCCCGGGGTACCGGATTTTTCGGCTGCCCGGTTCGGAATGATTCCTCGGCAGAAACGCCGAGAAAACCATCCTCCCCGGTTAGGATACTCAATCTGGTACACCGGGGGACAATTGCCACTGCACAGTTACCAACCCACTAATTTGCCAAGTGCATTGCGCATAGTCGAAACTGAATACCCTGTGGTGTGGCTTTTCGGCTCTGGCATTTGCCCCACTGATATATAATCGTAAAATTACTTATGCTCTTACATGAGCATGATCGTATCAATTGTGGGGAAACGGACACAACTTAGTTAGCATGCGCCTACGTTTGGGGATCGAACCGTAATGCTCTGCTTGAACTTGATCGGCATTACGTCATCGTTTGCTTCGCTTCCGCTTAACAACAGCAACAACCATTTTTTGCGCAACATGGCGTCCAAATTTGACTTGGAATGGAATTTGTTCAAGAGCAGCTCATGTTAATACAGCTCGAAAGAACAGCGGAAATCGAAAAATGTACTGTTTCTAAACGAATAAAAAAATGTAAATGAGCTGGAGAAGAGAGGAATATGCATTTCGAAACTCTTTCTTGCGGCCCAATGCACTGGCCCTTATGGAAAGCAAAGCACCTTGTTACTCTTGTTTGGACTGCTGTATGCAGATATAATAAACAATATGTATCTGACTATAAAAATTAACCTATTCCGCACCACTATATTCTACGAAATTTGGTTTTTCGAGATTTTTTTGCACTTAAATTTTTTCCTGATCATTATTAATATTCGTTTTCATGCAAATAATCGTGTTAATAGCAAGTATCAGCATGTTAGGGGTGGGGGCTTATTCGAGGGGGGGGGGCGTATTAACAATTTGTAGTCCTGTGGTCGGGGCTGAATCGAAAGGGGGGGCAACTCGAGGATTTACGGTATTGAACAATAATCAAGCGAAAATTTCGCTTTTGCAAATAAGCCCCCGGGGGCTTATTCGAGGATTTACGGTAGTATGAATTTGGGGCAGAGTGCAGGGATGGGACTGAAAAATTTTGCTTTAGTATCGCATGGCCGGTGACGTCACTAAAAAAGGAAAATTTGGCTATGAAAGTCTGAATTTTTGCTTAACCCAATTTATTTTAATGCATTTACATAATGTTAATGCACTGAAATAATTTCCATCTACATAAAAGGCAAACAAATTTGGTCCCATCTCGGATTCTGAATCTCCATGCTCGAAAGAATATAAAACAAAACCAGTGAGACCATTTGGGTCAGGTGAAAAATCCCATTTTTACAGCCATTCCCCTGCTTATTTGGCTTTGTACCAAAAATGCATATACCTGATGACAAACGAGCATTGCAAACGAGCGATTCTACTCCACTCTACATACTTTGCACAATTCATCACAAAACAATGGTCTTCACAGACTCAGATTCATGGCTTGTGAATTGAATCATGATCATGTACGAACTGTGCGGGCAGGACAAGTCAGCAAGCCCAGCTTTTTAGGATGTAATCATCATTTGTGATTTGAGATCAACAGACATTTTTTATTAAAAATGGAATTCGTGCATCCTATTTGCTGTACGCAAAAAATAGCAGTATATGAAACAAAAACAGTAAGTAATTTCTTAAATTCGTTCAAATTGCTTTTGTATAAATGGCCTACCACAGTCTGAATTTGTGCTTAACGTATTTAAATTTGACTAAATTTGGGCGCAAAGTGAGTGCCCTGCCCTGGGAGTAGTCATTCTGGTGCCATTTTTTAGATGAATCCTACGTCCCTGGCTGCAAATACGAGCCTTTGCCGTGAAGGGAGAAGGTCCAATGAAACATACAGGGTATATTAAGCGCCCACCCTTGAGTAAGCCCCCCCCCCTCAAATAAGCCCCCATCTTGGATTATTTTTGCAGAATAAGCCCCTATGGGGGATTATTCGATTTTAGCAGGAATCAAATAACTGGATGTAATATAAATCATAAGTTTATGACTTTTGAATAACTTTTGATAAAACTTTGTTACTTTATATTTGAAAACTTTGGAGCTTTTTGTTATTTTAGTGTAAATACATTAATTCTATTTTTTGACAGACTTTCTTCTTGTTTTTTTACGTGAAAGTGTTTAAGGCTTAAGGGGGAATTAAAAGCTTGTTTGAATTTGCATTGTTTGAGTTATTGAGTGCTTGAATTACCAAAGATTAGGTCATGAGGAGGAATTTGCTTTAACATATATTTGGTACAATTTCATAATATTAGCTCTATAAATGGCTAAAACTATCTCATTTGATCCCTCTCGAATCATTACCATTTATTTTCAATCTCAAATTGTTTATAATAAACAAAATCAACAACTAAGGACTAATGGCTTTGTTACTGGAGAGCCAGGAAGCACTCATTTCATTAATTGATCAAAAATGGGCATCATGTGAGGCAGCTGTGGGTTCATTCAAAACATGCTAATTATTCAAGCAGATATACTAAAGATGTGTTTTTTAATGAAAGCAAACCTTATGTGAGAAACTCTTTTTTTCTATGGCAGAGCTAAGGAAAGCAAAATCTGAATAATAGCATTTCTCTGATTGGAAGGCTTAAACTTTTAGGAGAAATGTGTGTAAAGAGATAAACAATGTTTAGTATGCAGATTATCACTTTTGTATATATATTATACCTATATACTGTAAATCCTCAAATAAACCCCCACTTTCGAATAAGCCCCCCCTCGATTAAGCCCCCACCTAAAAAATTATTTTTGCAAATAAGCCCCCCTCAAATAAGTCCCCATGGGGTCTTATTCGAGGGAAGCATAAGTGCAGAATAATATCTTATTTCGAGAAAGTCCCCACAGGACAATAGATATACAGTATCACTTCCTTTGACTCGAGACAAAAAAGCAAAAAGAAGCGCGATTTTCGTGATAATAAACAAATTATAATTTTTGTTAGATCTTCACACAACACTTTGTGAAAAAAAATTTAGCTGATTGAGAAAATTATGTCGTCATTTGTCTGTCAACCTTTGAGGAAAGAGCAAAACTTTGAAATAAGCCCTCCCCTCGAATAAGCCCCCCCTCGAATAAGCCCCTACCCAAAAATTCATTTTTGCAAATAAGCCTCCGGGGGCTTATTTGAGGATTTACGGTATTTGCACAACACATATTATATTTGACCACGTATATTATGTGATAGAACCATAAGTATTGGTCTTTACATGCTCTGCTGTAGTTATCCTTACTGACTGTAGTATGATAAGTTATAACTATCATTAGTGGTGATGATTTATAAATCATATTATGCACTTTTGTTTTAGAGGTTTTACCTTGTTGCTTCAAATAATGGACAGACAAGATTCAGGATTCTTAAAATTGACAGGACAGAGCCTACAGAATTGGTTCTTATTGATGACAAGGTACGTGAGTGATAGAAGGTCACCTATTTGTTTGATGAGCACTTACCTTAGATGCCCTTTCAAATAAATGAGGTAAACTACATTTAAAATAAACACCATTTCTTGAATAAATGCACTTCGACTACTGGTTTTTGTGATGTTCTCTTACTGTTTAGTGCAACAAAGTTTAATTGATGCTGCACGATGGTTGAGCTTGAATTGTTGACCAAGTTCATTTTCAAGTCGGGGGTCTGAAGCTATACGAAAAGCTTAGACATAAAAATATCTGGCGTAAAAATTGTATATGAATATGTTTGCATATGTTTATGAGAGCTACTGCCTCTGCCAGCATAGAGTATTTAATGTACGAAGTACAGAGCATGCTACAGCACCAGTCTGATCAATGTTTTTGTGTGAAACTGAGAGTTACAAAGAATCTGTCTTTTGTTTTTCTTCCATATATCTACATGTTTTCTACTATGTATTTATGCATGTACATATGTATATTTAGGTAGAATACAACCAAAAGCAAATAAGAAACTTGCTACAAATGATAGATGTTGGCAATAGACCAAAGGCATCCCGATCATATGATAAAGGAGTAAATGGGTTACACCACAGAGGATCTGCATTTGGTATTGTTGGTAAGTATTTATGCTATTTCAAGAAAATTTATTTTGTTTGTTTATATGATATGTGAAAGGAATTGCTTTTATGGAAATATTTGTAGAATTGCAGATCACAAACTGCTGAGTAGTAAATAACCTGGAATGAAGATTTTTTTATTTTCATCTAGTTGTTGTTTTTATTTCATTTCTTATTTTGTTTTGCAGGCTTTGTAAGGTTTCTTGAAGGGTATTACATGATTCTGATATCAAAGCGGAGAAGGTGAGATTTGCTAAAAAAATTAACACTGCATCGTAGCTACCTGCTAGTCAATTGAGGACTGGCTCAGAATCGTCTACTGGTCATTGGCAGTTTGAGGGAGCCAAATTGGGTGTGATCAATGAAACATAGGTACAGCATGGGTATGGTAATAAAATACGACTTACAAGAAATGCCACATTATTACAACCAAGCTTACATAAAGTTGTTATCTCGCATTTAAAGTTATTACTTTACATTTTACAAATTAGTCAATAAGATATGGTCCTTTTCTTCAGATTTTGAGGTTGGCCAGTATTTTGCAGTAATATCCTGATGCAATAAACTTTAAGCAAGACCATGCAATACTTTGTTAAAATCTTAATCTGATGGAATATTGTACTTTGAAGCAGTGTCAAGAGCCAGATTTTTCATTATATATATTGCAAATACAGTTATAGATTTTACCATACAAGGATTGTTGAGTAAGTTAATGTTTTTCATTGATCAATTTCAGGGTTGCATTAATTGGAGGGCACACGATATACAAGATTGATGACACTGTCATGATACCAATACCCAATGATCAAGCAAAGGTAAAGTTCTCTAATCCAGATGAAGCAAAGTAAGTGTCACTTATTTTTATATCAGCATAATAGATTACAAGTTTTGCAATAGCAGTTTTCAATATTATCGTTTCATAATACTAATTATGATAGCAGTAAGAAGTACATAGGTAAGTAAGTATGCAAGTAGGTAAGCAGGTCCACATCAACAGATGCTGTTTGTAACAGTGTCTTACATTGTCAAAAATCATGCATGTATATGTATGTATGTATGTGTGTTTTCGTGTACATATATAATTTGTTATAATGCTCTGATATCATCTAACACAGACAAGATTGTCTTTTTAGCTTTGCAACCTTTATGCAAAAATATTTTATGTCAAATTTCTAATTGTAATAGATGATTTTATTATTTGTGATAGGTACTTAAGAATTTTCCAGAATGTCGACTTGTCAAGCAACTTTTATTTCAGGTGAGGTGAACAAATATATAGTTTAATCTTCTCTGTGCAAATATTTGTGTAAGTCAGTATCAGATGCTTTATACTATCTCAACAAAAATGGGCATGTAACCTACCGGCCGGGATTCTTTGAATAGAGAAAAGCATTTACCGTTTGTGATTTGATGAAGGTCGGTGTACATAAGGATTCTTGTCCGTCTTGTCATGACAATAATCAACATGATGAGATGACAAATGTGCATGTAACGGCAACCAACTTTTTTCAAACATCCACCGCACGTAAATCGCATTTAACCAGCATTTAGATTATCTGTTTACATTTTCTTGGATAATCTCGAACTTTGTGGTTTGCAAATTGGCTGTTGACTTCCAAGTTGACTTCCACTGCTGTTGTTATAGGAAAAGTCCAACGTTTTTCAACTGGAACATGAAGCTATTTTTGCGTTTTTCTAACGATTAATACATATTTTCTCGTTTTAGCTATAGCTATGACCCAACTCATACTTTGCAGTATAATTTGGCCCCCGACTTTGGGCTACCAACAAAATTTAGAGACCCAACATCAAAAGAAGAATACGGTGATGAAAAACAGTCCGCTGAAGTCCCACATGAAGATTTTCAAAACGTTGAAGAAGCAGAGAGTATAGTTTTTGAAGATGGACTCGATGCCGACCTGATAATGCCATGTTCGACTAGCGAAGAGTCAGATGAATTGGTTGCTGTTAATAATGCAGATGCTGGTAAAGCAAAAGATTCACTGACAGCTTCAAAATGTAAATATGTAATTTGGAGTACAAAAGCGATATAATGTAATCGTTTCTATGTTTCATTATTAATACTATTGATCGAGGTTGTGATAAACGTGATGAGAACCAAAACCGGATATCCAAGTTTTGGTTGTGAAAGCTTATCAGACAAGAAATGTGGAAAAGGAAGGGGGAGATGGTGGACAGTGTTTAGCCTCTTGGTTTCTTTTTGACACAAAGAGCAACATTTTGTAACACTTTGGTTTCGCGTTATTTCAATATAAGAGAAGTAATATCAATTATAAGGCATTGCCTTCCCCGTCCATAATCGCAAAAGATATATGAAATAAAAAGATAAATATAACGTCAAATATAATTTTAAAAATTCCATAGCAATGATTCCGAGATCATTGCCGATTTTTGATGATTAAAAAGCAACTAAATGTTATCGACTTTTGTCAGAAGAGCGTCAATTTTTCCTAATTAGGTCTCATTCTTTGCAGGTTCATCGAGTAAGAACCTTTTCGACGATGGCCACGAATCTGAAACTACTTTTACTAGTCAATTAAAAACCGGGAGAAGTCGAATGGGCAATAGTGTTCCATTTCGCGGAAGACCTTATGAAAAGTTTGTTTGGAATATTCATTTACTGGATGGCTTCAAAGATCAAGTTCACCCTGACTGGATATTATACATAATTCATGGATTCGTTGGACAGTCTAGTATCTTTTCTTTGATATAATCTATGAGATAATGATTTTGCTATTTATACAATACAGCACACCACACCACATAAATACTCCCAGGGCTATTAAATTTAGATAGAGTTTGAGGCATCAGTTGCCAGAGAATTTTCAGGCTTGTGAGTGATCAAATAAGTGATTTCATATAATCCTGAACGATTGAACAGATATTTGTGTCTATGGCAAGCCAATCTACGTCACTCTTATTGCAAGAAGGTCGAACCAGTTTGCGGGAACAAGGTTTCTTAAACGAGGAGCAAATGACGAGGTAATGTATATTTCACAGGAGATTATTCAACAGCTTATTCCCATGTTTACTTTATTTTGTCAATTTACCAAGGTACTTGAAATATTTAGTACTACTGAACTTGTTTAACTACTCCTATCTTATCAAGCACTTTCTACCTGAAAATGATTAATTTAATCCTCAGGGATTTGTTGCCAATGACGTAGAAACTGAGCAAATTGCGCATGATGCATCATTTATTTCCCTGAAAAGTGGTCGCTACACGTCATATACACAAATCAGAGGTTCGGCTCCTTTCTTCTGGTCACAAGTAAGTTGTCAATTTCTTCTGACGTTTAAAAAGTTCTTACTGCCCTCTTCAATTAAAGTTACAAATCATGTAGAATGTTTGCTTTTTGTTGTGAATTGTATCTTGCTGAGAATGTATCTTCTAGTTTGTTTCTGTTCTTGATATAAAATGAATATCAATGTATTTGTGTATCTTTTATTTTGGCCATATTTAAATCTTATGTTGAAATCATATTCATGATCACGCCTCTGTATGCAAGGTAATATTAGGGAAAACGTTTTATCACGGAGAAATAGAATAATAGACTTTTTAGAAAATAAGGCTTGCCTATACACTTCATATAAAATTTCGATGGAAAAGAATCGAGCAGTACGCGGGCCTAGGGAGATTCATTCCGAGGGTGCTTTGCAGAGCAGATATATTCATTCAATTTACAGTGTTGTATTGCTAACATGCAACGTTTTTTCCAGGATACGTCGCAAGGAAGAATAGTACCAAAGCCACAAATTCTCGGTAATTAATTTTGAAGGTTTTCATTCTATTCTTCTACTCTCGTTTGCAAGAAATGTTTGTGCAACTCTGGTAGATACGTAAACATAAATCATTTCTCATTGATCCCTATTTGGTTTATCGTTTACAAGAGAATTTGTAAGATACAGCTAACAGTATTTTTTTCTATCGAAAGTTGACCGCACAGATCCTTACTATGGGGCAGCTGCATTGCATTTCAATAATCTCATGGCAAGGTTTGGCGCACCAATTATCATTCTCAACTTAGTCAAGGTTTGCACATTTTCTTATCTCATGAGCAAAAAGGCCAATTAATAATAATTTAGTTCTAGTTTTTCTGTTAGTTCTTCTTTCTACTAGTTGAGAAGATATGGACATTAATATAGGTTTTTGACAACAAAAGTTTTTCTACGATAAAGTTTTTATCTCTTGAAATAATAAACCTGTAGACATTGTTTTGAATATACATGCTATGAAGCCCAACCACACAGTCATAGAGGAAAATCCTTAACATCCTTATAGTATGATTTTGAAACCTTGTATTTCCAGTGGAAAGAGCTGTGCAAATAAATTTCATATAACAAGAAAACGGATTTTGTTTTGAGATGGAAGATGACTGAAAATTTTGATTTTTTTGTAATAGAAAAAGGAAAGAAGACCGCACGAGCAAATCTTGAGTGAAAATCTGAAGCAGATAGTTGACTATCTTAATCAATTTCTGCCTCCTGATTTTGGAGTTCAGTATATTGCTTGGGATATGGCAAGAGTATCCAAAAGGTATAACAAAGCCTAGCTGTTTTAGTTTAATTTTGGATATACAAAGAGTTGAGTTTGAATCTTTTGTTTATCAGAGATACAAGGAAAGGGGGAGGGTAGGTGCACTGCAACAGGCATTTCAATGGCAAATTGAAAGACTCGACAAATTATTTATATGTGTAGGCAAATGAGCAAGTCGGGTAGAATAATATAATGAAATAAACAGTTGCATTGTTTCGGCCACATTATTATATGGACGTTAAACAATGTACATTTTAAAGAAATTGAGAATGCTTTTTGGTGACTTTAACAGAGACCTATGTAAAGAGTTTTCTGATTAAAAACCTTTTTTCCTTCAGCAAGGAGATTAATGTCATAGAAAGACTAGGTGAAATCGCAGAGCGGGTATGTGACCATTTTTTTAACTTGTAAAGTTTATGACACAATGTGAGCTGCAACACTTTTGATTAGTGATGTGAATTTTATGTAATGAGTGCCTGAGGGTTTTATACTCTTTCACTTTTCTCTGTAGATTTTGAAGGAAACTGGATTCTTCCATAGTGGACCGCAGCTCTTTTGCAACGAAATCAGAAGCCACTCCAGGTTCCTAACCATTTCCATTGCATTTGCAGTTTTTAAGCTCACTGATGTTGTGGGTTGCTATAAAATTTCTCACAATTTAAAAGCAAGACACTTTCCCCAGATTTCTATGTGGTATTCATATTACTTGTATGTAGAGGGATGTCCAACTGTAACGAATTTTTTACGGGCTCAAAGTACTATAACCATTTCCCGTTTAAGTAAGGGGTTTTAGTTGCCTATGTATTGTAATGGGAAGCAGTTCCCGGAACAACATGTTTAATTTATTACACATCAAACTCGTTAGATTGGGGGCGTTTGTTATATCGAGCTTTCGTCGTTTACTTATACAGTCGACTATCTCTAACTCGCACGGGAAATGAAAATTTGTTTGATATAGCGGGAGCTCGAGACATGCCAAATAAACTCACACAAAAGAACGAGGGGAAATGGGAATCTGTTGGAGATAGCGAGTTGTTCAAGATAACCGAGTTCTACATAGCGAGATTCGACTGTATGACAGAAATTTCTAGGAATGATCATACAGAACTTCATATTTTTATCTTAATAATGCTTGTTTATCTTGATTATAGATTTGATGGCATGAAAGGCTTTGGGTATACAGACCAACATCCCGGTCTACGACAGGTAAGTTGAAATATAACCTTCAATTTGTTGAATTTTGCATTAGTTGGTAGATAGATTATCAATTTAGTTTGATTATTTGAATGATGACATTAAATTTTGGACAATTTTGTCGTGAACATCTATTAAGTACTGCCCATAACGAACTCAACCTTATCTCCAGTCACATTATCTTTATAATGTTTTGAATTTGTTCAAGCGTTGTTTAATGTCATACAAATGGTTGTGCCGGATGAACTTCATTGTTGATGTTATACCATTTTCACGCTGACATATAGGCGTGAAAGATTGTGGCTACGTTTACATGGGATATGTTTTCAGATGATACCACAATGATTTGTTTGCATGTTTTACCTCCCTTTATTTGCAACTTGCTGCAAAAGCACAACTTTATCATCAGACCCGACGAAGATGCCGTTGGTTTTCTGCTTTTCAGGTTTAGATTGATCTGAAAGCACAACTTTTTGAAACGTATGGGGTGTAGACGTAGCCGAAAATTCAAAAACTCGAATGGCCTTCGAATTGTATATGTCTTTTTGTTATTACTTTGATTGCGGACTGACTCGGCAAAGAGGCCCGAATCCATCATTAACTGAAGTTTTAAGGACGATCAGAAACTTGTGATTTTGTTTTTATTGTT
Source organism: Sanderia malayensis (assembly GCA_013076295.1). NCBI lineage: Eukaryota > Metazoa > Cnidaria > Scyphozoa > Semaeostomeae > Pelagiidae > Sanderia > Sanderia malayensis. Next base: position 288,877 of record RQOL01000024.1, read on the forward strand.
AGGAAAATTACAAGAAGCTCTTTGATGAGTTTAGAATTTCTTATTTTTCTATAGACTGGAATACTGCGTGTTAATTGCGTGGATTGCCTTGATAGAACAAACACAGCACAGTTTATGGTTGGAAAATGCGCGCTGGGTTTTCAGGTTGGTCACTTTTACAGCATTTTGACTTCCCGTCGTATAGAAATTTTCATTCAATTCTTTTTACATTGGATTTAACAAATCTAGAACAAGAAATAGGTTTACCAAGTTCGATGGGATTCTTAAATAAAGAACTTCTGGGTGATGAGCCTCTGTCGAAACCAACCAACGTCTTTATAGCTATAACCCTCTCCTTTGTATGACGAACTCTTGCTATGACGAAGAATTTTCCGGCCTCCGTCTAGGTTTGGTATTGCAGTATTTCACAGAGCAAGCATTAAGGCAAAGAGCAACCTTATTGCCTTCATGCTTGACGAGATTTGCCGCACCTTTGACTAGGACTTGAAAATTTAGGAATCCATCTTAAGGAAATGTGTTCTTTTACTGAATACAATTTACCAACTTTTTATTTACAGCTTTATGCACTGGGTGTCACTGATAGCCCTCACGTTAAGTTTGACTCTGATGCTGTTCGGTAAGTTTATCACCTATATCGGTACTATCAATATCAAGTAAATGATGAATAGAGAATTCCATTATTGGAGTGTTTTTTTTGTAGAGTCTTGGAAGAGTTATTTGAGGCTCACGGAGATACACTGGCTGTTCAATATGGCGGATCTCAAATGGTTCACAGGTACCACCTATAAGCGTCTTTATTAACACCAGTATGTAATTCATTCTTTGTTTTAGAAAATGTATTTCTGATGTTTTATTATTTTATCTTCAAAAACATGTACTGTAAAACTTTTTTTTTTGCCAAAGGATTCGAACATATCGAAAAATTTCTCCCTGGACCTCGCATTCTAGAGATATTATGCAGACAGTTTCCAGATATTACAGTAATGCTTTCACAGGTAACTCTTGTCTTGTATGGCAGTTATGCTGTATTTAAATATATTTTAATATTTTTTATATTGTCGTGTTTTTCTTCCATGTTGTATAAAGATGCATACTTTTATACATATGCATCATGATAAAGATATAATTACGCATTTGGTTCCAGAGGTCGCGAATGCATATTTGCATACGTACAAAACATTTCTGTATATTTTTTCCTGGTATCATATTATACTTAGTTTGCAGCAGTTTAGGTTAGCATCAGGTGACCTCACAAACAAGAGTAATTGTTTTGTGAGGCGGAATAATTAGATAATAATATGTTGAAGCTTCTTGTAATTCTTTATTTGATTATAGTGTGTGCCCGAATTAATACTTAGAAACTTAAGTTTATCCATTTTTCTGAGTTAATGAACTTCTAGGTTTGCAATCATAAATTATTGCTTTTTATTCAGACAGTGACAAGCAGCAAGCGATTAATTTATTTTTGGGTGTTTATGTTCCAATGGAAGGGAAGCCAAACCTCTGGGATCTACCAACAGACTATTACCTTCATCACTGTGATACGAGAGATTTAACGGAAATATCTGTTAAGCCTAGGTTTGTATTTTTGAAATTGTTTTCTTATGATCTATTTATCTTTTCAATCCCCTTTAAATTAAGCAATTCACCTTGATTCACCACTCCCATGTGACATTTTGGTACCAGCAAGTTTGAATTCTGCAATTCAATGATTTATTAGAATTGAATTTTAATTTTTATGTTTTTATTTATTAGTAGACATAGATCTATTTATGGCTATTCTAGTTTTATCCTGATGAATAGGCTGGAAAACATTAGAAAGTTTGAAGTCATCACCGTCCCTCTGTTTTTAAAGCAAGTCGGAATCTGTTTCGTATGTGCATTAATAACTCCAAGTATTAGCAGGGTGAATATAGATGAATAAATTGAGGTTTTCATCTGTTCCATATCGTTATTTGTTTTATAGCTACACAAAATGGTGGAGTGAAGATATTCTGAAAGCCTTACCATTTCCTCGTGAAGAAGGTATAAACAACTTTGCTCACTTTGATTACGAGATTCTTTAATTACGACATCATGATTTCATATGAGAAATAGACATACGCAGTAACAGCTAACTTTATGAGGTAGTATAGAATGTTTGCAATATGTTTGAGAATCGTTGAACCTTAAGTCAATTATTTAGTGGCAAAAAGTAACGACTCTGAGAAGGCAAAGATAAATTGCTTTCATTACTGCTAGATGTGCAGGATTTTCAACACGAATTTACGATTCCCTTGCAGAAGAAAAAATGGAATTGGTTAAAACCCATGAAATCGACAATTGCGATGAGCATGAAGAGACTTTGGATATTTTTTCGGAATATTATAGACCTTTTGAGCTAACGGAATTTGACTGCTTGTATTCTCACAATTTGCCAACATCTTGCAGGTTTGTTGCAGATTTTTTCTGTCAAATATTTTTTTTACTAATGACCTGTTAAGTATCACGTCATGTCTTTTCTCATTATACTATGGAAGGTTTTTCTTTGTTTAAAGGGACTTCATGCCAGCATCATCTTCTGATCCTAGTCCATTTATTGTCAGAGCTCGTGGAAGAGGGGTAGAGTAAGTGGAAATACACCTCATTCTATTTATTAACGTTAATCTTCATTAGTCATAAGATATGCTGTAACGCCATGAGCCTTTCGCCACATTGGTTGTTGCTTTGATGAAAGGGTCAGAAAATCATTGCATCACAACAGTTACGAGGAGATCCGCAGGATTCAGAATTTTCAAACTGTTCTTTGTGGAATTAGAAGATTATCGTTTATGAACTTTATTGTGTATTGACAATTTGTAGACCTGGTGGACATCCTGGTGTGCCACCTCGTAAAGCTATTGTTGGATCCCCGTCTGCGCCTGATGATCTTCCAAGCAGTGATGAGGAATCAAGTACTGATGATGAAAAATCCAAAGATGTTTCACCAGCAAAGAAAGAAAATGCATATTCTGACTCTCAAACTGTTAGTTTCCAGGTAAGGCAACTTTTTTGAAAAATCTATGTTTTAACATATGCCATTTACTAATTATTTTTTAACTTACAAAGGGAAGAATTAGTTTAAAAGGTTTTTATGAGAAATGTAACACTAGAAATTGCAATGGAAAACAAATTGAGGCAGTGAATTTTAATATGTGGGCAATGCATATGTCTGTTTATTGGTCGTCGCCTACATTTTAAAATGTAACATTATATTTTATTTTAGCAATATCGTTAATTTATAAGTTTTTGGCATTATAATTAGGGTCAAGAGTTACCTTGCCCCTTAAGATAATATGTTTATTTTTCAGGAACTTCTTCCAACAATGAGTGATGTATATGGTATGGAGCCTAAGCAGCCACCAACTGAGGATATTGAATTGTATAAAAGGTATTTGTATCAGACCTGATTCCTTTGTCACCGAGTCATTGTACGCATAGACGTAGGAACCGGGGGGGGGGCACTGGGGGCACGTGCACCCCCAAGATTTTGCAATAAACAAAAAGTGCCCTTTTTGTTTCACTAAGTGCCCTGTTTTATGGCCAAAAATAATGTTTGATTTTTCCTCTTTTGGTTGTACTTCAATTTTAATTTATATTCGTTTGTTTATGTTCTGAAGTGAAAACACTCTGTCTTGGTAATTTCGCACCATTTTCTGCTGTGTATCAAAGTATTCATTTGCAAATCCAACGTGTTTGAAAGTGCCCTTCTAGCGGCAAAGGTGCCCTTAAAGTGTCGTGCCCCCCAAGTTTAAGATGCTTCCTACGTCCCTGATTGTACGTGCTTTTTTAAATATATAAAGGTGCGACCGATCTCTACACTGCTTTGTTTACTGATTACATTAGGATATTTAGGTAAAACAGACGTTGTTTATTTGAAATTGCAGGTATTCTGACATGCGCATTACGTCTCAGCCAGTGAAGGGGCAGAAGCGAGCGAAATCTTCTTCATCATTTTTGTGGTAAGGTCATTTTGTTTAATTCAGACTAATTTCCTTTATATACATTAATACTAAATGAACTTATCTGGTTTCCCAAGGTTAAAATTAACATGGCTTGGTTGCGAGCGTCTATGCATTCAGATCTGAGTTTTATAGTATAAGCATTATATCCATATTATTGTGTTTACTTTTTTCAAGGAAACAAACAAACCGCTTTGAAGAACGCAACAGCTCCAAAGAAATAGCCGTGCCCATTGTTGCTGAAGAATCGAAACATGTTTACGATATGTATCTAAAAACCGGAATTTTAGGACCATCAGATCCTCCAGAAGAAACCCTTAATATGTATTCAAAATATGTTGCACAAAAATATATGTAAATATATTTGCTGTTTTCTAGACTTGTGATTTTCAACTTTGGGCATGTTTTTAGATGAAATATCCGACATTTCAGCTAGCGATCTGAGGGTAAATATCCTTCACCTTCTTGATCAAATGCTTGTATTTTTATTTTTCCGTTGGATTCACATGAGTGGATTTCATTCTACAAGAAATTTACATGTTCTGCCCTTTGAAATACCCCCTAAATTAAGAATGAGATGATGACGTAATTAAATTTCGTATTTCAAGTATTACTTGTTCAAATTATTATTTAGGGTAGTTTTATATTAATGATTAATGATTAATTTAATGATTATAACATGAAGCTTGATGCAAATGTTGAGTTCAATACCGTGAATATAGGGGTCGAAACCCCAATCTCGATGTGCCGCTAAATGTTGCAACGTCACATATTTTGTTGTTTTAGTTCTAGTTTTTCACGTGGGGAGGCTTTCATATTTATGATAACAGCCCCACCACGTAGCTCGTCATGTGTAGGATGTACATGTTATTCTCGTCATGGAGAACATGAAGAAAATTCATTCACATCACAGACATAAGCGATGCAGCCCCTGGAAATTATATCGAATGTTCCACTACTATTAAGACTCTAATTACAAGAGAATCTTTTCCAAAACTGCATAAAATGTTTGTTGAGGAGATGAACCGTAGTAAGTCTGGCGAATTTGGCATGACGTCGTTTTTGCATCATTGGAGCATGCGTAGTAGGGTTTTACGAAGCGCCGGAATTTCAAACTTTAGAAGTACATAAAGTGCTTATGCAACGAATTTTTACATAGTGTTTTTATTTCAAAAATCTATAGATTTCAATGCACTGATTAACGTGGCGCAAATAAAATTTGCAAATTATGTATACTTTTTTCGCTATTAACCTTCAAAGTAGGCAATTTTGACCTTTTTCGTGCGAAAACTGAACATCACTGTGATGTCATCAAACGTTGTGTCTGCAACGTCAAGCAGGCTTCCTTCTATTGAAATTCGACATGGCGAGCTGTGAGCGAGCACACACATGACGGGTATCTCGTCTCGGGAGCAAATAAATCATAAAACTATTTACATGTCGTAGAGATACATAACGGAGACAATTGTACGATTACTCAGTGTTGCGAAAAAGTATCGTTTCATAATGTTGCTGATAGTATATCAAAACCAATCAAACAGAACAAGGTCTTTTTAAGGAGTTCAGGAGACAGACATCATTCGCACCCACCGACTAGGATAGCAGGATTTTATTCATTATAGCGCTCATTTTTGCTTTGAAGTAAAGAGAGATATTGGGAAAGAATTAAAGATGAGATTAAAGCTAAAATCAAAGGCTATTCCTGCAATAGATGCAGTAAACAAGCTCGTAAACCAACCCGTGTGACTCTCAGCTTTACTCGGGCCTAAGCACTCCTCGCCCGGAGTGGTTAGGCCCGAGCCGACCAAAACAAATGTCAGAAGATTTAGCTTTTTGAGGTGATATCGAAGGAATTTTAATTTCCGAAGTTTCTAAAAATAATTCAATGTCTGCAAATTTGAGCTAAAATAAGTTATTACAAAAAATAAGACTTGGGATAAGCCAAACCAGGGCTACGTGTCGTTCCACAGCAACTCGAAGCAACAATGGCGACGCGGGATGACGTCACATTTTTTGGAGGTACCCATTTTCAAACTTAAATTGTGTATCTAACGTTAAACAAAATGACACCAATTTTTTTCAGAACGGCGGCTAAAAGATTCGCCCTTATGTTGGTTCAGCCGGAGCTCAAATATCCCCACCCTGAGTGGAGCTATTAAAAAAAAACCAAACGACGTTCGAAAAAACCCATTGACTTCCATTGCGAGAAATAATATGGGTCATCACTGTGACGTCACAGCGTTGCAATATTTTTCGCAAAAGGTGGCCTGATTCAAGGTGAAATTAAAGTAACTTATACTTGTCAGGTGCACGTCAAAATTGCATCAAACTGATCAGTACATCTTTGGCTTTCATTTAAAATAAAAAAATCGATATGTCAAATTTCGTTGCATTAGCACTATAAGTGAAAGTCAAATGGCTGCGAGTAGCAGGAGAGCTGTGTTGCAAGATTAAAGTGTTAAAGTACACAAACGGAAAAATGGGATAGTATATGAGAACTACGTATGTATTCTTTTCACTATCAAAGTCTTGACATCAATGAACCTCAAATTATCAACAATACTTCGAGGGAAGGAATGAGGCCACTAAGTCGTATTTATGAGTACAACTTTAGTAGGCCTTGTTACAAATAAGTATGTTGTGTACGCATCTTAACATTAAAGAAGTCCTATCGGTGCAAACCTTCAACGGCGCAACCTTGGCCTAAGAACCCATCACGCCGAGTGAAATTGCCACCCAACCCACATCCGGTGCTTATCATCACTCCTTCAAAGAACTCTATGACAAATTTGTACTATATTCTGCGCATGCTCCAACGATGCAAGTTTTTATTGGCTAGGACTTACCCGATCTTTCATTGTTTAGAACAATACCGGCCAAGATTCATCTCCCCAACAAATGTTGACAAATCTGGAATGAATATAAAACTGTTATATGAGGAAGAATACTGAGCTAAACAGATGTTTTCAAGATCAAGATCCAGATCTTGTGGAAGCGCCAACAAGTCCAAGAAAAAGACTGGAAAATAATTGATGTTACAAAGAAGCAGAGGTGGATGAAAAATAAACCAGACGTGGACAAAAAAGAGTTGCGAGTCGTGGAGTTGATTAAAAAACTTTTGAAGAAGGAACGAAAGAAGATTCTAAAGGCCGGATTACACTATGATTTTCAGGTTGCTTTACTTTTTTCAGTGATCGCTGACAACACGAGAAAATGGTAAAATGATAGAAAGTGAGAAATGATAACGGTACCTTCAAGTTTCTCGTTGTTGCTTATTTTTGGGATTCACCTTTCTGAAATTGATCGTCGTTCAAAACGTTCCTTCAGAATTTTAATCTCTTCAAACGCACCGACAGATTTCGAAGATGAAGTAATCGTTATTTAAACTTTCATCACTTTGTTGGTCACGACAAATTAGTCGCGAAAAAACTCTTCTTAATATGCTTTCATTGTCAGTTAAAATTGTTTTTTGCCCTTCCGTTACCATTTTTGTTCTTATAGCTATGTCTTTCTTCTGAGTTAAACTTTAATTTAATCGCCAACTATTTTCAATTCGGAGAAAGATAATCAATGACAATCAGAATATACCAAGAAATGTACCAAGGATACAAATACTTACTTTAAGGATACAAATACTTAAGTAAATCAATTTAACCAATGAAACACTTTCAAATCTACTTTCATGTAAATTCTTCAAAATTGCCATAATAGCATTATTCTTAAGATGTTCAATATATGAGAATATGCTACTATTTCAATTCACCATTCTGGGGTAAAATAGTGACTTTGGAATAAATAGTCTGTCCAGTGTTTATTAAAAATGATTAACATATGTCAAAAAACATAACACAAACAACATTTAAAACTTGAAAATCGATAACAAATTTGTCAGATATGGTGGAATCCCAACAAAACGAACTCCGGATATAAAGAGGTAAACGTCTGGTTCCTTTGATTCTGCCTAACAAACTTTATACAAGTTCCAACAAACAACCCAAGCGTTTCTTGTCTCCTTTGGAGTTCGTTATATTAGGATTCCTCTCTAACTTTGATTTAAAAAGAAGTTTCCATATAAAATTTAATTCAATCAACAAAACTTAAAGTCTGCCAAAATAATAATAGTAGATTATATTGTGTTTTTATTTGATAGTAACATTTTCACTTTCTCCATCAATAAACGTGTGATATCTAAAGCTTGCTTCGCCATTTCTTTATCATACTTCGTGTGAGGAATATCCGGATAACACCATCGATCTGGGTAACGTAGTTTCGTAGAGCTTCCCAAAAGAGCTTCAAGACTTCCAGCTAGTCTTGATAGTTCACAATCGTTAATGTACCTTGCAATTATGCTCAAATTATGTTCATTAAGTCTTTTTCCATCGATAGCATGCACTGCCGATTTTAAACCCTTTTCAGCTGCCTATAAATATATTTAGCATGTCACAGTCTTTCAATAACAAACATCGAAAAAAATTGAAATTAAGAATGGCTACAATGTTCATATACTCGATGTTTCAGCTTGATGACAGATGTGATATTGATAAATTAATTGAATATCCTTGCACACATCAAGGTAAAACTAAAAATGAAAGTCACAGATAACATCTGCGCTAAACGTTGTAGAAACATTAACCTGCCCAACACTTACCTGATGACATTTTAAACACGTCCATTCTGGATAATCAACATCAATTTGAATTTCTGCAGCTTCAAAGTCGAACTGTGCCTGTCGAAACCATCGTCTTGCCTCTGCAGGCTGTGGGTTGCTACGACCTGAGCTTCCCCTAAACCAGTTTCCAGATTGCCCACTACGAAAATTTGTTCTATTCGAATTAAACCTGGTCTCTCGATTATAATAAAAAGAAAAGAATGTTCCCAGCGAAGTTTCTTCCAGTCTTTCTGCTTCGTTTTGAATATGTTGAAAAATGGTCTTACACATTTCTTCATTACCAGGATTCTTATCTGGATGCCAGCGAAGATAAAGGCGCTTGACAATCTTTCTGAAATACTCCCTATTTTCATTGAAAGCCGCTTCAAGTTCATTTTTAATAGAATGCAGTATTTCTTCCAGATTCCCGTCAACAGTAACTTGAGGATGTGCAGAAACCCTATCATCTGGAAAAAGTTCAAGAGTTGGAGCCTCTTGCTGTCGCTCGAATCTGTAAAGTTCACAACAGTTAACAGTTTTGAATTTTCCCTCCATAACTTCTATTTCATAAAATGCCTTTGCATAAACATCACCTTCTTTCTCAATCAACTTCACGATTTTGGCATAGATAAATGTTGCCTCACCTTTGGCGTCATTTTCAAGCGGATCTTCCACTTCGTAGGCCACATATTCACCGATTTCGAACCGAAAAATTTCGTTTATCAACATGCAATGCAATTCCAATGGAACAAATTCACCAACATTATATGTTGAAGGTGTCCTCTTTATAGCTTCATTGCCACGTAAAATATTTTCCTTATCCAAGAATTCTTCCATTTTTTCGGGATCACAGAGCAATAAGCCAGCTAATAGAGGAGTTAAGGTGGGATCTTTAAAATATTGTCTGAGAAGCTTCGATATCTCGGTTGCCACACTACATAAATTTGCCGCATCAGTTGACGTTATATGCTCTCCGGCAATATAAATGTTTAGTGTTTTATTATCTTTACCGATAAAAATATCTCTGTTAGACTCACTGCCCTCTATGACATGCTCCTCGTGAGATTCCGTTTCAGCTACAAACAATGCCGTTTTGACCTCCATTAGCGTTATTACCTTTGTAGCACTGATGACTTCTGCAATATCGTCAAGATCGAGCTGACAAGAATCTTCAGGATTACTTTTAAGCTGATGCTGCAGCAAGCGCATCAAACTGGAAATAAATTCTTGAGATTCGACTCTGTTCTTAAGAATTTTAGAAAATTTGCCATCTGGAACAACGTTAACATTAAGCAGCTTCTCGATTATCAAGTCGCTGATAAGCTTTGGTTTCATTTTGGATGGAAGAAACTGCACAAGCTTTTTTAAATCATTCTCTTTGAAGTATTCTTTTCCGACTTCTAATCTCGGTAATTTGAGCTGCTTTAGTCGATTTTCATAATGTCTATCATCAAAATATACAAGGTTCTTACTTTCAAATAGCTTCATCACCTTTTCAGTAACTATATGCCCTGGAAGGTACAGGAGAGAATTGATTGAGAAGCTTTCCGTATTTGATTCTCTTTCGCGTTTCATGGTTTTTAATAGCCCAGAAGTTGCAATATATACAGTATCACTTTCATTTGGATGTAAACCTTCTCCTCTCGAAGATGTGTACAATTCATTAAGCACGCCAGCGAGTTGTTGACTGGTCGCCAGCTTTGTTGTTCCAAGAGTTTGAAAAAATTCATAAAATTGGCCATGTTTATGTGGAATAAAAAACAAATAGGGAGTGATGTTTCCCGTCTCCTCCAATGTAGTCTTTCTGGGAATAACGAATTTATGACCATCAACAAAAATAACGCAATGCTCTTCAAGAAGAGATATTATTTCATGGCATATTTCAGGACTTGACATATATTTGTACGACTCTTCGAACACTGTTTCAATCGTTTTACAAGCTGTGCGTCTACCTGCGTCCAACTCCTTCACCCCATCTGAAAATCTTTTTAACAATGGACTTTGAGTGACAATTTTCACCAAGTTTTTAGCCACAGTCAACTGTGAAACTGTCTTCATTATCTGAAGTCTTGACTCAAGTTCAGAAAATGACATAAAAGCTGAGAACTTACAAGCATAGCGAGGAAGTATATTTCCCACAGTCCAGGAAAGATGAACATTTTGAACTGTATTGTAGATTGCATCCTTAAAGCATATCTTCTTGTTGGCATGACCATTATTGTAAATGCTCTTCAGATCTTCATCTAGGTCATCTTGAATAAGAAACTCTATACTGCACAGTTCCTCCAAAAAGGAGATGTCCTTCTGTAGAATATCATATGAGCTGTATAAATAATCCACCAGTACCTTTGAATTCTTTCTTCCAGAATCAATCTCAGTTTCACTTAATCCCAGTTTGGCGACATCAGTTGCAAATTTTAGAAACAGACTCGAAGGAAGTGATGTCTGTAGACCGCATTGTCGTAAAAATGGGTACCATTCTCTGTCATTGAATGGCTCCGGTGGGAACTCGGTTTCTGACAACATAAGATTGAAAACATCAACTTCGGGGTCATAAAATTCATTTGCACGCCAAACAAACCCCTTCGAGCACATGAATACCAAGTCATGGAAGTATCTCTTGTCTTTATCAAAAAATTTAAGTGTATTGTCCTTCAAAAATATGCAATGTTCCAACCGCTCATTGAAAGTGAAGTCATTAAAACTTGGAATTATATACTTTATGTACATATCACGAGCGCTATTGGTCTTTATTTTAAGTTGATGAAAAAGGCTCCCCAAGAAAACATTCGGTTCGAGGAAGACTACCCCAGTGATTGAATTCAGGCCAGATCTTGGGATGCCGTCTTCCACAAGATAAACATCGCTGGTGTTGTCAATGGCCCGCAGTTGCTTGCAAGTATCAACAAATATTGGCAAAGTTTTTAGCATGTATGTATCGTAGTCTGTCTCTCCATTGAAGAACTCAAGAATTTTATGCGCTGTTGTAGACTCCATTCTCTGGAACGTGGAGTCTTTCCTTTTTAACTCATAGCACAAGGCATTAAGAAAGGAGTTAGCGCTGTTTTTAGGCTGAAACGATTTTTCAATATAAGCAGAATTAGACATTGTGTATGAAGAGGCATGTCCAGGTGAGTCAATTCTATCCTTGTCAAGATATGGAAGACTAATTTCATCACGCAATGATGAGTTCTTAATCGACCTGGTATTGTATGATGAATCATTAAACCAAACCATGGTACTGATCAAGCCGATCTTTATTACCGAAGAAATAGAGGATTTGCTTTGCTTGGATATTTCCCTCTTGACAGGAAAAAAGCACCAATCTGAAAGATAGCACAGAAAATTTTCAAAATATCGAGGGAAATACAGGTTCTGTTCCTCTGTTAGTATACGCTTGTGTTCCTTGTGTAAAAACGTCCAAAGATGATTTAACCACTTGTCTGTTGGAAAGATTTGAGAATTAGTTTCCAGTTGAATTTCATCATTACTTCTCAATGATGGACACAGCTCTTCTTCACAAAACGTACGAAGGCTGTCTAAGGTGAGCACTCTAAGCCAATCACCAGCTTGATGCTTAAATCTGGAAAGAACTTGGCGAAGGTCAGGGTGTAAACATATACTCTTCTTTGATGGAAACAAACGTGATAGATTGTCAAAATATATTTGCTCTCTTTTGTTAATTGTTCTAATGACGTTATCCTCAGTCACAAGAAGAGGTAAGCCATCCAGATCTTTGAGCTTCTTATCTTTCGATAAACAATATTTTAGCAAAGCCTTGACGGTGCCTACGTCTTTTAATATTGTTTCTGAAACAGGCATTGGGGTGGGCAAAATGATGCGTGCATTAGTTCTCAAATATTCCATCACAATATTGGGACTTAACACACTTAATGGAACCTCTGCCTTCTCAAAACTCCAAGTGATTGACTGGGGGACATTGTAAATAAACATTCCCGCACGAAGAAGGAGGAGGAAAATATGTTGAAAGTCATCTTCGCTGGATGTTGTGCCTCCCAGATTGGAAAGATCTCCTGGTATATAAAACGGTTTCTGTGTTGAAGCTGCCGAACAAAATTCCACATCCATTTTTTGTGATTCTTTGTGCGAACGAAGCACGGGAAGCAATTCAACATTTGATGTCGCAAGATGATTGTAAAACATGTTAATGAATTTATTGTCGTAGTCAAATGATTGATAAGAGGATTTGAAGACTGGAAATAAATCAAAATAGTTTTGCAATTCTGTTGGATGTTCGTTGAAGATCACTGGATTCTTAGTCAGCAGAGCTGAGTTGCGATAATTACTGGAAGATGGCGTAGGACATGTTTGTCTGATAATTTCCTCTGCTGGTATTTTCGAAGGCTTGAGTTCCAGTTTCTTAGCTTTCTTCTCTAGCAAAGCAATGTAGCAAGGAATTATACAGCTCTCCATAATGTAAACATTCCAGTCATTCTGAAAACAATCTTCCTTTGAATACGAAAGCCTTCGTCGTGTTTCGTAATCCAACATAAAGCTACCATTTATGTGCAGCGGCAAGTTACTGGAAACTTGTAGTGGCAAAAGACAAAACACTTTTCCTTCCTGGCAAGAGTTTTCCTTACAAGCAATTCCACCACTGGGAAAAATTTTAATTTGCTTTTCATCATACTGAGCATTAACTGAAGATGGTAGTGCATTACTACTAACTGGTGCACATTTTTGTATGACATGCCATTCATCATGTCTGCCACCGTCCTTCAAAACTATTTCATAAGAGTGAATAGGAAATTCACCAGGTATATCTTCTCTTTGTCTGTCCAGTTGACTCGCTACTAATTCGCATTCTTTGTTCAAGGAGCATCTTTCTTTTCGGCCTTCAGGTGAAACTTTCAATAAAGCTGAGTATTTTACACTCACTTCGCTTTTTATATTTATATCCAAAATTTCCACCATCTCAATATTGCGTAGAAATATCATACACTCAGCAACCTCGAGTTTTAAATTTTCCAACATTTTGTCAACATCATCAACAGTGATTGCCTTTTTCATTATGTTTGACTGTTTAGCCATTGTGTTATTTCGTAATGGAAGACGAAAGATAGTAGCTTTTTCATTCCGAAAAACGTCAGGAATGAATGTATTATAAACGTCGGGAAAGTTGTCTTTCAAAAAATTTCTTGCATCTGAAAACTTTCGCCCTGGACTTTCGAGAGTGCATTCACCCAGATATTTAGCATGAGGATCAAATACACAAAGAACGCTACCTTCGCCTTCGACGTGTGTTAACAAAGTTGGGACATCAGTAACGTGATACACAACGTTAAAACCAACTCCAAATTTTCCTGTTTTCATTGGGTCACTTGACTTACTACCTTCTCCCAGGTTTTGAATGCCTTGCAAGTCCGACTCCGTGAACATAGCATCATTACAAAATAGAAGAGCAGGTCCCTGCAATTGTTTCCATGCGTCACTGAAAACTCGTTTGCTGGCATGGTGCCTCCTGTCCAATACAATGCTAAGCTTCTTTGCTCTTGCATCATCAGCATTTTGCAAAATTTCTTTTAAAATGTTTATATTTTCTGAGTATCCATCCAGGATCTTTTTCAAGCGAACAGTCAACTTTTCGTGCTGCCCAAATGGTAGTCCTATTGATTGCTTGGTTATAGAATGTGATCTCACCGTTTTTGCACCAAACTTTAATGCCAATTGAACGGGAATATTCGAATGTATATATCTCAAATTTAAATCATCCTGAATCACATGGCATCCTTGACATGAATCTCTTGAGCCGGATAAAGAATACCGCGAGTATCGGGTAAAGAAATGTTATCGTATTGTCCACAGCTCACTATTAATTCCAGAAGATCCCGTACAATGCGCATTTCTTTTGCATTCAATGGATTATTGTGACGATCGCTCTCCAAACGTTGTAGTGCTGACATATGGTCGTCAAGATCAAATGTTTCTTTCACTCCAATTTCTAACATTAACTGGCGATATTCCCAAAGAGCTTCTGGTAACTGGTACAAATAAGGTTGTGTCGAGTAATCATGTTTGAATGCAATGCGCTCTGCTTGAACCAATTTACTTTCAATAATAATCAACGGCTTGCCCTTAAGTCGTTTCCAGACTTCCCGAGTTTCTGCAAGTTGTTCGCTTTCTTCTCCGAGCTTTTCATTTATCTTATCACAAAAGAATCTGTTCAAATAAGCATAAATTTTGCCCAAAACTTTCTTTACATTATCTGATACATCTTCCAGGCAAAGATCAGCTAAATGATCAGCTTGCACTAAAACTTGCGACAGTACTGCTTTTGATGGAATTTCAAAAAAGTTGAGAAAGTCATTGCTAAGTTTACCACAGCCTTCGTTTGACTCATCAATAATGGCTCTGTCGAAGCAAACAAGTTCTTCAAGACAGTTTGGGTAAATCCCATTTATGCAATGAAAATGCTCTGATGATGTCTCTGCCCATGGGAGATCCCATCCGATTGGGCTCGCTTTGATTGGCAGAAACTTGATACTTCTCCAGTTCAGTGAAATCTCGTTCAAGGACCTGCTACTCTCCTTCAATTTCTCATCAATAATTTTAATTAAAGCCTTTGAGCGTCTTCTTGCTATTTTACCATTCTCCAACAAGATTATAGTTTGTGCCCTTTCTTCCAAGACTTCCCAAGACAAATGTTCAGAAATCATCCCAAGACTTTCAAGTATTGTTAGATGAAATTTCTGATTAAAATTCTTTCCCAAGGGGAAGACTCCATCAGTGTCTTCAAACAACATCGATGCTTTGCTGTTGGGTTTCACAAGTCCCTCTGGTGACTTAAGTGCACCATTTGGTGATGTTGGGACACATTCAGTTTTTTGTAGAACAGATTTTAAAGTTGGGTAATTCTCCAAGTTCTGCATTAGATAAAGCACAACATGTTCTCGTGCAGCTGCTGGCATTTTGTAGTCTTTCACATTTGGCTTGAAAATATCAAGAAAGAAGTATTCAAACTTTATTGTTATTTCCTGAAGCTCCATCTGTAGCTTAACATCAACGACTGTTTTCATAACAGGAACGGGCAAATGAACTAAATAACGATCTTTGATGTATAAAATAATAATTTCCTCCATGCTGTGAGTGATATCTTTATCTAAGAGATTGTCAATAACCAAGACCTCTTGCATATATGCCCAGTGGATTGTCTCTCTAATAACTGGAAACATCTTTAATCTGTCATGTACCAAACGTTGATAAAAGCTTTGCAACAGCGAAAACTGGTAAGGCAAAAACCCTGATGAAGTTATAGGCCATAGAAGATACCAATCTGCTTCTTCGAAATTCTTTGCCTGGTTTTCAAATTTCCAATACCTTCAAATATGCAGCCGAAACTACGCCTGCCATTAATGCATCATTCCATTTGATATCTGACGTAGAATTATCCTTATCATCTTCATTTACTTGCTGCATTGACTTTCGATCGTGTGTCACAGCAAAAGGAGCATTTACATGCACAGGTAAATTATTTGCTACTGGAAGTGGCAAAAAACAAAAATAATATCCAGGGTTACCGCTTCTGCCCATAGGATGGAAAGATACTCCATCACTTTCGATGTGAATGGATACTGCAACTGATGCTACAGGGTTTAATTTTTCATGATCCAGTGCCATTTGAAGACATGCTGTATCCCTAGAGCCACTGGTAGTATGAATAAGCCAATTGGCATTTGTACATTGAACATTCTTGCCATCGAATAAATGTTGCCCACAACGTCTAGTTTTCATATTGACAATGCTACAGCAATCAATAGAACAGTGACTTTCCGGTACTCTCTTGCACTTTTCAACAGCCTTGGATGATAGCTTCATAAACTCTGAAGAATTAAATAACCTTCCATCAAACACTAGAGGTATTACTTCATTTATATTTTCCTTGCTAATGGCAATCAGTTCGGTCATCTCAACCGGATTTGTGGAGTTCGCTGCAAGGTGGTAAACTGTTATTGATCGCACATGCTGAGTGAATAACAAGAACCTATTCGCTTCAGCTGAAAACTTTTCAAGCAATTTCTTCATTTCAAGATCAGTGTACCAAAGGTTTTTAATTTCACTTCTAACTGCTTGATCTTTTGTCCTCAAAGGAAATCGAAATAATGTCCCCTTCAATTCGCGATGCTGAGGTTGCAGACTCATGTCCATACCAAACACCCCATTGTACGGCATTAGTTGATCAATGAACGGTTTTAATCTCCCTCTGTTTTTACCAATGTCAATCTTTACACCAGGTTTGGACTTATTGCTTATAGCTGCACCAAGATTGTTTGTGTGGGGGTCAAATATAACTAGATTGTTATCACTGATAAAGCTTGGAACGTCAGTTATGTTGTATACGGCGTTAAATCCCAGACCAAATTTTCCGATTTTGTCTCTTTGAGATTCTTTTGTTGCCCCACTGAGTTTAGTAATGTTCTCAAAGTCTAACTTTGAAAAAACTGCATCATTGTAGGCCCAAAGAGCAGGGCCTTGAAAGTCTTTCATTCCAGGATCGATCAATCTAGAGCGATATTTCTCATTCTCTCTTTCATCGTAAAGCAACTTGACGTCCGTAGCTTCAGCATCATCTGCATTTTGAATAAGTTCCTTTAATATTGCTGAGCCGTCGCCGTAGTCCTGAAGGATTCTGTTGATCCTTCTTGTTAATGGCTCTGTTTGACCATATTCTTCAAAAAGGCCAAGATCTTCAGCCTCCAACACTTTGCTCGTTATACTGCGAATGCCTAGCTTAGTTGCAACAGATTCACTTATATGCTCATGGAGGTATGCTGTATTTTCGTCACTGTCAAACTCTAAATCATCACTAGCATGGCTTGAGCAATATACCGTGTTATTGGCCAGCTCCAACTTTAGCGAATTTTGTGCTGAACGGACAGGCACCGCTAATTTGTCCAGAACATTTTGTGGCAGCATCTCGTTACTAAGCTTAGTAACTATGTCAACGGCTAGATTTAAGTCTTTAGGATCCGTGATTTGCGTGCAATTTAACGAAGCATGGTCACATCGGTTTTTCATTTCACTTAACACTTGTATAAAAATTTCATGTATATACCTTTCGTGACTTCCAAGTTTCAGAAACAGTTCTTGAAAACTTTGCATTTCTGGTAGCACATTCCAGAAATAAGGCCTAAGATCAAGGCAATTTTGATCTGCCTCTACGATCATTCTGTCAGGGCTTGTAAACCCTATCCCATTCCATACCCATCCACGTAATGAATGTCTTAAAAGAGAACTTTCCACGTCATGGAATTCGTACATTAACAATTTACGATAAACATCTTGCAGTAGCCAACCATAGTACGGGTTTTCACTTTCTTCATAATCATTGACGACATGCTGAAGGTGTCCAATTACCTCATCTAGTGTAAATTCATTTTTAAAGAAACACTTGGCCATGTATTGTGTGGCATAGTGAGATGAGTATACTGGCTTCACGGCACCCAAAATTTTTGCATTAGCTTCAGAAGCCATTGTACACGGTCTTGCAAACGATACTGTGCTTACACTCTCGACTTTTTCTCCATACCATGTCAGCCTTTTTGGATAACCATCGATTCTTGTTTTCATCACCGGAATCCATAACAAATTTTTTAAAGTAGATACAATACTCTCATCCTCCAGTAGACAATGGTTGCTTTCAAGGAAATTTATGAGTGTCTCAGCCTTCTTCTCATCAAAATCTATGCTCTCTACAATTCCAATAATGTCTTGCGCAGATAAGTTAAACGACTTAAGGCCAAGATTTTTCAATGCAGTCGAATATTTCATCCTTTCGTATTTATAATCAGGAAACTTTCCCTTATCGTGAGAGAACAGAAACTGCAAACTTTCAATTGAAGGATCAAACAAATCCCTTGGCTTGTGATAGCTACCATCTAGAGCACTTACAAATTCAATTTCTCTTAGTTCGGAAAGTTCTGATGGAACAGAAAATGTAACATGTGGTAATATGTAGTTCATGAATTTATCAATCCTTTCGTAATCTTGTTTATCACCAACTATCTCAGGAATAAGAACCTCGCTAATTAGATCCTTCTCGGTCAGAAGTCTTGCCCCCAACTTGCGAGCGAGATTTCTTGAATCTTCATCTTGACAATTCAAAATTTTACGTTTTGGCTTAATTTCTGGTAGATTTTCTGGAGCAAGGAGCTCAATCTCTTCTATGGAGCTTAGTTCTCTTGTGATTTGTGAAGTGTGAATATTTTCAAAGATTTGCAGCCTTCTAGCGAGATCTTTGTCTTTGGGCAAAGTTTTCGGAGCCTTATAAATAAGCCTTCGAATATGAACTTTGGCTTCATCATCACCGTATGAATTGAATTGTTTAACAAAGGGATCAATGCCATTCAGATCGCTCATGTTTTGCAGTAGACGAAAAATATTTTTCGCACCAAACTTAAGGATATATCTGTTAAACAGTTCACCGTATTCTAATATATATTGTGGTAAATCACGTACGACAGTAAAGCCAAGATGCAATATAAACGATTTGATATTCTCGTTGTCATCTGCCATGTAGACAATGGTGGAATTTTCTGATATCTTACCGCACTTTATCACCTGTTGATCTCCTTCCCATCTCCTCTCAAGTGGGATTAATGATAGTCCATGTAAACGTTGCGTTAGTTCATTTTTCTTTATGTATTTCCAAATATTATCAAGCCAAATAAACCGTTTCGAGCTTAGCTTCAAGTCTCTTTTTCCAATTGTATCTTTAAGGCATTTAACAATCGTGTCTGTGCCCAAAATTTCAAGTTGACACACTCCTGGATAAAAAATGTAAATTGATCTTGCAACAATGTGAAATAATGTGGGCTGGAAGGGGAGGGGTTGTCCTCATAGCTATATCAAATTAAGTCAAAAATCGACATCTACATTCAAAGTTATAAACAAGGTAAAGAAAAATTAATTGACTACTTCTATATATCCAAATATCTAACTTCTATGCGTTCTGTTAGACACAACAATTCTCGAAGCCCGAAAAAATGTTTTTAAAGTTTGGTGTTTGGAAAACAACATTTTTCAAGCATCGTAATATCTATCTCAGCCAAACTCCAGTGCACAAATTCCAGTCATTAGACTAAAGGCAAAAAATTTTAACCCAGTTAAAAAGATTTTTTGCACTTGGCATCAAAACTTTGGCAAAACCTCCCGCTAAAAGCAGATTTAAAAGGTGTTTGTACATATTGATAGTTATATATTAATTTATGTAAAGTTTTATTGACTTGATTGTTATTTTGAATCAAAATGGTGCTGCAGAGATTTGCTATGTAAAAGAAAAGAAGAATAGTCTAATGTGACATATTTTCGTTAGGAAGAATTTGATGTTGGGAAAAGAAAAAATGATGCATTGGAAAAGTTGTCAACTTTTATCACTGTGTCGTTACTTCTTTGATACTTCGAAAAAAGAGAAGAATGATATGATGTAAAAAAAATTGCAGCATGAACTGTTGCCGGAAAAAATGCAGGGTGAAAATATATTGTTAATAGGTTTGGTAGCTCGTATGAGCAATTGGTCTCAGAAACGTCATTTGCGCATGAAGAAAATTTTTTCAATAAAAATATTACGAGGAAAGCATAAATAAACAACTCACCCTCAAATGCAGCACTTTGAAAAATTTGGAGAACTCCTTCATCGATGTTTGTTTTCAGTATTCTTCCTTCAAAGCCGGGCAACAGCTCTTTTGGATGTTGAGGGGTTGTTATATATATTTTCTCTTCTTGAGTGCTTTTCACAGAAGAGAAAGTTCCGTTTTCCAATGGCAGTAGTGAAACACCAACAAGTGCTTTAAGATCATCAACGGAAGATAAAATATATGGCAATAGTTCCATACGTTGTTTATATTCAAGTTTATCAATAACCTGAGGATGACAGCCCAGCTCTCTCCGTACTAATGATGGTTCCATGAAACGTCTGGAAACCGTATACAGCTTTTCAAATGCTGAAGCGACATGCGGTGGCAAACGAACAACATTTTGATTGCAGTTTATGAGGCACTGAAACGCGCATTCCGCACCCGAACGCTCTTTTTTTCCTTCAAAAATACCCCAAATTGGGAGAATCCATTCACCGCCACTTGCTGGCGTCCAGACACAGGGGACGTCAAACAATTGTTGGAAGAATTTTTCGGCCAGTATTCTCCACTTCTTGTCGACAATGGACAAATCAGGAAAAAAACTGTAGACTTCTTCCTTCTTCAGACCAATCAATATATTACTTATCAGAATCTTGTATGCCTCAGGTAATACATCCTGAATTAAAAATTGGTTCCACAATATAGCTTGGTCACTGCATTTGATCTCAGATACACCAGGCCACTTCAAATCCTTCCTGTCTGGACCAAGAGCAAAATATCCGTTAACATGTACTGGAAGTGATGTAGCTGATGTTTCCAGTACTGGCAGAGGCAAGGTACAAAATATGTGGCCACCTTTCGTTGGAAGATCTTGACTGCGTGGAAAGGCAAGTCCAACAATTGGCATCAAACCTAAGTCGCTTGCAATATTTTTTACAGATATTTCTTCCGCCAGCGTTTTTCCAGCATAGTGGTGTATTATGAAATAGTTAAATACCTTATTCGGTCTTTCTATTTCATACACTGATACAGTTGCTTGATAAGCTATCGAATCTTCCACTGGAATACTTGTCCTTGAAGCTTCTTCTAAGGTTCTGGAAAACTTCTCCATTTTTCCCAAGGCATCATCACTTTTGACATCAAGACAGAAAGATGAGATAAGCTTTGCTTGTTCTTCACCATACTCTCGAACAAAGAATTCAACTTTCCGCAAACTTCTCATAAATAAAAGTGCAATATGTCCTTCACTTTGGAACGATTTAAAGAGCTCGTAAATCTTTTTTTGCTCATAAATAGTTGTTGATAATTCTGAGGGTTCCTTGCGTAAAGGAAATCGAAAAAGAGTTCCATCACAATGTCCAGTATCAATATCTGTAGCCAAAATGTCTCTGTACATATTGCAGCAGTCGGTGTGATGTCTTTTAAGATTCTCAAGCTTATCGGGTTCCTTTGTGAAATTAATTCTGTTTCCAGTGGCTCTTCCCTGATCTGAAGAAAAGAGTCTACCATCTGGGTTTATTGTGAGCATAGTGTTGCCACTGAAGATTGTTGCATTATCTGGGGAGAAAAGATACATTTGTAAACTTAATTTAATTCGGAGCTAAAACTTGCCAAATAGAGTAAGAGCAAGAAACATTTAGGATGTAGCAACAATTAGTTGCAAGCTCTGAGCCGAGAACGTTTTATTGCGCAACTTTTCTGAGCTAAAAACCGTTTTGCCCGGTTATCAAATTGTGTAAAGCCTGGGTTAAACGCACTGAATATTTCACTGATCAGCACTGAACATCACAAGGACAAAGAAAATGTTCAGCGACTCAATAAATTTGTTTACCAACAGTTTAATCGCGATCATTCCGAACAACACTAAACAAGACTGAGCATTTATGAGTACGGTGGACAAACACTCTGAACATTTGCATTGAAAAAATGTTCAGTGTTGTTCTGTGAAACGTTCGGTACACTGTTGCAGTGAATTTGTCGGAATCGAGGTACGAGCAAACCCAGTCTGTATTCGAACTGAACATTCTGAGAATTAGTAAGATTAAGCTATACCGATACATTCCGAGAACGGTCGGGAAGTACATTACTGAAATCGAGAACCAGCCAATCAGCTGCCATTTGACCGGTGCTCAACGTCATTGTGATGGGTGGTCAACGTCACGAAATTACAGGTCAGACTGGTACATAGTCTATTCTTTCCAAATAACGGGGGATCCTTTATGGCAAGATGACAGTACAAATAAGCACATGTGATTCTTACAACCCTAGCGTTCTTAAAAATGGTAGAATGCATTTTGACAAACAATCCTGTTCCATTAGAAGTCAATGTAACAAAATATCTCGCTGTACGAAAATTAGACAAAAAGAGCAAAGCCTAAAACAATCAACGTAGTCAACTTTTAATGTCACGTCAAACAAAGTATTTATTTTGACAGCGAAAAATAATATCTATTTTTGGGCGCTTACATCCCCAAGAATGAAACTTTTTGACGTTTTAAACAATTGATATTGAGCAAGAATTTGTTTACATTATAGACTTGCTTTTAAGATTATTGCTCAATTCATATAATTTGAGGTCTTGTGCTTTTGTTTTCTTTTTGGGTGTGGCGAAAGTGGGTGTAGTTACCATGGATGTGATTATAAGACTGAGTACCGGTCAGCTAATAAATCCTGGATCCGCCCCTCAGTTACATTGTATCGTAGTGACCCTGCTTTTTAATCCAAGCAAGTAAGCAATTAAAAAGATAGACTCTTGTTAAAATGATTTATTCAATGAACTTAAAAGTAATGTATTTTGCAAAATTAGTAGTTCATCTCCGTAGATATAATAGTGAACAAAAGAATAAATATGACTACTCTAACCAACTCACCGGTTAAATGAAATGTTGATTTGAATCCGAGTCCGAACTTTCCAATTTTGAGAGGATCTTTCTCCTTATTACTTTTACCCAGCATTCGAATTCCTCTCCAATCCTCTTTGGAGAAACTAGCATCATTGTACGAATACAACGAAGGAGCCTATAAACAAATTGTTCTAGTTTTAAGACAATAACTGAATCATATTTTTTGCTGCTTGAAAGAATCGGAAAAAGCAGAGGCGCAGGAGCCTACTAGAAAGTAGCGGGCATCAAAATAAAAATGCATGTCACGTGGCACAATTTTATCGATAGAGAGGCATATTTCATGTTGTTGGAAAATATGGGTGGGAGGAGCATGTGTCCCCAAGGCCCCCCGGGCTCCTAAACCATCGAGGAGAACCAGTCGTTCAGTGAATGATTCGACCTTTCGGGTGCACAAGCAGTCGATGTGGAATATAAAATGAAAAATTCATGTAAAAAAGCACGATATAGCAAGCGTGATGTAAATTTTACATTTTCACATACCCGGAGCTCACTTCGTTGGGTAAAAATTGTTGATACATCATTCTCGTCGTACAGAAAGCATACTTTAGTTGCTCCTGCATCTTCTGCATTTTGAATTATTTCCTATGAATTGAAGACAGAAAGCTACAAAGAGGCAAAAGTGACGACAATAATGTAAAAACTAGAACCCTTAATAAAACAGTGTATTGTGAACTTTAAGATGTGACATTAATCAAATATTGTCTGCAAAGAATTTGTCTGTCCCTGAAAAGAAATTCATGCCACCTTTCACAAAAGAGGCGATTAAATCAAATTTACATACTTGTGGTTTCTCATATTCCGTTTAATTATTAAAAAATGGTGAGAATGCTCTGATTAATGGAATTTTATTATGTACAGTTAAAACAATAGGATACATTGCTACGGCGGATACCTGGTATTTAAGCGTATTATATCTTAAGCTGTAATTTTGTTTTGGGATAGAAACATTGACGTGAAAAAAGTCTGTTGCTTTTGCATTACCTTGAGAATCTGACCATTGTCAGGATACTGCTGCAAAACATTCTTCAACTGTTGAATTAGTGTTGGTTCTATGATATTACATCCATCATCTTCATCTCCTGTGGAAATAAAGCTTAAATTACGAGCTCTGAACATTTCACTAAACGACAATAAACATTTGTTGAGCAATGTTTAGCGTTGTTTAGCAATATTATGGCCAAACACTGTTATGAGGGGGGAGAGAATCACGATCACAGCCCATTACTTCAGTACGCACGCGAAAAAGATGGAATATCACAGAACAACACTGAAGATTTGTGGGGATGGCGGTGAAATACTCTGAACACTTGAACTGAAAAAATCGTAAATGAATCGTTTACGTCTAACATTATATGCTTCCTAAAGCTCATGGAGCGTTGCGTTGCATGGTTTTAAGATTTTTCTGAAATTTTAATCACGTAGTAATTTGTTTGAACTCACTGGCATTTTACATTGACAGTATCTTCTGAAAGAATGTTTCTAATCTCCGAGCCTTCAAGCCTCGAAGAAGACAAATCTTGTGTTCTTGTGAAATGAAAAAGGCGGTCTTTGGCTTCTATTTCTCTCTATTTTCCTGCAAACTTTTATTGCAGGATAAAAGTAGAAAACTTCCTCTAATTAGTGCCCACCCACACGTAGGAACGCTTTAAGGCCAGCAAACACTATCATCCGGTCTTGAGCGTTACATAGGCGCCGACTACGTGGGGGCTTGGGGGCTCAAGCCCCCTCTGGAAATTTCTATGGGGGGCTCAGCCCCCCCTGGGAATTTTGTTTTTTATCTGAAAAACACGTTTATTTTATCGAAAAAACACTAATCAGACCATGTAGACCATGATGTTATATCTGTTTTATTGCAATGTTTTGTTTTTTCATTATACATAATACATATGTATATTGTACGTTATTAAAAGTGAAAGGGAATTTTTCTACCTTTTTACTTTCCCATTTTTTTCAATTTTGAGCCCCCCTGGGAAAAGTAAAAGTCGGCGCCTATGGTTTGGAAAATGCAATGCAGTCAAGGTCAGCAGTTGAAGTTGACCCATTTGTAATCGATAAATCCGATATTGACGACAATCCAAAGAACTTAATCGATGAAGAAGAGAAGGATAAAATTGATATTGAATAACATTCGGAACAAAATGAGATTATTCTTTTGTTTTGATGTTACTTGCTTTAGGACTGTGAAATAAGCGCCCCTCTCTTTTAAGCTCCCCATCTAATAAGCGCCCACCCAATTTGGAAGATATTTAAAAAGCGCCGGGCCGCTTACTGGAGGAAATACGGTACACAAAAAAACACGACCTTTTTCTTGCTTTTTTGATGCTGCGTAGTGAATCATCTGCGCGGCAGCAATGAAAAGCAGCAAATCTACGATACGCTTTAACACAAAAACTTGAAATGTGTTATGTTTATGACGTCAGGACTGTCGCAGTTGAAATAGCAAAATTGACGTGTTTGCGGGCTCGTTAAAACAGTTCTACAACATCAATTTTCATTCTAAAAGTTGTTTTACCGAAAATCCCCGATTAAGCCCCCGGGGGCTTATTTCGCAAAAAATATTTGAGGGCGGAAGCTTATTCGAGTCAAAATAGACAAAATTTTTCAGTAAATTATGCTAAGGGAAAGAAAACAAAATATTCTAGGGGTCTGGTAACTACCAGCTAATGTCAATCATTACTTGCTCTACTTGACACAATTTTGAAATATGTCGTTCTAAGTAACAAAATCGTTATCTTCTTTATTGGTTTCCTTTGAGAAACACTAAGTCGTGATCTTTTAGTGACTTGAACTAAATGTACAAAGGATGGCTTTTTGTTTAGAGTTAATAGCTACCAGTTCATTTCATGGACAATTGCCAAGGTATTCAAAACATGGAAACAAAAGATAGGACTGTGAGTGTCTGAAAATTGGAAAAGCTGGATTTATTCATTTGCGGCGTGTGACTTGTTATGCTTTGTCTCCATTTGGATAAAACTTAAAGGGCTTATGCAGCCTAAAATAACATTTTTTATGGAAATGGAGAGAAAAAGATTTACTTTCTGACAAGTATCAGTAGGATTTTTCAAGCTCAAACACACCAAAGTCTGTTGAAGAGTGACGACGTCAGTTTGATGACAGGCTAATCATTTGTTATGGGAGTCAGTATGGGAAAATTTGCCGCGCCCAACAGTTTCTTTAATAACTCGACTTAGGCCTTGTTTAAACGTCGCATTTTTGCCGCGTGGAAGTAAATTCAAATTATCGTCTAAATCCACATAGATATGGAGCGATGCGGCCGACCCTTGGATGCATCCAAACAGTTGGAAACAAATTGTATAAACTTGTGTTGCTACTCGTTATTCGGCTTCTGTGGCTTTGGCCAAACGTTGAAGTTGGTTAATTTTCAATCAAGCTTAACATTGCAAGCAAAATTCTAGTTGAAAAAGACACCCCCAAGCTTATCAGGGTTAAATAATGTTTCATAAATAATAGAGAGTTTCCGAAACACGACCTATCTCAAGACGACGCCGGATGGAGGTCTGGTGCGAGGACAGTCGTCGTTCCAGAAGTCTTCAGGGGCAGCAACGGAATTGTTTGTGATGCTGTGAACGTTCTATGCATTTGCCCGAAAAGATGCACATATCCAAAATTTGCTAGGCCAGTGTCTCAAAGCGGAAGCATGCGATGAAATTTTCGTGGAAACAGTTGACAAATTAAAACGGTGTTTAAAAACCGTATTTTTCCATGTTAGAGAGTGATTTCACCTCGAAATGATAGATCGAATGTTGAATTTCGGTAAATTATAAAAATGAACTCAATTTAAAACTTGCGAGTTTGAAATAATTTGTCTCTATCACCGGTCTTGATGACGACCGATGTTTTTGCAAAAGTGTGTAAGGATTTTCATAAAGACGCCCGATGATATTGGGGGATAGCCCGGGCCGCGCTCGTGCAAGACCTCCAACGGGCGTCTTACTGACATAGGTCGTGTTTCGGAAACAGTCTAATAGCAATACAACAACACGCACAAAAGCAGAAATAATGTTCATACCCATCTCTCATCCGAGCATTCATGAACAGATGAAATGTATGTTGCTCTTGTTCACCAACTGCATGATCAAATAAGCTATGCAATGCAATAGGCTTTCTTCATCTGCCTTCTTGGAGGCCTGTGTATAAAACATATACATTGTCGTTTATATTGTCAAGTAAAACAAAGATAGCTACGACTTTATGAAAATTTTCGTCAAGGCCCTATGGTGGTAACGCCGCAGACACAGTATCAGGTCAATAGATGAAATAATCACAAGTTCATTAGCCACTGGAAAAAATAAAATCCCATTTTGAGAGTGCTTTGCTACCCAAATCCCTTTGCTCTTTATTTCATTGCACAGGCTTGCTAAGTAAAATGAATACATTTTCAATATCGATCGTTTTAGAATGATGGCATTTTTCGTTTTTCATTTTCATTAAATTCTTACATTTTTACAAAGTGATACTCACATTAACCAACTTATTTTAAACAAATTTGTATTAACAACAAACGTATGACTTACTACTTAGTTGTTTTGACTGAGATATTTATTTATTGATAAGATGCGACTGGATTCTTGGGTCTCTTGATTCTCTGAATTTGATCTGGCGAAAGTGTTCAAAAGCAAGAGAGGAAGAGGACAAAGATTCCCTGTTGAGCAAGAGATATCCCCATCATCTGAGATTCTCAGAAGTCAAAATACCTGAACCTCCAAAGGGATTCCCCATTGGTATTGTTTTATTGCGTCGCGTCAGCGGGGAAATTCTGAGAAGTCAGTATCGGATTGGCTATCTGTAAAAGAGCGAACGGAGAATCAAGGAACGGGGAATAGGGAAAGGGGGAATCTGTAAAAAGGGGAATCTGTTAAAGGGGGAATAGTTTGCAATTAACTCAAAAGTGACGCAATATCATGTGGGTTTATAATTTATTTGTACAGTGCTTTTGTCGTATATTAAGTCATACATTCTTGTCTCCACTGGAAAAGGAAACACGATTTTTCAATTCAACTCGACAAAACGGCGGATTTGCTGTTTACGGAACACGTTTAAATATGGTATATTATACATCAATCACAATGACTTCCTGAGTACGAATCTGCAACAACATTTGCGAAAGACACCTGGATTCAAAAGTTATGCCCCATTATATTTGGGGCCTAAAACATACAAATCACTGATCGACGGTAACTAAGGGTGGGCGCAAGTGAAAATAATGTTAAAATTGATATCTAACTTACCCAATTTGGGGGTGATCCGCAAAATGCAAATCCGCCCTTCTAACATTAGAAGTAAGACACTTGGTGCAGCAATAAAACTTTAATATGTTGAAAGGAATATGTCCTGCAATTGTGATATCTTAATGTTTTCTTTTTAAGTTTTTATCTTGTTAAACAATTCATTATTATTATTATTACTAGTTATTCCAAGTAGTCTGAAGCAAAGCCCCATTGAAAAAAGAATGCTCTGTGAAGAGAGCTGCTCAAGAGTATTTGACTTAAAGGTAGGCAAAAGTAACATAAAGGTGGGGAGAAATAACAAAAAGGTGGGCAAAAGTAAGATAAAGGTGGTCAATAATAACATAAAACCAAATGCTAAACAAGAAAAATATACTTGCATTTAATTTAAGATATTCAACAAAGACCAATCTAGGTGAGAATATTTTTCTCCTTGTGTGCGAACTTGTTCTTCGAATTTAGTAAGATGTTCACTCATAGATTCAAGAAGAAGATCACGCAATTAGGAAACAAGAGCATCCCAGGACTCTGCCGACTTTGTTGACAATGTATCTTTATCTGGTTCCCAAAGATGTGCACGTCTACAATCAAGTCAAGAAAACTACACCTATTAAATTATCTATCTAGCATGCAGAGCATCCGCTACATATAAACACATGCTCATAGCAACTATGAGGGCAGGGCGGCCTGCCCTCAATGATTTTCAAAACAAAGGGTTTACTTCTTAATAAATACGGAGCAGTTTCAGACATTAACAAAACAATATCTTTCTATTGTTAATGTGTAGCAGCTAGCTAATAGAATCGAAACAGTGTTGTGCCAAGGATCAGATGCAAGCGAAGAACATTGCAAAAAGAGATGACAGAAGAAAATCCAATGTAAGAAGACAATAGGTATGTTGTATTAATAGTAGCAGATAATGAAAGTATACACACGAGAAGGTTAGGGGGCGTGTTGCAAAGATATATAAACACGTGGAGCATATCCCGCAAGAGCAGAGAAGAAAAAATCAATCTGGCTCTGCGCTGCGGGGAACATAGGCCCTGCAGACCACAAAGAATATAGGAATACCATGGCTGGTAATAAAGACGTGAAGCTTACTTGTTACAATTAGTTTGAGGACCATGCCTTGCGCTATAATGTATTTTGCTATACGTGCATAATTGTCGGAGATGAAGCCCAAATACAATCAGAATTGTTGCATATCGCTGTTTCTAGTCTAGCCACCCAAAGTCGTCAGATGAATATTCATCTCTGTGCTGTGAGCTGATTCCTGAATCCAAATCTTGAACTCTTTTTCAAACATGGAAATTCATCACAATGGAGGCTGTGACCAAGAATCTGTGTGATGTGAATGTTTTGACTTTTGACCAAAAAAGGCAAACATATCAGGAAAAGCCGAAAGGTAAGCCATGTAGCTTACGCTTGCACCAAGTATTTTCTGTCTTCGCTTGTCAATAATATGACGAAAAGGTGAGCTGCTTAGTGGCTGCTCGGCACGTGGCATATGTTCCCCCATGGGAAGATATGGTTTCGCCTTTTTGGCGAAATTTTATCGGAACGGGCTTCGCTTCTTCCAGAATTTTTTAAAAAAATTTGCATGATTTTTGCTTTTAAGTTCCATTACCGTATTTCCTCGATTAAACGCCCCCCCCCTCCATTGAAATCCCCCTCGAATAAACGCCCCCTTATGCTACCAACTTTTGCAATAAACGCCCCCCTCAATTAAACGCCCCCTCTTTGTGCAAAACCGTGGCGACTTTCATTTTTTATGTTGTTGCTCGATAAAGGCAAGGCACAACTAAACCATTTTCTCTTTTTCTGGACCAATGACAGAGCCTGTGCTGATTAGCAAGTACAACGAGCTGATCGAAGCTCTAGAACAGTAACGGATGCGAAGGGACACGACTGTAAAGGGGGAGTGCGAGAACAATTACGTAAGGGCCTCGTTTAGGTGTTACGATGTTGTAGAAGCAAGCACGTCCAACAGAATTCGTACGAGAAACTGTTTCTAGATGGGACGAAGTCATGTCGTTGTAGTGTAACTTTAATTGTTTATGTAAATGATTCTTATTACGTAGTGGGGTAATTCCCAAGGTAAGGTATATATAGGGGTGCTTGCTCCCCTATAGGAAGGTTCCAATTGGAGAGGTATCACGGACTGGTATTTAGTCATCAGATATCGTCTAGGGAACCCGGCTAGTTCAATTGTTGCAACTCGAATATTGTTAAGAAGCTGATTGATTGATCAATGGAATAATCAAGAAATAGACGAGAGTTGTTTGTGTGCAGACTTGAAGATTACAGTCAACAGAAACTGACGCTGCAAGAAGAAGAAAAGCCTAAAGTCACGGATACATCCGAGGTATCGTGATATTTATGTTGTGCATGCGTAAGGCGTGTAGCTGTGTTGAAATTGAGACCACTGGGGGTCTAACTGTTCGATTTACGTATTTTAGGGTATTTAATCGTTTAATAAGTTTATTGCGTAGTTATTAATTCACATTGTTGAGACAGTCTCTGTAAGCCTTAAGTTTACCGTTATTGTATTAGTTGGTTGCCACGCCCTTTCTCATAGGGCCCATCTACACGAGAGCTTGAAACATGACCAAGTCCGTCTAACCCAACGTGTTGCGTAATGCAATTATCTAATTAATGCGTATCCGACTTGAAATGTTCCAAACTTTTAGCAACAGGGTCTCTTCTCATCAAATAAGACCTGTCAGCAACAAGCAAATTAACATGTAAACATGTATATCATAGTCGCGCTCATTTTGTTTTATTCAAATACAAACGCATTAAAAAAAACACGAAACTTTTATCAAAATGGCTGGCTTTAAACGTATTTGGGTTTGGGTTTATAGGAGGAAGGTCCACAGTGTTGCAAATGCTCAAGGTCATGGATGAATGGACAGATATTTTAGATAAGGGAGGAGCAGTGGATGTTATTTATTGTGATTATATGAAAGCATTCGACAAAGTGCCTCATAATAGACTAGTACAAAAAGTTAGAACATATGGGATTACTGATCAAGTACTAAATTGGATAGAAGCATTTCTACAAGAGAGAAAACAATGTGTTAGGATAAATAACAGTTTCTCTTCATGGCATGAAGTAATAAGTGGGATCCCTCAAGGGTCCGTCTTGGGCCCATTATTATTTGTGTTGTACATTAATGATTTACCAGAAAGAATGAAAGACTCAGAAACATATCTCTACGCCGACGATACTAAAATATTTAGGGGAATATATACATTAGAGGACTGTGAGAAATTGCAAGATGATCTGGATAGGGCACATGATTGGACAACTGAGTCATTAATGAAGTTTCACCCACAAAAGTGTAAAAGTATGAGAATTGGAAAAGATGACATAAATGAATATTATTACACAATGGGCAATGACAAAGTACAATTAGAAAAATCTGAGAAAGAGAAGGATATAGGGATAGTAATTGACAACAGCCTATCATTTGAACATCATATAACACAAAAAGTGAATAAAGCAAACTCTGTGCTATACATAATAAGACACACATTTGAGCAATTGGATATGGAGAATTTTAATCTACTGTACAAAGGATTAGTTCGGCCACAGATAGAATATGCCAACCAGGTATGGAACCCATACTTGAAGAAACATATCACCCAAATAGAAAATGTACAAAGGAGAGCAACTAAACAAGTGCCAGGATTATCAGAGTTAAGTTACAGTGAACGCTTAAAAAGATTAAAACTACCAACATTAACATATAGAAGACACAGAGGAGACATGATAGAAATGTACAAGATATTAACAAACAAATATGATCCAGAGGTGTGTAATGATTTCATTGCACTGAGCAATGTGGATAGTACCAGAGGACATAAATATAAAATTTACAAGGAAAGACCAAGACTGAATATAAGGAAAAACTCATTTAAATTTTGATGTGCTGATAGTTGGAACCGATTAACGGATTATGTGGTTAATGCTCCAACAGTATGTGCTTTTGAGAAGCGCTTAGATCAGTACTACAAGGATCATCCATTGGTGTATGACTATAATGCACCTGTGGATTACATTCCCAATCGACGCATGCGCACAGTGGAAATAGGGGATGATTCAGATCTGACACTAGTGGTCTGAAAGGGCCTTCAGTCAGAAGAATACCTGTGAATACCTGTGAATACCTGTGTATTGCAAACAACAAATAATATATATATATTCATATAATTCATAGCGATGAATTACATGAAGATTCTCAAGATGAATATTTTGAACAACAAGATTGTATACATATTGTTGAACTGCCTGATTGCTGCGATCTGCGCAATTGATAGTTTTTTATGTTTAACATGTTAGCAGCAAATGACACAAAGCTATGCATTCTGATACCTCTACTTTGTTCGAGAATATAAACAAGGGAGAAACATAATATATTCCTCGTCCTACATTTTGTTTTCCTGCGCGACAAACAAATTACACCCTCGATGTTGTACATCGAATAGAAGACAAACTAATTCATCATGACAGGAAGATTAGTGAAACAATAGAAATAAGAACGTTGAGCACCTCAGTGAGGTGCTCAACTTGGCCAAGCGGCTTCTTTCATATGTCATCGAAATCGTGCTCACAAAAAGTGATCAAAAATCAAAGGGTAACCTTTCGGTGCTCACGGCACTTTGGTTATTGAATATGATGGATGGTAGTTGTTACTGATAATATTTAATTAAGGGAAGAAACTCTAGCGGGGAGAAACTTTCGTGACTGTAAAGAAAGAAAAACGCGCAGTTCTTGGAATTTACTTTAGTGAATGAGTTAAAACTTTCGCTGGAATAAGTTTTCAGGAATTTGAATTTTTTGTGAAATTACAGATGATCTCCGACAGTGTTCTGCAAGTGTTCCACGACTGTTGGAAGCTTCTTTTCATGTTGACAGGAAAATGTGAAAAGGTTTTCATTTAAACACGGTTATTTTGAATCCTTCCTTCATTCAATTTTATTGTTCGTGAGATGAGATCGATTTCCCACGCCTGGCCCTTTCGTTCCTTGCCTGTTCTTTTCCGAAAACACTTCAACTTATTCCCCTTCGCCTCCTTCGATGTAATGGCTCTTTTTCAGCTAAAAATTCCCTGTACCTGTATTTTTCAAAATTTTTACACTTTTCTCCTTCGAAAATTCTTCCGCCCTTTGTTTTCGTCTAATCTCTGCTAGTGCTTTGTTGTGTGCTCTGTCAGCAGATGCTGCAGTGCCTAGGCTTTTGTTTTGCGTGCGAGGGGGAGATGTCCCGAGCTTCCTCGCGTACTGAATTCTTCGATTCGAACAAAGCCTGTTGAGCTATGCGACTCCCTGACAATTATTGCGACTGGATGATGTAATGCTTCCGGATCGATCGTGCGTTGTTGAGCATTTTCGAAACAATGAATCCCTGTTGCGTTTTGCACTAATCCAATTGCGTCCTTTGTTGTTGTGTCCTTTGACTGACAAGGAAATTATAAATTGCCCAATGAAAATAGGTGCCTCCCCGCAATGTATTATGGTAGGAGATATAAAAGCCGAAAAAAGTTCACATGAATTTTCCCCAGTGATGTTATACTCTCACTGCCGTGAGCAATGACCATCTACACGGGTAGGGGTGCTCATTTCAGGTGCTAATTCGGTTAATCCCTTGAAGAATTTGAGCATGCCTGTTTTTTGCTCTCGTGTAGATGGGCCCATAAGTAGGTGAAGGTAATTAGGGAATTTCGCCTACGTTAGTTTGGTCAACGTGCGTATATACAGTCTCCTAGAAACTATCGGACAAAGTGGTTTTTGCCCTGAAGATTCCCGACACTTTGAGTGGTCCACCGAGCCGGATCATGTCGCAGTAGAGAATTATTTGAGTAAATAATATTTAAGTAAAAGGTACGAACAATACAATAAGCGAGAAAGGAACGATAAGCAAGAAAGAAATGTCTCAACAAGGAGTAGGGCAAGGCTATCTTTCAGAAAACAACGAAAGAAACGGAGCAGCCCAACGAGTTCTAGAAATGTCTGTGATGACAGCATTTGGCACGCAATCGCCATGGGACGTCCAGCGGAGTGACGTCAATTAACGGGATATTGGCCCGGAGAGGGAAATCGTATCTGAAGTTCGTGCAGTGACGAACGAAAGGATGCAAAGCGTAGATTCTGAAATCAGATTCAGAAGTCCAGTTCCACCGAGGGAACGAAGACCCGAGAGCGGTATCAGAAATCCAGTTCCACCGAGGGAACTCAGATCCGAGAGCGGTTTCAGAAGTTCAGTTCCACCGAGGGAACGAAGACCCGAGAGCGGTAAAAGAAGCCCGGTTCCACCGAGGGAACCCAGATCAGAGATGTCAGATACAGGGCGGGATGCCCTCAATGGTTCAACTCAAATGATGAGGAGAACAGATGTACGAAGCCCCAACCCTGCAGCCCCGCTTTGGAGGCGGACGGTTGATGACAAGGCGATGACGCATATGCCGTTAGCCCCTGGACCGTATGATCTACAGACGTCAGGGGCACAGAGCACGATGCAGTGGCCTTGGGCCACACCCATAGCCTCGCATGGAGGCACGAACATGGCAACGAGGCCATTAATGATGACAACACTGTCAAGGCCTGGAGCAACAATGGAGCAATCGAGTCATCTCAGTGAAGCTGAGGGTGATCGAGCAATTGCTAAATGCCTCTTGCAACGAACAATAGCCAGCATTGACTGGCAAGAGGAAGACACTGAGCGTCTTCAACAGAAGCAAGAGGCATTGAGACGAGCTAATGCACGTTTAGAAGAGGCGACAACCGAACTAGAGAGACAGCAGAAAGTTGCTGGCCTCAGTGTCGCTGAACGGTTGCAAAGGCTCGTAGAGTTTGAAGAAGATAGCTCCAGGGCCACAACAGCAATGAGAAGAATGAAGAAATTGCTGAACCGAGGGGAGAAACAAACAGAGAAAGTGAGCCAGCAAACAAGCTCAGCTATCAGACTCCCGAAGATGGAGCTGAAAACGTTTGATGGAAGCATTCTAGAATGGCATGAGTTTTGGGAATGCTTCGAGCATGGGGTTCACAATCAGGTGAACCTGCCTGATCATCAGAAGCTGCAGTATTTGAAAAACAGCTTAAGAGGTGCCGCATTTGTGGCCATTTCTGATTTGGAAATGAAGGCTGAGCACTATCCAGTGGCAGTGTGGCTTCTTAAGAATAGATATGGCCACAAGAATGTATTGAGACAGGCGCACCTAGATGGCTTGGAGAAATTGACTGTAGTGAACAGCACCTATGAGGTGGCTAAGTTGAAGAGGCTGTATGAAGAGCTTGAGTGTCACTACAAAGCTCTTGTAGCCATTGATGTAAAGCCTTCAGAATATGAAGCAACCATAGTTCCGAAGGTATTAAGCAAATGTCCGATGCAAGTCAGAATTAAGCTGACTGAAGCAAAGGAAGAGAACGAAGACATTCGTATGGAAGAACTAGTGAATGGTCTTCGTAGAACGGTGAAAGTTCTAGAGAAATGTGGAGCAAGAGACAAGAGTCTGCAGGCAGAAGATGAGCGGCTATGTGACGAGCGAGATAGCCAAGAAGCATCATGGTATGAGAACAGTACACGCAGCACTGCAACATTGCTGTCGTCAGATGTTGTAAAGACAAGATGCGACTTCTGTCTAGGCCCACATCAATCTTTCGAGTGTCAGAAGTACGTCACTGCGAAAGAAAGAATGGATGTACTGAAGAGGTACAGAAGATGTTATAGATGCTTGCAGAAAGGCCACGTGGTCAGGTCATGTGCAGTTAGGGAGAACTGCAAGAAATGTGAACAAAGTTACCACCACGAGGCACTTTGCAAAGAGCAAGCAGAAGTGAAGAACATAACAGAACCGACTGGCCTATGGAAGGAATCGAATCCAACGGCAGCGGTGATACTGAAGGTACCAACGGAGAATGGCGCAACGAAGGCGCATGAAGCGAATGAGCCAGCGATGGAAGCTGAAAAAGAGAAGCAACGAGCTGTTGAGAGACAATGTACGACCAACCAACTACACCGACCAACAGATCAAATGACCTATTTTAATTTTTCTGCCCCAAAGCCTCTAGCTCTGCGACCCTGATAATGATACTCTGTTGAATCACATTCCTGGAAAAAACTTGCTGAAATAATGTGCAATCGGTGTCATACGTTGTTCCAAACCCAGTTGCAGAATCTTACGATCCATCATTATTGTCCATCGTGGCGTGCGTGGAGATTCCTTTTGCCATCTCGTTAAAAATACGAACACTTGCAGACACCATGCTGGCCCATGCATCGTTTTGAGGTCTGATGTCTGCGTATGAAATGCAATTTCCTAGCTTATGCAGCATTACCACTGACTGTTTACTGGTTGTGAAACGATACAGGGTCATCCCAGCTATAATGTTTTTTACATTTTTCTGTTTAGGGCGACCAACACCTCCCAGTTAGAAGCTAATAACCATACTTTGGTAGCAATCGATTTGACCCTGTCGTAGCATAACAATACTGATTTACTTTGTAGTTCTTGTCGATTGTTACACAAATCATTTTGCAATATGTCTGTCAGTGGACCTTTGTCGAATCGTTCAATCAGTTTCGTTAGGATCACATTTCCAAGAACATTCATCTTCAACCCTTGCTTCCATCTATCTGCAAATCATGCCTTGATCAAATCCTCGTCACGGAGACCCTGTTCCTTTAAAGTTGCTGCCATATATTCTAAAGGATTCACATCGCGCGAATATTTATCACTTGGCGTCTTTCTGGAAAAACACAATTTGACTTTTTCTTCAATGCAGCTGTATTGTTTATTGGCGAATCAACTCCTTTTTCATCACCTAATACCACTTATAAATTTTTGACATTGCGAAGAACATCGCTCAGCAAGAAAGGTGGCTTCTCCCGTAAAATCTTCGTTCAGATTTTCACAAAGATCTCGCTAATCACATCATCCTTAATGTCTTCTAAATCATCATCGATTTGTTTTTGTCTTTTCTTTCTGTTCATTTACAGCAAGCTTTAAGTAACACGACTGGTGATAGTACATATCAATAGCAAAAATATCGTGAGACTGTCCACTGGTGTACACTTGTAGTCTGATAATTACGGCATAAAAACGATGTTCTTTATCCTGAATATACTCTTCTTTCCTTTCCAGTAACTTATTTGCTGATTTGCTCCTCTCACACCGCCCCAGGCTTCCACTTTCATATGCTATCAAGTGATTGCTTCACATTGTAGATAAAACAAAGCCGCTTCTCTCTCAAATGCTGACTACTTGAACGCCTTGACACCTGTTTTCCTTTTGAGATTCTCCTGAACTGTCAGCCACTGAATTATCCTCCTCATCCTCAACTAATCCATACTTTCTTTCACAATTTTCGACTTTTGTCCCAAATGACGTTCTGCATGCTGCATGTGCCTTACCAAAAGCACTACTATTATTTATCCTCTCATAAACTTTTGTAAACGGATATTTGGAATCATCACTGTCCACATTTATCTTTCACCAACATTTTGCCTCTCCTTGGACATTCAACCATCCGCTATCTTTAAACAAGCTTATTTTTCTTTTTTTAAAATACATTTGTATAATAAGCATTTCTCTTCTCCATCAGAATTCAGAGCGAATAATGAACTACTTTTGTTCATTTCATTTCACTTTTTTAGGCATGGTAGCCCGTCAGTTAGAAAAAACTGATTTCCTGGGGGCCGTGCATTACAATACAAAATACAATACTTTTTGCGATAAAGATTACCTTATTAAATATACATATATAATATACAAATTAAATCTAAAAGTAATAAAAAAGCATGATAAGGAGACCAACCTGCAAGATTTCACCAGTCTTTTTTTTTGAATTGTTTGAGCGTAGGTGCTTCTTTTGATTCATTATTTAGTCCATTCCAGAGACTGGTGCCTCTGAATGAAAAGCAACTCTGACCAGCCGATGTCCTAAACAATGGAGTTCTAAGGTTTAGGTTGGAATTCCGCAGTGTGCGGGAGGTGGTCTCACTTACTCTAGTAAACATGTCGCTCATATAGGACGGCGCTTCCGCGTTAAGGGATTTGAAAACCATTTTGAGGGTCTCAAACTCAATTAACTCCCTGACCGTGGGTCATCCCAGGGCATAAATGAGTTGTGTGGCTGACTGATCATATCGACTACCTGTGACAGTTCTGGCAGCACGATTCTGTAGCTTTTGCAGTTTATTAAGAGCAGTCTCGCCAATATTTCCCCAAACAGGGCAACAAAATCTAAAGTAGGGTTCCACAAGGCTTCTATACATCTGTTTAACAGTAGATGCAGGCACATACTTTTTAGAGTACCGTAATATGCCAATACATCTGGAAATCTTACATGTTAATGAGGCTAGTTGAGAGGACCATTTTAACTGCGGATCCACATTAACTCCTAGATACTTAGTATTTTGAACCATTTTGACTTCATCATTCTCAATTTTAAAATGAGGTTTAACTGAATCAGTAGAAGTCAAATTTTTTAATTTACCTTGAGTGCCGATAATCCTGCCTTCAGTTTTGGCCACATTTAACGATAGTTTGTTTCGTTACTCCGGTTGTAATTACCAAAAATAATTCATATATTGCAAACGTCTTGATGAACTGCAAACCAGAATGCAAACTGCAGATTTAGATCGTAGATTTAATCAGCAAGTGACTCATTGATGTCTGTTGCACTGCACTGCAATTTCTACTCAAACAAAAGATAAAACCAATACCCAAAACAAACAACAACAAAATAATGAGACGATGAGCAAATTACCTCTTTTGCTGTTATTTTTGTGCTTGCATGAGTTTACCAGTGGCACCAATGCCCACCATCAATATACACCGTGACTAAATCCAAGCTAGGCTCCGGAATGGAAGCAAGCATGACCAGTGATATTTTGATACCCAGCCTGGAGCCATCTCTACCAGAGCTACTTGTTTTGGAGTAACACCAAGACACTGCATACAATTATACCGCTATTAGTATTGTCACGTGTATAAAGCACGTGACTGTTCATTCATCTAATATTACTATTCTGCGATGTCACGTGACGGTGGCGAAACTCTGGCCAAAACAATAGATTCGACCCGAAACAATAGGTCGAACGCCCCAAAACAATGGACCGAAACGGCGAATCGGTGATCAATAAGGCTTTTCTGAATGGGATGGCACAAGGTTGGCACTTGCATGGAAAGGCTCCGTTTCTGGAGTAGGCAAAAGTTATCTATTTTTGGAAGCCTATTTTAAAAGAATTTTTGAGTTATTCCATTAATTGCTCCACTAATTGTGCTATCACGAAAAAACGACGGTTTACGCTGGCGAAACTTCCAAATTCGCGTCGCGAACTCCAATTTCGAAGAAAGCGTTCGCTCTTCACGTGACGCGTTTCGCCTTTTGCTGCAATTTGATTGGCTCTTTTCGTGCGACTCATTATTCGCCCTCGGGTTGCAGCAGGTACTTTTGGAGAAGACGCGTGTTTTTCTTTTGCACACAAAGGGCGCCTTGCAAAGTGTTTTACGACCTGATTTATCTTCGTAAAGAGCTGCTAATTGTTTCAAAGACCCCTGGAGAGTTGCAGGAAGCAATTCGGAACGCAGGTGACAGCTGTATTTTAGTTGAAAGAGTTGTTATTTTTGTAGTAGGCCTTGCTTAAGCATGCTTGCAACGCTTAGGCCCAATGAAAACAAATTCAAAGTTATGAATTTTTCAGGCGCTATTTGCACGATTTTCCCCATTTAAACTGGTATGTATTGTAGGGTTTGTATTGTAGGGTATGTATTGTAAAGTATGTATCGAAGGGTATGTATCGTAGGGTATGTTATGTAGGGTTTGTATTGTAGGGTTTGTATTGTAGGGTATGTTATGTAGGGTTTGTATTGTAGGGTTATGTATATGTAGGGTATGTATTGTAGGGTATGTATTGTTGGGTATGTATAGTAGGGTATGTTATGTAGGGTATGCATTGTAGGGTATGTATTGTAGGGTATGTATTGTTGGGTATGTATAGTAGGGTATGTTATGTAG
>RQOL01000024.1:329374-427129 GCA_013076295.1 Sanderia malayensis
ACTCAGAAAATCGCCTAGAGACATTATTACCAATGTTTCAAATCGCTGATCCGCCATGTTGTCACGTGACACACTTTAACTGGCGATAACTCGATACCGATAGGTGCGATAGTAGTGTTGCTTTATAGTTTTTTGCTTCTTTTTGAGTGCTTAACAAATGGCATTTTTATTTTAATATTTGGGGGTAAATTTTGGCTGACCAGAAATGATCACATATGAATCACGCGACTTGTTGTTTACAAAATGTACCCAAGTCTAAAAGCAATTACCCGAGTCCGAAATTAAATTTTGGTTAGGCACTTTCCCAGATTGTTACAAGGAATTCCTTGTCTATATAAAACATCCTTGTACTTATTAGGAGATTATGGCGTGAAACTTGCATACAATTCTTGCTACTTCAAAAACCGACTCCCACTAGCCCCTGCCAGAATAATGCAAATGAAAAAAAAGATGGTAACCAGCCATAAATGTCAAGTCAGTTCAGATGATATAAAGCAAATGTGCTATGATGGTGCAAGAAAGGACAGATAAATATCATTAAACGAATACCGTAAATCTTCGATAAGCCCGGGGGCAAGCCAAACAAGCCAGAATCAAATGCGAAGTGCTACGAACATTCCAAATTGCCAACTGTCATTGGCAGCTTGGAGTGTTTCGTAGATGTAGGACAGACAGGGAACAGAGCTCAACATTATTATAAATATTCATATTTGATTAGTGTTATAGTACCAGATTAGTAAATCAATGTGCTCGTAGGAAACCTCAGTTTCAGCATAAAAATTATAAGCAGGACGACCAACGTTAAACTATTTCAAACATTCAAGAGAAAAATGAGGAACAATTATCTTTTTATTTTATCAAAGGTGAAAAACCATATTAGTTTGTTAATTATTGTTGAACTTTTTTAGCAGTTGGAGATAACAATGTCAATTTGAGCTCAGTTTTTAACGTGTAAATTATATATGAGTCATATAACTTTGCAATTATGAAATAGCAAACAAGTTCTGCTTCCTTTGAGTGCATTTGGAGGCATATGTCAAACACTTTACCGTCAACTTGCTGTGAAGCATGCTTATTGCTTTCAATGCTGTTGCAATATCACTGCACTGTTGTTACCATAGAGATCCACATGATACTTGTATCCATTAACAGATTTTCTTTGGCGCAGGTCAATAATTGACAAAACTTTGTAATCTTCATCTTCGCTGAACCAGCTACTAGAAGCTTCTGTTTATCCAGGAATTCTCTGTTTTCTTTGAGGTCAAGATTATACGGTGCTTCTTCAATGAAGACATTGCGTGGAAATAGCTTTGCATCAACGCCTTTTTTGTTTCATAAAGACAAGAAAATTTTGTGATTATAGCAATGTCGACTGATCTTGCGCGTCAGTATTCCCAGTGTTACATAAGAGACAGTGGCACTCATTAACAGGTTTTCTGTTCCCGAACGTACGACTTCATAAGCGTGACGCTTCTGAAATTTGTAGGCTTCTGGCGTTTTCAATGCAACTTGCTGTGAAATGACAACTGCGTTTATGCTGCTAAACATCTCTTTACAGTAAGCAATGAATAGTGCAACAGCTTGAATACACTCGCTTATTCCTGTACTCTTCTTTCACCCTTGACTTCGTATGATAACTCTTGTCTTGTTATCAATGATGTGCAAGGCAAAATCCAATTACATCTCCGGATGAACTACCTCTGCTACAATGGCTGCCAGTTTTCATCGCTTAGCCACACTGGAAACATCTTTGGTGTATAATCTACACCATTGTATATACCTTTGGACATATCATCTATGAACTTTTGATGAAATTTTTGCCTTACGGCAGACTATTTCATTCATGTTCTTTACTAATTTCACCGTTATTGAGTCTTCAATCAACGAACAATAAATTTGCGGAGAGCAAATGACTCTCGTTCTTAAGGATTCATTAATAGCAGAAACTTTCTCTGATGATTGCAACCGGATATTATCATGTGAACTCTGGGTTACGTTCAAAAAAGTCACAAAAAGGCGATTCATGAACCGTGCGTGATTATTATTATGCACTGTTTTTTGCGTCTATATTGTGTATTGGTGTTTAATGGTCATTAACAATATTGTATGGTAGCAGCTTTTATAGTTGTCCTAAATACGAATACTCCCCCCGTGGGGGC
This sequence comes from Sanderia malayensis, assembly GCA_013076295.1. Classification (NCBI taxonomy): domain Eukaryota; kingdom Metazoa; phylum Cnidaria; class Scyphozoa; order Semaeostomeae; family Pelagiidae; genus Sanderia; species Sanderia malayensis. The sequence continues at coordinate 331,534 of RQOL01000024.1, forward strand.
TTATTTGAGGGGGGGGGTATTTGAGTGTGGTGGCTTAATCGATACGGCATAACCTACTATGTGTATTTTGTTTTACCTGTAACTTGGCAATGTTTTTATTATCTTGACCAATGCTTGAGAAACATTCGTTTGAAAATCATACCAAGTAAGTGCCTCTTCAAACTTCTCTACCTAATCGTAATTTAAAAGCTAAGCTAATCTATATTTAAAATAATCGACAGATAAATTAAAACAAACTGCGCGTTATACCTAAAGAAAGATTTGATGCTTGCTCCCAAAAAGAAGATGAAACTTTTTTGATATTTGTACGTTGTTTTGCTGTAGTCTACTGATCCTAACAAAAATATAAAAAACTGTTATAATAAAAGGTTATTTAAAAGAATAAACGCGGCAAGGGTATTGTGTCAAAAGAGGCACACCGAGCATCTGACAGAGGACACTGGTAGCGTTATTGCATTTGATTGTGCAATGCATATAATACAGAGGTTACTGTGTAGATAATTTCAGTAGAACATCCTTGTAACGGGCACTTGCAGGATTAGTGTGTTTGGTAATATAGCTACAGTGCATATTGTACAGTGCATAAGGGCTACAAATAGGGCAAGTGCTAGCCACTGTTTTTTACTAGATTAGTTGTGTAAAGTTGTCTGCTATATAGAAATTGATTAGATTATTGAACATAATAGCACAAAGCTCTAAAAAAAGTCAAATGCTTTGTTGTGGTTAAATGTTGTTGATTTGTTTGCGTTGTAATTAAAAAGCACAAGTAAATCGGCGGTATGATTAGGGGCTGCAAAAGAAGCCTTTATGGATATCTCGTTCGCCGTTTCGGCCCATTGTTTTGGGCCGTTCGACCTATTGTTTCGGGTCGAATCTATTGTTTTTGGCAAGGAAAGTGCGTCATCATGTGACGACGTAGATTCCGTGGAACAAGCAATCAAAGGTAATGCAAGTTTTTATTTGGAAAAGGTGATAGTTGGAACATATTGACCGTATTTCGTTTGAAGAAAATGGATGGAAACATGAAAAAATCTTAATACCAAAGTTGTTTTCATGACCACGGCTTCCTCCAGCATTGACAAGAAAACGCCACTGCCAGAAAACCCAAACCGAAACGAAACCGATGCAGTTGAAGAAACGAGTGTTGCTACTTCAAAAACCGACTCCCGCTACACCCCTGTCAAGAATAGATGCAAATAATGGAGAAAAAGATGGTGAACCAGTCATGTCAGGTCAGTCAGATGACATAAAAACATAATTTTGATATGATGGTGTAAGGAACGAAGGACACATAAATATCATTAAACGAATATAGCAGATCTTTTTCTCGAACATCCTCCACATCCTATATAACATTTCATTCAAATAGATTTGCTTAATCTATATTAGCTGAGTAAGGGAGTTTGAGTGACCCAAGCTCGCCCAAATTCCTTGTCTTGTAAATATGACGTAACTTATGATCGAAGGTGATTTCATCATTGATTGAATAACATGACGTAATTTTGTTAAAACTGTTGTTGTTGCTGCTATTGTTTTAGGCGAAGACGGTATTATTTTGAAGCGAATTCAAGTGTAAATTGTTTATGCAGCATATTTGGATGAGGTAGAACAGATATAAAATAATCAAGGAAAGAAAACCTGTATAATTCACGATTTTGGTGAAGAAAAAATATCTGATAAATCTAGACTTTTTGATTATCAGCAGGAGTTTGGTTAACATATACATTTTTAGGCCTTCCTTCCTGAAGTCAATTTGTCCAATTGGAAATTGCAGTCCTGCAGTCATAAAATTATAATTTTTGAAGAAAGAAGAACAAGCAAAGATGTTTAGCTCAGGAAATAACATGGAGAGTATCCTTTATTCCACTATTAAGCACCAGTTAATTCAGTTCCAAAGAGAATATGATTAAACAGATCTAATTTTAACTCGGACAATATGTAAAAATATGTTGTTATTTTGTCTAAAGCTATTCTTTCTGAACTATCTGAAACGTTTCTTAACTTTCATCAGAACATCTCTTTAACTTAAAGGTAAGAACAGTTTTCTATTACATTAGGATGATAAACCATGACTATCTTTGTTTTGTTATACAAGAAATTGTTTGTATTAGTTGATATTTTTGTAGATTCTTGAGCTTTGCAGCAAATTAGTTGTTAACAAAAGGTTTTTTCTGCTCTAGTTTGCTGCTAAAAATCTGGAAAGGCAGGCCAAAAAATGCGAAAAAGAAGAGAAAGCAGAAAAATTGAAATTAAAAAGGGTATAAATCATTGTCTAAACCTTGAATGAAGCTTTTTTGATTTATCTCAACATTCGCATCTAAACTCCATTATGTTTTTATACCATTTTTCTCAGGCAATCCAAAAAGGAAATTTAGAGGGAGCAAGGATCCATGGAGAGAATTCTATTAGACAGAAAATCAGGTATTGACCATCCCCAGATAGATTTACCAGTCATGCATAAACTTGCTTTGTAGCATCACAACTCAAAATCGAGACAATGTTGCTGAGAGTGAAACAACTGAAATTGCTATTTCTGGTATTTTTTCTATTTCTCAGGCTCTGAACTATCTGCGAATGGGTTCAAGAATCGACGCAGTGGCCCAGCGCGTCCAAACTGCTTGCACAACAAAACAGGTATCGTAGCAGCTAATTTTATTACCCACACATTCTGTAATTATCCAACGACTTGAATCCATAACAACCCCTGATATGCTGTAAATCCTTGAATAGCCCCTTGGGTCTTTTGTTCAAAAAAATATTTCAACTTAATTTTTCTTCAACATTAATCCTTATGAAACTACAGTATGCAGTTAATTATTGAAGTTCCTGGTCTAAACTTGCTGCTATTTATAATGCATTCACTACATGGCCTAAATTTTGTTGCAAATGATTTTCACAACAGGGGCTTACTTAAGGGGGTTTATATGGAGGTGGGAGCTTATTCAAGGAGTTACAGTAAGCATCTGTGTACACGTTTATTATGAGACCTTGACCTTTATGATTTTTAAGAAACCTAGCTAAAGCCCTACTAGTAAAAGTTTCTTAAATTTTCTATTGTTTTCTATTGTTAAGGAAAACAAGAACAAAGGAATCTACAGTAATAAAGAATACTGTGGATACTTTAACTATTAACATATCATGATTAATCTTTGCAGGTCACACAATCACTGGCTGGTGTAGTCAGATCAATGGACTCTGCAATGAAGTCAATGAATTTGGAAAAGGTAACTCGATACAAAACTGTTTTTTAAGGTTTTACTGAAAGGTTAATAAAGCTTCTTACCTTTAAGGTAACTCCATTGTCCTGTACAATGCTAAACTGCTTATGACTTGGTTTTTTTGTAGATGTCTGGCTTGATGGACAAGTTTGAGAAACAATTTGAAGATCTTGATGTACAAACTGGATACATGGAAAATGCAATGGGAGATACAACTACACTCACAGTTCCTCAGGTAACAACTATGCTTGTTTTGGTAAAATTTTTGAAGCTCTTCAAAGTGTAGGTCTTATATTTCGTCAATGCTTTGTGATATTTCTTTTTGGTTTGGTTGGTATTTCCATGGCTCTCTCTGTCCTTCTTGGAACTTCAATCTCAACAGGATATATATACAAGGATATATAGGGATTTACATAACTTTTAGGGCTTGCTGCTAATCTATTATTCTTTTTTTCACCACCAGGGTCAAGTTGACAATCTCATGCAACAGGTTGCAGATGAGCATGGGTAATATTGTTTATCTAATTTGGTTTAATCTTTTCAACTTGTGTTTGCAATTATTTTTGGCTTTCTGCTGCCATTTCGTACATCATGCATTGTAATTGGCTGATGATGCAGTCAACCCTCACAAAGCAGACACCATGACTATGAGTACCAGATTCTCTTTCCTGTTTTCCTTATTGGGGGCTACTCCGCAGTACCACATACTGCACAATTTCATACAGAAATCTTACGTTTAGTAGGGATATAAAATCACTTTCTGCTTTAACAAGGTCCACTCCATAGAAGCGTTAGCTCAGAGAAAGTGTTGATTATACCAGAATTCTGAAACTATATTCTGGTTGATTGGTCTTAATTCAAAACCGTCCAGAACGAGAGTTGACTTTACACAACTCAAGTTGTGCGTAATGAAGCGGATTGTTGAACCTCAACATGCTACACATCATTGATCATTATCACCAATGGAATTAACACAAGCATTTGTTTATTCCATTGATCATTATTGAACATTGTAAGCAAAGCAACCTGGTAACAGCTGCAACAACGAATTTATTTTACAGTCTCGAATTGAACATGGAACTACCTCAAGGTGAAATGGGTTCCATTGGTCAAGCCAGCGCAGCAACCACTGCTTCGCAGGAGCAGGTAAGTTTTTCTTCCAAATATAACTCTATGACAAAAAATCAAACGTTGGTGATACGAGGTGGAATTTTCGTCTTCCAAATAACTCTATGACAAAAACTCAGAAGTGGATGATATGAAGTGGAATTTTTACGGGGGTGAATCACAAATGTCATGCTTACACCCTTCGTTGGGGTGACTTTATTGGGGTAATGAATTTAATGCTTAATAGGCATGAAAAAGACCGGGGTAACGTCTCATTCTTTTTGTTTTAGGATGAATTGTCTGCTCGTCTTGCAAGACTTCGATCCGATGTTTAAGAACATTTTAATACAGTAAACAGCTGTATATCAGAATCTGCCAATTTTGCATCCAACCTATTATTCAAAAACAGTGTACCATTGTTTCTTCTATTGTTTTGACCAATAATTGAGAATTGTGGCCGTAATCCATTGGTTCTTATGTACGGGTGTTTACCTATATCAGCAGTTTTCCTAGAACTCGATATTATCACTGTTGTATTTCCAGTAATTCATAAATTATCATCATCTACTCTTTTTTATCACTGCAATAAATTCTAATTATGTTTATGTGTTCAATTATATGCTTCAATAATTAATATCTAATTGTATACGTAGGTTATTTTGATTTCGAAACATTTTCAAAGCTTTTCTAATTTACTTCAAGTTTTCCAAAGACTTATGTACAAATCAGGCCAAGTTATCTGATTTCGAAAATATCAATGGTTGTCAAGGACAATCTTCAGTTCTTTTTATATGTAGTGTTTCTTTAGTATAAAGATCGCCACAGTACCGATACGACACTATCTTTGGATAAGGTCCTTTTTTCCTTTCGACGCTAAAATTTTGCTCTCCCTCTGGTATTAGAAGAAGCAATTTCGGTAATTGTGTTGCAGAAATGGATGATTAATTGTTCTATTATTTTGCAATTCGCATTCTTCTAGTTGGAAAAAATGTCATTTCACGTTTATTATTTTCGAGACAATTCTATCGCTATCAACTCGAATAGCTCACGAATCTTCACAAGAGAATGATTATATCGTACCTCTACCCAGTCCCCTTCTATTGACAACAGATACGGTGAGCTTTGTATAGCGAAACCTCCATTAATGGAGTCTTCTATGCAAAGAAAACCTCCAAACAACCGGGAAATTTGTGTGGTCCCAAGTTTCACGTCGTCATTTCTTTGTAAAAGCAACCTCTATTCAACAGAAACCTCTTAATAACGGGCAACGGACAATCTTTTCTACGTAAGCTGTCCATGATATTTCTCCATGATGTATTCATGGAGAAAAACCTCTTTATAGCGACCAGGTGCTTTGTCATGAATAACAGTGGCGGCGCCAGGGGGGAATGGGGGGGGGACTAGTCCCCCCACTTTTTCAGAAAGATGGTCTCTGAGATTCATGCAAATCCGATGAGAAAATTGGGGGGGGGGGGTAGGCCTACGTTCTGTGAATTGGACATGTAAAACGTCTATATTTGAAATCATATATCAGCTTAAAATTCATAGAGCATATATCATCTTCTCCCGTGAATTCCCATCTTGGAAGGGAATTCTCCGACGTTTTCCGACGTTCAACGCTGCTATAACCGGCCATTGCGTGCGTGCCTTCGGCACGCCATGTACCCTAGAGCAGCAAGACGCAATTTTTAAAAACTTCTTGCGCACCGGGAAAAATCCCCCCCACTTTTTTGAAGCTGGCGCCGCCACTGAATAATATATACAATTATTGACACCTTTATACGGCGGACACCTTTCTATAACGGACAATAAATTTGGTCCCACTTGTTTCTGTTGCATGAAGGTTTCACTGTATAATTAACCTTATGACATATCAAATAAAATAATAACGAAGATTTTATGCCAAATTATGCACCGATTTTGCCAATACAATTGAGCAGCGACATTTATGTTCAATCCCGTGTGGTCTAGTGGTTAGGATCCGGCGCTCTCACCGCCGTGGCCGGGTTCGATTCCCCGCACGGGAGAATTTTTTAACATTTATGCAAGCTTATGGACTAATTTAATTTTATATACATAATTCCAGCACCCTGGGGAAGCGTGAAAATGTTCGAATTACAAAAAGTTCGAATTATAGAGGCTTGTTTTATAAGAATTGGTTCATTAGTGATCCTTGAAGGTACGGAGAATTTAGTTCGAATTAGATAGAGTTCGAATTACACGAGTTCGAACTATGCAGAATTGACTGTATGGACAATTCACGCAACTTGTCTATGAAATACACTTAGTGAGCATAAGTTACGCACAAAACAAAGGTAAACAGTGGTAAACAAAGACTGAAACTGAAAATTATAAAGGTCAAGACAGTTACATGACAAATCTTTGCATTTTTCTAAATTTCACAACATTCTCTTTTAAATGAGAGAGAATTTGCGTGGCTTTGAGTGACAGAAATTATAATTATTGGCGTTTTAATTACTCCACTTCGATAAATTTTTGTGAACATTTTTTAAGGGACCTCTTCGCAATTTTCTTTAAATATTATTATAAAACAATATGATATAGTTTAAATGATGTTTTCACTTGAAAATTTATGAAATTTTGAGTATATTTATGCTAAAGAAATTCGCTATTGAAACCCGTTTGGTAGTCTTACATTGTTATGTAAATTTTCTTGCTCAGGCCTAGGGCCACTTCTAGACGCCATTTTTCATCAGGCGTTCGAATACTTTTAATACCTAAGTGTATATGTTATGTAATGTAAGGAAATTAACTTACCACGTCATTTCTTTCCTTAAACCATATAGTTAAGATGATATTTGCCTCAAATCTACAGCTAAACTCTTCTTTCCTTGCAACTTTGGTTTGTTAATAATCTGAGTTATTTCTAGTATGAAACATTGTAGTGGAGTTCAACAATATCTTGCATTTATTCCACGTTTGGAAACAAAACAACAATAAAACATCCTTCTTTGAGAAATTATTTCGAAATTATGGCGAGATCTCATTGCTTTGAGTTGACTAAACAATAGCTAAGATCATTCTCCAATCACATTACAGAACTATGATCAGCTGATGAAAAATGCTGGAAATTGATTGGTTAATTCTCATACATAGAGACGTGGTATGACGAATAAAATTAAAACAATGTTTGTTCCTTCGGGGATTCAAATGTACTTTAACTTTTCCAGCGTGTTTTGGAAATAAATGAATCCAACACCCAATTTCAATTAATATTTTCATGCTTTTTAAAACTTGGTGCTGACAAACTCTCTGCTCAAGTAAAGTTTTTGAGGCTGAGCATTACACTGAAAAATCCAAGTTTTCATCTTGCAAACAAATATGTTACTTATCATTGCCAACACATGTACCGGTTTTTTACGAATCACGAGCAACAACAACAGAAAGAAGAACTAAGGGCAGTGGAGTTCATTAGAAGCGGAGGAAAGTGAACTTTAAAATATATCCTATTATGAATTCACTGAAAAATGATAAAATACATGCAATATGCTGAGAAAATTGCTTAATAACAAACCTAGAGATTAGAAACTTGCTCAATAACATAGCTAGAGATTAGAAATATGCTCAATAACACACCTACATATTAGAAAATTGCTTAATAACATACCTACAGATTAGAAATTTGCTTACTAACATACCTAAATAAAATGATAAAAAATCAAATTCGCTTACGCTATGCAGGCTTCAACAAAACAAGAATAAAATCTATTTGGTATATTTACAAATTGGGCAACGTATTGGTCAAATAAAAGTTCCAAACAGAATAGTGTATACACGAGGCTAATAGCCTCAAATCTCAAGAAATTGAAAGAATAGCAGGTTCATATTATAAAGGATACACAGTTTCTAAGTCTCCAAAAATTTGAGCACAGCAAGTAAAAAAAATTTAAACACCACCAACAGCACCAATTTCGTGCATGAAAATCCAGTCCTCAAATCATAAACTTTGGCATATTGAAACAACAACAGAACAGAAGATTATATTAGTATTTCGACATTACTGGGTGAATATTCCTCGTATTCTTCTATTTGCTCCTGCACAGCTCTTCCATCGTGGCTGATGCGCAGCTCTTCTATTCTCTTCCCGCCACTGGTTGAAATGGAATGGTAGACTGGCCTCTTTCTGGATCTCTCATCTTGTATATCCTCACATTGCTACCACCAGAAATATTACTGTGTAATTAAAAAGACAAACTAATTAGTCACGACACATGCAACCCCCTGGATTCTGAACCTTTGCAACTCCAATTCACTATGAACTATTATGTTATACAGGGGGTACTGGAGGTACTGCTTACCTCATATCCTGCGGGTTAATAAAATAAATTGCCGGTTATTCTGCTCTTTCGCCATTTTCAGCAACATTTCCATCGATATTCTGCGATTCACCATGTCCTAAAACAAACAAAAACAGCCATCTTTATGGAGCCTCTATCTCAATATAAAGCCTTGTTCTGAAAATAGTGTAATTATTCATCCGTCTTACCATAAAAACGTCAAATTCATCGAGAACACGAAATGGGGATTCCATAGCTTCCCATAATGCCATGATAAAACAGATTGTTGAAAGTGACCGCTCGCCACCAGAAAGAGATCGCGTGTCCTTCACAGCGGTTCCCTTAGTCTGCTCCACATTTACCTACAAAGAAATTTAGAATCATTTCAGACAACGCATGCAAGAGAGGCGGTCAAAAGTTGGACCAGTAATTCTTTCAACTTCCATGCGATCGAGGCTCTGGCTGCATATACTCATGAAAACACAAACAAACTCACCATAATAGAAAGCGTTTCCTCGTCGTGGTCAATTTTCAATTTCCCAGAGTAGCCTCGTTGTGACAGGAGCATGGTGAAGTACATTCTCGCTCTGGAAACGATGTACCTTTGAAATTGAACGAACCGCTTCGCTCTGCGCTCCAAAACCTTATCGAGACGCTGCGAAGGAGATGAATACAAATCCTCGTCAAACAGTGAATAGTTTAGTTCGCTATACCGTGATGTTCGATTTATTAGTCGCGATCATTAGCTGTGTCGATATCTCGTGATATCATTAAAGCAAAAACCTAATGTTACCCCCTCCTAGAAATGTCAATTCGTTGCAATAAGAAATACAAAGAAACGAAATCATTTCAGGAGTAAATGGTTCAGTCCAGTCTAATTCTACGATTGAATTTTCAAGTTGCAAAATAAAACCGCTTACCTTGTTGAACCTTTTGAAACTCTTCAAAGTGTCGCAAATGTCTTTATATTTCGTCATTGCTTCATGGTACTTTTTCGTGATTTCTTCAGCATTGCCACGGCTAAAAAAGCAATTTCAGACATGGAATCCCTTCCAGCATCGCTGTTTCAGGACTTCATATACATTGTTAAAAGCCCTTTCGCAACATTATGGGTACAAATGCAATACCGTCCTCAATTAACCCCAGGACTTATTTCGCAAAATATATTTTAGGATGGGGGCTTATTCGAGGGAGGGGGTATTCGAGAGAGGGGGTTATTCGAGGGAGGGGGTCATTCGGGGGAGGGGGTCATTCGAGGAGGGGGTTATTCGAGGGAGCGGGTTATTCGAGGGAGCGGGTTAGTCGAGGGAGGGGGTTATTCGAGGGAGGGGGCTTATTCGAAGAGGGGGTTATTCGAGGGAGGGGGTTATTTGAGGGTGGGGCTATTCGGGGTGGGGGCTTAGTTGAGGACATAACGATAGGACTCTGTTGATACAACTTACTCTCTCTCTTCGCTGTGAACTCTCTTGTCGATCTGCGTTATCTCACTCTCCAGATTTTTGACTTTCCTCTCCGACGTTATTTCCTCGCAATAACTCTTAGCTTGCTCGTAAGTCGTCTGCGAAATGAACGCCAAATATAGATTAGCATTGCAAGCTTTGATAGAGCCAGCGGCCGGTAAAACACTGGAACAAGCCCGCAAAGCTGCATGCCATGGCAATACAGGTACAAGCTTCGGATAAGCACCCGGGCGCTTATCAATTTATTCAACTTTAAACAAGGCGTTAATTACAGATGACGTTTGATAAAGATGGCGTTTATTAAATTTCTTTTTCGAAGCTCTGGGCGTTTATTACATATTGGATATCAAAGGGTCGTGGGGTTTATGCCAAGCATAACATTATAATGGCTACTCACATTATATTTTTCCTCCAGTTTGTCAGCAATTTTCTTCACTTCTGCAATTTTTCGCATCAGCTCGGTTTCTTGCCCTCGTAAAATTTCCTATCCGATTTCAACTGTTGAATATCGTTAACAATTTTGTTCAGATCTTCCTGTAAATCAAAGCCACGGTAGAGCTATCATCAGAATGAGGCTCTTAATATTGTAAAAGCGACCTTAAGCCCAATTTTCCAGAGGAGGCTTATTAAAGAGGGGGTTTAATATCATTCTCACCCTCATCGGCTCCATTCTATTCGTTAGATCTTCGATCATTGTTTTCAGCTCGCCATCTTTCGCTTGTTGTTCCTGCACTGAAGACTTTCTCAGTTCCATTTCTTGCTTCTCTTTTCAACCTGAAAAAGAAAATACAGTAAGCAGGTCAAGGATTAATTTAAGGTGCAGTGATGACCAATTTGTGCAGTGATGAATCAAAAATGTGCAGTGATGAAACAAGTTTTGTGCAGTGATGAAATGTTTCACTTTTTGATTTTTGCAGCCATAAAATACTTAAATTACTGTGTCAATTCCATCTTCGTAGGCCTTCGTATTTAAAATAACAATCACTGCCGTTTTCAAAATACAATTGAAACTGCCCCATTTGCCTGTTGTACCAGGTGACACGGTTTCTTAAATTTGACGGAAATTACTACTATAGTTTCCAGGGCCTAATTTAGTGTTGTTTTCCCCACGTTTTGTGGTCTTGGAATTCCAAAATGTGGTCTTGGAAATTAAAAAGTGTGGATGGGGTTTTGGGGGATCGCCAGGAACGTGGCAGCAATGCCAGATTCCGCAGACGTTGAGCGCTTGATCAGTACTTGCAACAAATTTTTATCTGACACCATTCCCATTTCTACTCTATATTACTGTGCAGATGAAGAATTTTCAGGATTCTAAGCCACTTTAAGACCTTAGGAATGGCGAAATCTCATGAGCTACCGGGGGCTCTGCCCCTGGACCCCTTACTTTACTGGTCTCTTGGTCTCTTATAAAACTCTTATTTTCTTTCCACAAGAAATCCAGTCAAATGTTATTGCCACACCTTTTTACCACACCCTGTTGATCAGGAAAACTGTGATTTATGCTGTTTTGTGCAGTGATGAAAACTCCTTAAATTAATGCCTGAAGCAGGTCGCAGTTTGTACTATTTAGAAGTAGCAACAATGGCAATAGTCTGGTACTAGTATAATAGACTGGTAATTGTCTGGTAGAAATCAAATTTTAACTGACGTCAGCCTGACTGAGTAGAATTGACAGCCAGTATCCAATTGGCTAAGCCTTAAAACAACTTCATAGTTCGGTTTTGCATTAGGTATTAGTTGTTGGTAACAGCAGCAGTAGAATATTTCTGCTCAATACGGGTAATAATGGTTCTTATGCTAGTCATGATTATTGCTATGATGAGGATTATGATTATAATTATTATCATGATAATGTTTATGGTTATGATGATGATTACGATTATTGTGATTATGATCAATCTCATACCTGCTTTTTAAGTTCGTCAATTTTCGTTTCGTATTGTTCAAGATCTTCCTCCTAAAAAGACAAGCACCAGAAGGATGAAAGTCCAAATCAAATATTTTCTGCCTCTGAAGTAAAAGAGTCAAAGTTAGTGCAACGAAAAAAGCAACATAAATGGAAAGCTCACCAATGATGTTACATCAGGTAATCTCTCTTCTTCATAAGAAGCCATATCTTGAATTTCCTTGCAAAAAACGTGGCGAAAAATGAAACTTGTTAACTTCTTTTAGTCCGGCCTAGCTTTCTTTACATATTCCTCCTACTTAAATCTTTCTGTGATAAATTCCCGTTATAAACTTATTATTATCATTACCTTCTTGTATAAAGAAACTCTATAGGAATAAAAGCGAAGTGAAGAGAAAAAGAGAGATAGTTTTGAAGAAAAGAAGAGAGCGAGAGAGAGAATTGTCTTTTCAAAAACAGAATTTAAATTGTTAATAAGTAAACTTAGAAAGAAATGAAATATAGTTTGTCAAGGTGGCAAAGTTTGTTTGTTATTCTAAAGCAAAACACGCCTTGGTTGGCCTTGAAGTTTGCGTTGAATTTTGGGCCTACGTGCGGTAACATTTCTTCAAATTTTCTTCTCAAAGTTGCATGAATACTTACAATGTTCAGTTTGTTAATTTGCTGTTGTTCGTAATTGCATTTCTTTTTCGTTTTTTGTAACTCATGCTAAAACAATCAAGAAAACACAAGACTATTAAATATATTTGAAAGGTAATCGGATTTAGCCACAATAGAACCTTGATGGTAACAAATGGTATTTCGTTGTGTCAGGAGCTCGATGAACATCGATGCTCGATGAGGAAAAATTTCACAGGACAAGATGCAAAATATTTCATAATTGGAATCCATTTGCATTAGAAAACCGCTATTACAGACTCCACAATTGAAAACACAGAATAGCTTGAACCTCGGATATCGAGCAATTTCCATCTGTCCCTTGGAGGTTCGAGTTCGGTTCCGAAAAAGAAATCGGTTTGGTTCCGAAAAAGAAATTGGAGTTTGGCTCCGAAAAATGAAACAAAGAAACAGCATACCTGCAAATCTTTGACCTCTCTTTCATTCCGAGAAAGAGACTCCCGGATGTGACGCAACTTATCTTGGGTTCCTGCGATCTCTTCTTGATATCGCCTACAATGAGTAGATTAAATGGTGATAAGAACCCCGGGAAATCCCACACAACACCGTTATACACAATGCACAGAATACTTGTCGACGGGGGTAAGTTGCTTTATCAAACTGAGAGTGCATGGTAATATAGAATTAAGGAGGATTCAAAGACGATTGTAGTTAATAAGAGCAGCGTTTATCGAGATCATACTGTGTTTCAATGCCACGTACCTTATATCGCTTTCAACACTGGCTTTCAGATAGCATGCTTGGGGGTGTTTATTGGAATAGTACTTAGTGCTAGCCCCACCAATTACTTCATCGCCAACCAATGTAAACGCCTGCAAAACAACATGATATATAAAGGTTAACAATCAAGGCAAAGAGTAGAGCGCCTGCCGATAGACATATTGCAGTGCTTAGTAAAGGGCGCAATGCGGTTTTAAGTACAGTGTTTTGCACAGTGTTTAGTGCAGTGTCAAGTACAGTGCATTGCACAGTGTGTAAAACATTATTTGAAACAATGTTTAGCAAAGTACTAGGCATGGAGTGTTTAGTAAAGCCTTTGTCATATTACAAAGCAGTACTGAGTAAAATGCTTGGCATAGGTATTCCTCAGGTACGAAATCATGTGAAAAAAATCTACAACGCCATTGGAAGAATTGTATTTACCCGACTTGCACCGCGTGGTCTTTCATGCCAGATGACTTGCTGTGCCTCTTTCGAATTTTCTATCAGCAAAACAGATTCAATTCTCACCTTGGAAAAGAAAAGATAATTACTTACAACAATTTGGTGGAACCTTGATTATGATACAGTATGACATTACAAAGAGCTTCCCAGCATTAAACAAACTGTCAGCAATTGTACGTTTATACATTGTGCTTTTAGCTGAAATGTCGTACGTACATTCCATAGATGCTGTTCAGGTATAAACTACCGTAAAAGCTGAATTTGGACCCCCTCTCTTGTTAATCCCCCATCGGGAGATTTCCCAGAGGACTTATTAAAGCCTTTACGGTGCGTGAAAATCAATATACAATTACCAATTGTATATTGATTGATTTATTGATTGAATTAGGTATTGGTTTATGCGCTAAGCACAAAGGGCCCACTGAATAGTTGGACTAATCGAAGCAGTGAGACCCTGGTCCTTCCTCTCGATGTGACCACACCTCTATGTATTTAGTATGTATTTGAATAGTTCACACCGTAAACTTCATGATAAAATGAACTAATCTTTGCTTCCCTTCAAGCTTTCTTAAAGGGAAGCAAAGAATATTCATCACTTCATCACTGTACCAAATACTAAAAGTATGAAATTATATAAAAGTGGAAGGAAGTTCAGTATTGCATTATATACCTGGTCGATTAGTGCATTGGCAGCAACAGGGTTGGAAAACTCCAGCATGTCAAAAATCGTATGACGACAATCTTGCGATCTCTGCAATAAATTGACGAAAAGTCAAGGTGAACTTGGGCATGACATGGCATGGCAAGAGCATATCGAAGCAATCAAAGCAGAGTCATATACAAGGAGAAAAGAGGAGAAAGTTGAAGCTCAGGTGAAGCAAAGTAGAGTACAGTGGAAATGCAAGAGCAATAGATCAATGTGCAGCAGGATGGGCTGAGGGAACCGCTGCGAAGGAAATGACCTGCTTCATTCTACTATCTGCGGTGTCTGTATGAGTAGAGCAGCGTGTAGCGAAATCAAGTTGTGTGGAGTAAAGTGTTATGATACGGGTTATTTTTACGTGATAAAATAATTGACTCACATGGCTTGACACGTCATTAAATTTGATCCTGTGAATAAAATAAAAAAAATTATTGTCGAAAAAGACTAGGGCCAAGCGGTCGTCATGGTACCTCACCCAAGACCCGAACAGGGAGGCCCGTCTTGAACAACAAATGCAAGCCAGAAAAATTGGAAGAAAAATAGTTGAAAAAACTGTTATCAGCAAGACATTTATCATTCGCTTACGAAAGAATGGAAATTAGCCTGGACAAGAGTAAGAAGTTTAACAAGGGTCGCACAAAGGGATTGTCAATGATACTAATGGTGAATCTATGGACAAATCTCTATTCTTGAAGTAGCAATGAAGAGAAGGGGTTAAGAGCCAGCCTGGAGAGGTAAAAAAATGCAGCATATTGAAGGGATATTGGTAGTGGAGGGGTATCATCAAAGCAGTAAGAAGCTAAAAGCTATAGCTTACACAATAATAACAAGGGTCATTATAAAAGGCCAAAACAGGAAATCTTTAAAAGAATAAGCAGGCGTGAGCACAGTAACAATCTTAAAATGGCTCTTTTCAGTGAATTAAGACAGCGAATCTACAAAATGACCATCTTCAAAGTAGGAAAGAGGTAACTATAGTACAACACAATAAATAGTCTGACATGGATCATAATTAAGCAAATATGGAAAAAGCTAACCAAGCAAGGATCACAGCAACAAGACTAGCACGGACCATTACAGTGAGAATGAGACAGTACAACATTTCGACAAGACATACCTGGAATCTACTGACAATTATCGAAGGCATTGGCGCACCCTTCAGGCATGTCTTCAGGACATTCAGAAGCAGGTCCTTATCGTGAAGGTCATGACAGCAGAATGCAAGAAGTATGGACTTTTTCAAGCATGTTTCAATCGCAACATCCCATTTCTGATCTTTCAACTTGATGCATGCGCCTAAAAGAGGACATGTTGATGAATGAATGAAGCAATAGGCCAATGGTTAATTGCGGAAATGAAAGAGCATTACATCAAAACATTAGAGCTTATGGCAAACTAACGGAAGGGCAATATAGTTAACCACAAGGCCAGAACACAAGAATGCAGGCTAACTAGTTAGTTTAAATACGAGCATACATTGTGAGTTAGCAAACAAGCAGACAAGGTAGCTAGTGAGGTCATTTACAACCATACAAGCTGGTCAATTATATAGTATAAAAACACACAAAGAGGCTCACTATCTCAGCAACGGGCAAACAAGCGTGATAATTAGTTCAAGTATTCCAAGGTATAGTTTCAAACCCGTCTGGCTTACCTATAGGTCCGACTGGCTCGCGAGTAAACTTTTTCTGTTTTGCGAGAGCTTTGATCTTTTGCACAGCATCTGGAACCCAAGAGCCAAAGATCTTCAGCTTGTTCTCCTGGCTTTCCTTGAATACTCGCAGTTGTCTGTTTGCAGCGTTCAGTCGCTGGCTTACGGTAGTTTCCTCCTGCCTAAAAGGAGGCAACGATATAGAAGAACCGTCACCCCCTGAGTTTGCTTAACTCCGCTATTGATATCAATGCTAAATTACCGATAATCGGGGGGTTGCTGTATGTCTATGAACTCATGAATCAAACTTATCAACAGAGCATTAAATTTTACCAAATGACTAAATGAATTGAATGGTCTCCGATAAAAGTCTTATGAATGTCATCCGAGATGGTAAAAGTCACCTGACATGGTCTATAGACCAATGATTTTTAGGTAGAGAGAGCGGAGATTGATATTGGGAATGTTACATATTGAATCTAAATCTGAGTCTTGAAGAAACAAAAATACATCATAACATCAAAAGTGGTTGACTCGAGGGTGAATATTACTATACAGCAGTTCAAATGACGGGATGCTAAGTTAGTTGTATACGAAAAGGTTTTTTACGTAATTCCATCCCAAAACTGGGCCCTACCTCATCTGGTATGATTTCTCTTGCGAAGATTTGATTGACATGTCGAGTTGGTTTCTATGGTGAATGGACGTGCTCAATTGTGATTGGACCATCTGCCGCGCCTGCTCCTTCTCAGCCAACATGTTTTGCATTTTCGTCCTCTCAGCTTCCAAGTCCCGGACAGCCCTAAACAACAAAGACAAAAAGAACCGGTTCATATCCCCCCGAAAAAATGAGTAAGCACATTGTAATCAATAAGAAATTGTGCATTACTAGGGGGTAAACTGGAACTGTGCATTACCGGGGGTAAACTGGAATTGTGCATGATGTTGGAGACTGTAGACAGATAAACTGAACTTGAGTTTCCCGAACAACGACTATCTGAGAATGAAGCTACGCACAACAACCGCCGGATATAAAGTTACATAGAAAATAGTATGCGGGGGTCCCTACTACAATGACAAGGGAGTAAGCTGGAACTCTGCATTACTAGGGGGTAACTGAAAAAAGCTCTTACTACGAGTATATACGCTCCCATGAGAAGATTCACTGTTTACATAGGAAAACAATGCACAATTATACATCTTCAGGGGGTAAAGTCAGTAACATGACAGGTAGAACTCCACAATCACCATTCGTATCTTTCTGTCGTTCGCAATAACCATAGCACCATCACCACTGACACACATCCAGTTAGAGAAACGTAAAAGAGGGGAGGGAGAAGAGTTGACTTACTTTTGTTTGCTTTCTTCGATTCTTTCGTACAGCTGACGTCGCTCTGATTCTGACAAATCAATTTCCTTCTCCTTCTTGCGAATGCTCTCCTAAACACACAAGCAAAAAAATTGTCATACAAATGTTGAAATTTTCAATACAAAATTTTCCAATACAGCAAAATCCCGCAAATAAGAACCCTCCAGGTTGCCATTTCTGCTCAAAACAATGGACAAAACAATAACCTATTGTATTTAAACAATGGACTATATGCAGTATGGACAGGTTCTTCCTATGCGGGTTTTTACTGTATCATACCATCAATGTGCAATCACGTGATTACCTGTCTGAATCTCATATCGGTTCTCATTTTCTTGAACTGGGCAGCAAACTCCGCTTTTCTGTGCGCCAACTCAGTGGCTTCATCGACGAGGCTTCTGATTGTCAACTCCTTTGCTTCGTGTGTTTTTTCAGCTGCTTCCATGTCGGCCTGTTTCAGGGATGTGAAAATAGCAGTAGCTTAGTTGGGAGTGACTTGGCTGGTTAGTACAGAAAGATCCCGCAAATTAAGAAAAAGGACTTTCAGGTTGAGCTTCATTGTTAACAAAGATCTCTCACTGTTTTCCTATTGTTCTCGTGAGCCTAAGAGCCAGGTTAAGCCCCATTGTTAACAAAGATCTCTCATTGTCTTCCTATTGTTTTCGTGAGCCTAAGAGCTTCTTACAAGTAACTTTTTATCCGTGGATCTCATTCCACAACTCAATTCAAGCACACATAAAGAAAGATGTACAGCATAGAGACAGATTAATTAGATACTATTCCATACTCCCATCTCTATAGCGCACGGTGGAATCGATGTCGCGGCACAAAATCTGTGTGGACCGAGGGCCGCAATAGAAGAAGCTTATTCTATATGCAAGATGGTAAATACGCACCCAAGAGTTACCAATTTTTACTTCGCAGCAGCGGGAAGCTCATGCATACATAGCAGTCAGTGGGTCGCAAGTAATTATGTACAATTACACTTTAAAGATCACAGCTACGTATGTCGTGGAAATTACGTTGATATGAGTTGAAAGAATTTTACCTTGCATTCTTCGATTTTATTGTCGTATTTCGGAACTCGGCCCTCTTCGCGATGCAAGTTCTTTTTCGCGCCTTCCAATTCCTGGAAAAAATAAAGCCCAGGCCACTCGGTGTAAAAGAGAGCGGTTGAAATTACGCTACTGCAGTTGTTGTTATTACTGCATTGTTGTTTGGGAAGACATTATGTTTGCTTACTTCAGCTCGAAGTAACTACAAACATCGGTTCTAAATACGGTTTACCTATCCATTTTTGAATGTGTTTCACTTATTTTACCCTCAACAATTCGAATTCTCTTAAGCTACTCTTGAATATCAATAGGTTTACAACCCAAAGGAATACGAAATATGTTCGAGTTAACGAGGAGTTCGTTCGAGCTAAGGAAGGACCAACACAAGACACACATACGACAGGTCAACATGAAATGAAACAGAACAATTTTCTATACATTCAGGCGTTCGACTTATTGTGGGCTTCCATTGTGAAAATTCTTGCTCTGAATGGCCAGCGACTGTAACTCACTGAAATAGTTGTAAAATACTAGTGATAATATGACAAATTACTTACCATGAGGTTATCTCTGACAATCGCCCAGACGAGTTCTTCCTTCAAGTTCTTCACTTTCTCCTTCATCTCTTTCAGTTGGGCCATGTCCTGGTATTTCTCTTCCAATACCTTCACATGTTGCTCCATCTCGGGCAGAATCTGACACAACACAATAGAAGAAACAATAGCCTATTGTAATTGAACAATAGCCTTAATACAATTAAAGGCTTCTATTGTATCTGTAGAAACCGTTTGACAAGGTAGCTATAATCTGGAGTTTTGATATGACAGAGGAGGAATCAATCAGATAAAAATTGTCAAGTCTCGTTAAGTTAAACAGCCATAAATGTGTTTGAGTTAACGAGAGTTCAAGTTATCAAGGCTTAAAACATACGGTAAACTGATGGTAAATCAAATTCAAAGGAGACAGAAATGTGTAGCTACGAAAAATCAAGGAATTCGACATAAATGAAAGTCGACTAATTGAGGTTCAAATGTACGATAAAAGCTCAAAGAGTTTGATGTTCAAGTTAATTGGCATTGAGAGTTGCGTTAGATGGGAGAGGACTAGGACGGGGATAAAAAGGAGGGGGAAAAGAAAGGGAGAGGGGGTAAAATGGAAAGGTAAGGAATCTTGATGCATTGAGACCCAACTGATTGTGATGTATATTTGGGCACAAGTCAAATCAACAAACCTCTTTTTTTCTGAGCAACGTAATGTTGATGTTCTCCTTCTTTTCGAAAATCATCTGGTAGTGCATACTCATCTGCTCCAGCTGGGTAGCTTTCAAGAAGAAACTGCAAAATCAACAACATAGATGTGAAAAATGAAATGTGCATGACAACAAATTTCCATGAAAAAATAGAAATATGAACAGAGGTTACAACAAGGACATTTAACTACAATAGGGAAATGTTAAACCAACAATAGTGTTACCCTAATGTTGAACAATAGTGATAAATGATCAGGGGCATTGGGGCAGGCATAACCCATCCTGTGAAAGCAACATCGCTGGATTTTTGGAAATTTTGGGGATTTTCCCACTTTTTTAAACATTTTTCACTGTTTGGCCCACTTTTCAGAACTTTTTCGTGTTTCGCCAACCCTTAAATTCAGGTCCCACGACGCCCCTGGAAATGATGAAACAACAGTGAAAAATGATATAAAAACTTTAAATTACCTTGTATTTGTCACTGGGATCAGAAGAATTTAAAAAGCACCGACTTGTGTCTTGGTTGAGAAGTGACACAGGGTTATCAATCTGGGTTAAATTAAAAATCACGGGATTAATTGAAACAATTCAATTTTTCATTTATTTCAAACAAGTGTAGTTAATAGTTTATAGAAACTTAAAAGACAAGATACTACAATGGAAATTACTATAAATAACTGGTTTTGATTATATTAATAAATAACTTTGATACCTGAATATTAAATTGGTCGAGGATGGTCAACAGATCTTCTTTTTTGTTAGAAATTACTTTACCTGGAAATAAAGACAAATTCGGATATAAAAAAATGTCAACCCTGCAGATCCAAAAGCTAGCTTGGTCCCCAAAACACTCCTTTTGATTTGGAATATTTGATTTGATGTTGTCAAGAGCATAAGACAAAGTGCATCCAATCCAAGCATGCTTATACAACCAGGCATTCTGGTTGTATAAGCATGCTCTGCATTAACTGCTTAGAGTGTGAAACGAATTAGCAGGTATGATAAGTAGTGCTTTTAACGAAGAAAAAACCGAGAAGCTGGAAAATAAATACCAGAAAAGAATGAGGAGCAAAAACATACCATCGTGAGATTTTATTTTATAAGAACTGGCACCATCACGATTGAGTTTTCTTTCAACGAAAATGCTTTCGCCATATTGCTTTGGCATGTATGCATCAGTTCCCCTGTTTCTCAACTTGACAATAATTGCTGCAGAGCTGAGAGAAAGAGATTTTAAAGCCTGTTAATACAAAACTGTGATTATTAATACGACATCGAGAAGCTACTCCCAAAGAGCAATTATTCTTATACAATTATACAATACCTGCATTCTTCTTTGATAAATCCTTTCAGTGAGTTTCCCCTATTTGTGATTGCAGCCTTTCCACCAAGCCCAACAATCAAACCAGTCATGATTGCAGACTTTCCACCTTAAATTTATAAAGAAAATTGCGCTATGAGAAACCTTAGTTTGACAAAAATTTCCTCATTGACATAACAAAGAATTGGACTTAACAAACTTAACAACTAGTCAACTTATAAAGGTAGGGATCAAAACTCCATTGCACCAACTACATTTGCTGAGTACTTATATATTTGCTTGCAAAAAGGTAATTAGAGTAATTCTCAACTTACTCCCATTTCTGCCAATGATGAAATTAACATTTGATCCAAAGTTTACTTCAAGGTACTTGTGGCACATGAAATTTTGCAAAATGACCTTCTCAATGATCCCCACTTCAGCCTCTGTCTGTGAAAGCAAAATAAAAACATATTTTGACATCCATTAAATGATTGCAACTGAAAGCACTTTGCATGGTTGAGCTTGAGCCAGTAGAATAAAGTATGGGGCATAGCATGGCATGGCAGGGGGAGATAAATTGAATAATAGATAGAGCAGACAATAAATAGAACAATAGAGTATGTATATATCTATGTATGTATTAATTATTTTAAGTGAATTACAGGGTTAAGCTAGAGCTTGTTTACAACCTGGTACATTGAAAATAAAAATAAAAATAAAACTAAAAAATGAAAATAAAATTACTTAATTAATGTCTTACTGCTACTTGCCTTACTTTGAGTTGATGAGTTGAGTCAACAGAAAATACAAAAGAAACAGCAGAAATAAACGGACAAAACAATAGAAAAACATCTGAAGGGTTCTTGAACTGGACGTCGGACTCGAAGAGGGGGGAAGGGCAGGGCATTAGGTGTGAATGAAGGGTGGGAGTTATAGGTAAGTAGTTAATTTCAATCAACTTAGCATTCACCAAAATGCAATACCTGGATTGTAAAATCTGGATTCTGCGAGCAATTTTCAAAATCAACTTCCATTTCTTCCTCATTTTCACTTTTCTCCTCAGACAACACGTGTTCCTCCGCTCCATTAGTATTTTTAGGCCCACTATTATCATCATTGCTTCTTCTTGCTCTCTTTGAAGTTTTGCTCTTGGGGTTGTGTTCTTCATTTTCATCAATGCTTTGTGATCTTCTTTTTGCCATAATTGTTCAATAGTGTTGATATCATTTATTGGTGAATACGTATTGTTGACTATTGTAAGTGACAATTTCTCTGAATTGGCGGCAAGTGGGAAATAATGCTCGCGTGTAGAAATCAAGCGGGAAAATGACGACCGGGCCGCCTTTTTTTGCAACAGCAACAACAACAGCACAATTTAAAGAAGAGCATGGATTGATAGTATAATAAATATTAAAAAAAAATAATAATAAGAATAGTAATTAATAATAATAATAATAATATATTAGTGACGTAGTAAGCCTTGCACTTTGCAAAGCAAATGTGCTCAGAACAATTCGTTCTGAAGTGGCTTTGTGTAATACGCTAATACCGCTAACAGCAACAACAGCAATTGACCTTTTGCTTTCAACAAGGAGTCACTTTTGCTATAATATACATAATATAACATATAATAATATAACATACATGCAAATTATTGTAATTAATCAGACAGAGTAAGTCAGAGTTTTATTCAAATAATTGTCCAAATACAACACCATTTCCCTTACTCCTTTCTTTGGGCTCCGTGCTTCTAGCACGTAGAACCTAAAACCTTTATTTGGGTTTTATTTTAAGAAGAAATTTTCCTAAAGCTTCAAGTGCCAAATGCTTAGGGCTTGATAAGAACAGTTTAATGGTTCTGTGAATGGAAGAACAGAAAGGTTTTGTGAATCCTAAGCGAAAGAATTTTTTAAAAATATGTAGAATGCTAATTGTAATTAACGAAATCTCAAAGCATTGGGGGAAGGAAAATGCTCAAACGCACCGGTTTGAACCAAACCAGAAAAACACAGCAAATTAAACCAAAGGTTTTAGTATCACGAATGTGGTTTGCTAGAGAAGGTAGCACAAAAAACCCCCATTTCCAAGATGACCACGTTGATATGGAATCTGAGCAAATGATATTCGAGGAGGACGACCAAACAGATTTAATTTCCAATGAAAGTTGGGAACCGGTACCAGGTGGGAGCGGAAGTGAAGGCCAAAACGTTGACACGCCGGAAAAGGATGTCTGTAATACTGAGTCCACGGTCGTAAGTAGCAGGATTCTTGCTTGGTTTTTTATTGGTAATAAAAATGTTGTATGGGAAGGTCTGATTTTACTTCCACAATATTTTTCAGCCCCCTAAAGATTTGTGAAACAATAGTGTGAAAATTCAAGTAATGAAATGTATTGGGCAAGACACTTTCAAAGAAAAAAAGCTTCATTTCCGATTTCGATTATTAGTTCATCAAAGAATTATGAATCCCCTAAAAATTAATGGTGTGTACTACATGCCCTTAATTTTTAGGGGGTCTGTACTGGGTACACAGCAGAAGAACGTGACAGAATGTTTGAAATGTGCTGCTAATTTGAAGTCTTTAATCATTTTACAGGGTGTATTTGAAATTGCTGATCTCCCAATCTACATGTACGAACTGTCCCAATCGAAGGGTGTGAGTCCATGCAAAGAAGATTTAACTATTTTTTGTGTAAATGACTTTGACAGCAAGAACAAGAGAATAAAGGTATTTTTATAACAGCATTAAAATAATCCTTGTATGAATACGATTACTGGCTTGCCTGCATGCACTCTTTTTGCACACTTTACAAGAACACTGAGCCTCGATATGCCTAAAAAATAAGAACACAGTTATCTGGTTCTCATAAAAGATTGCAATGACAGACAAAAATGATGGACATATGTAATGTCTGGTACGTTGAAAAATGCAACGTCCTGCAATGATTAAAATATAGCTATCTTCTGTCGATCTTGGAGATTGCGACTCACAACATCTGTAGGGCAAATAGATTAATCTATTATCATTACATTTATCTTCTCTCCTACTCTCCATTTACTTAGGGCTGTGGAATAAAAAAATGCAAATCATTTGAAACTGGGGTATGCGTTGATATTCTGTGGATATTATAAATAAATTATGTAATTTTTTCCACAGAAAAACTCGTTTGTATTTGTATATAGAAGACCCCTGAAGTTTGCAAATGACGATGTCAGCTGGGTTTATGGATGCACGTGTAATCGAAACGAATTAATGTCTTTAAAATCGTATGCTCAGGAATTAGATCTAACATTTGCAGGTATAAATTATTGTCTTTTTGTAAGAAATAATTCAGTAAAATTTGCAAAAAAATTTAATTCAGCCTGTGCTGGTTCCTTGTGATAAACCACATGTCGCAAGATATGGTATGTATGTAATGCGACGTTGCATAAACATGTTTTCCTTGTATAAATCTGCTCTCCTCAATGTTGAGCTTTTCGCTCTTTTACACTAGATTTTAAAGACATACGTGGAACATGCATACACGCAAAAGCTGTGGATGAATTTCTTGCAAACTTTTGCACTGAAAACAACATTCCTCTTCATCAATATAACACGGCTGAATTCACGGATGGTAAACGTTTGACGATAATAAAACTGACATGTAAACATATCGCATAAGCATATATCGCAATAAAAATATTGCAAAAATCTATACTCTATACTAAATTATACTATATGGCAGGATTTGTGCACAAAATTGAAAGTGAATACTTATAAACTAGATATTCAGATTTTTCATACACAGAGTTTAATAAAAAGTTTTTTCTCAATTTGAACAACAGACTATTATATTTATCTTTAGATCAATTAAAGGAAAGTATCCCTGTGCCGGTGTACCCTGTATCTTCAAGTGATAGCTCTGTTGCAGTTTGGTCAGAATCCAACCAGATGGGTCTTGTCACTTCCCGATACAACGAATTATATTGCTTGACTTGCCCACAACCACGGCGTTGCAGCCATTGCAAAATCCTGCAAGAGCATTTTGCTAGCGAAACAGAGGGTCTTCCCAAAGAAGCAACAGATCTACAAGATGCAATTAATTGTAGCAACGATCCCCCAGAAGCCAGGAGGGTTCATTCTGTTTCAAAAAACAGAATTGCATATTCTCCGACTGTTGTTAGGCATGCCGGCTATTCTGAGGAGTTCTTGCTGTTCGAACATGCCAATGAATCTGGAATTGTAACATTGAGCCCAACCATTGTCGATAATTGCGACTGTGGATGCACTTGGTTGGAAAGAAACTTGTCCGATGGAAATATTCAACGTTATATACCGATATTTATGCAAAGCGGATTGCTACGAGCTAACGGTAATTAATAAACAAATTCCAATAACGATCAAGTTCACATATCATTAATAGCAATAACAATTATCATCTTGATCATCAATGTGACATCATAGAGGCAATGTTTTCCCAAAACTTAATATTACTCAAAATCATTTCAATTGATAAAATATATCAAAGTTCCGTTTTCAGCTCTGTTATTAGTGGATCTTCCGGTTATCAATTTGGTATAAAATGTTTTTCTCTGTTTCTGTAGTACTGCATTACGAGTGTTCGAGCTCACAGTGTTCAAGTCGTTTGTTATACGATGGGAATGAGGATGGACTTCTTAACATGGGATCTTACTTTGTAACTCATCGTCTAATGAGAGATTTTCGTAATCATTTTCTCAATAATGGGTAAGATATGCAAGATATGCATTTTCGTGTATTGCAGTATGTTGTATGTTGTATGTTGTAGCACTTGCATCAAAGACAAGAACGTCTCCCTTCCCCCGGCAACGCAACATATTCTGTAAAAAGCTTTTACACCGGTTCTTAGAGCCAAAAAAACAAGACGATCCAAAACAACATAAAAAGCGGGCCCCTATTTTTGAATTATTGCTCTTTTTTTATTCCTCACGCTCTGGTACCCAGGGTACACAATTGTGATGCCAAGTGGGAATTCCCGTAGATCATGGTCGTGAAAAATGTTGTGCATTCATTCTTATTTCCTGTAAGAACAGACAATTTATGCAAGAACCTTACCAGAAAAGTATAATAAAATAAAATTGTTGGTTTTCGTCCACAGACAGCCGATGTTTACTTTTCGACGCTCGTTACTGGACAGTTACATCGATCTTGGTTTTGAAGAAAAGTTCATTTCAACTGCGCTCAGCTACAGAAAATTTCGCGATGCTTGGTACTCGTTTTTAGAATTGCTAGATATTGACTACAGTGAGGGATTCACTTGCAACATATGTAAAGAATATCCTGACATGATTATATGTGATGGCACCTCGCTTGGCTTCCGAAAAGATCTTGCCCCGTGGAGTGAATTTTTAAAAGATGTTGCAACGTCAAGAGAAAACTGTAAACCTGTTCCACAATTAAGGTAACTTCTACATTCTATTTGTAATCACAAAAATGCAGCATTGTTATAACCAAACTGCAATATAACAAAATGTATTCTTCATTAAACTACAACTGAAAAAACAGCATCAAAAACAGTTTCTTTTTTTGGCAGTTACTACTAGCTAATGTTTAAATGATTGCCAATTGATAAAATTCGGGAAAAGAGTAACTATACGGCAGTTTGAAAATACCTACTAAATAAAGATTATAGCCAATGGTTATCTTGGATAATTGCCTTTTTAATTTATTATCATTGCAGTGATTTTAAGGACAGAGTATACATCCCTGACGCGACAACAAGAAAATTGGTGAAAAGATATGCAGCTGGCAGCGCTAAGAATATATTGAGCGAGCAGGATTACAAGAAAATGCAAGTCAATCTTACCATCTGCCGGCCAGAGCTTCAACAGTTAATAACAGAAATTCCAACAAGGAAAGTAGTTCAAGCTTCTGTTTTTAGAGCGCCAGCGGAATGGTCAAGCTTTATTGGTGGCTTAGCTGAAGCCTCTCCCATTTCTGGGTTTTTGCATCCAGATGATGATATTCTCGCTCTGGTTGAAAAAATATCAAAAGGCCACCCAATATACAACGATCCCCAAGGCCTTCAACTATTGCAATTAAAATTTCCCATTCTCTTTTCATTGAGCCTTGCAGTTCAAAACGTGTTCTCCTCCGATGCAATAAAGAAAGTTTTAAAACGAATGGTTGATATTGTGCGAGACATTGCCTCCTTGGTTGACTCACAATTTGCAGCTCCTCCTAGCCAAAAGGAAAGAATATTAAGCCACTGGCCAAACTTACCAAAATTACGGGAAAGAGGAATTTATGCTGTCGACCAAAGAAAATCGCAAGAACCTAAATCGGGTTGTCAGAAAAATTACAAAGGTCATCCATTCCTGCTGCCCGGAGTCTTTACCGTTTTTTGCAAACACGGTGAGTCTGCATACAACAACAATAGCATAGCCTATAATATGTTTTCATTTCAGTTGTATACTCACTGTAGCAACGCGTGAGGTTACACTCTAATAGTAAGTAAATAAGTGAATAATAAATAAGCTTAATGTGCCAACTTACAATCTATGTATCCCTGTAGCTAAGAAGCATGCAGATTGGCCAACCACAGCAAAGGATGGGCCTATTACGGCCAGCAACAATAGGCCAAAACTAACTGCGACGACGATCTTAAAAACAAAACTAGCAAGAGTAAGTCAGTGAGTGTCCCTAGACAAGCTTTATACCCATAGGAAATGCACAAAAATGCAAAAAAGCACGCCTGTGGAAATTCCTAATAATACCCTTAGTCCACTGGGGCGTTGAAGATTACGAAATTCGTATTCTTCAACGCTTGCTTTTGATTCACAGTGTTAGTCAGGACTCAATGATGCAAATCGCATAGAATATACAAGAGTCATCCAATACAACTACCCTTAGTCCACTGCGGCGTTGAAGATTACGAAATTCGTATTCTTCAACGCTTGCTTTTGATTCACAGTGTTAGTCAGGACTCAATGATGCAAATCGCATAGAATATACAAGAGTCATCCAATACAACTACCCTTAGTCCACTGCGGCGTTGAAGATTACGAAATTCGTATTCTTCAACGCTTGCTTTTGATTCACAGTGTTAGTCAGGACTCAATGATGCAAATCGCATAGAATATACAAGAGTCATCCAATACAACTACCCTTAGTCCACTGAACATCACGGCACATTATAGAATGGAAATTTCGTAATTACCAACGATTACATCACATCCAGTTAATTACTACAGAAATTTGTTCCTATTTACGTGATACTTAAATAATTTTGAACTATCTATTTCCCGCAGAGATATGTTACGGGTTTGAAGTGATGGTGTATAATGAGTCGGTTAATGTTCCGTTTGATGTTCTCTATACAAGGTTTCCCGAAGGTAAGCAAAAAGCCGATTTTTCATATATGGTTTGTTTCATTTATTTAGGAGTGTTTTTTGTTTGTGAAAAATTGATGACTTTTTCTATGATTTTGTCCCAATTCGAATATTTTTTAGGGTTGCCAAAATGTCACTTATTGTTTTTGATATTAAGACAAGTTTTATGTTGTTTTGGTGTTCAATTGATTGAATAAAAAATCAAATGTCCAATGTACTCCGGTCCGGTCATCAAAAGAGAAATTAGTGAATGTAAAAAATATTGTTGAAATTTGATAAATTGAATTATCATAATCATTTTTCAGCTCCAAAAACTTGTATTTATGACAATGCTTGTTCTCTTCACGAATATGCATTGCTCAGGCGTCCGCAATTTTTCAAGAGAACCTGGTTTTTGGTAGATCGATTGCACTGGAAAAATCATGTTGGTAAGACAAATTTTTAATGCTGTATTTTATCATTTTATTTCATTTATCAATGAATGCTGGGTGCTAATCCACATTGCATATATAATTATTTTATTTTATGGTTGAAACAACCGATTATACGTCAGTGGCGTAGAGAGAGCGGGGTCAGGGGGGGACCCCACCCTGCAGAGCTAAACAGCCTTTTTGTCGGAAAATTGCTGATCTTGTCGGAAAATAAATACTTTCTGTTTACGTTAAGTTCTAGCCAATTTCCTTATCTTAATTTCATAGTTTTGAAGAAGCAAAAATTCTATTAATTTTTTGTCGGGAAATCTGAATTTCTCCCCCCCCCCCTCCTATAACATTTCCTACCTACGCCATTGGTAGCTATACGTTTTTTCACTTTGAAAATCACCCCTGCGCTATTCTTGTGAACGGCTTACCTAGTGAAAGGCAATTGCAATCAATCAATCAAAAGTTTAAGCCTGTGCTGTTCGTATACAGTTGTTTTTAAATAGCACATACATTAGCAAGTAATGTAACCTGTGAATCCCCTTGTTATAATTTACAGGATGCAGCCAAGGTTATAATATGTCGAATTACCAACATCTATCTGAAGTAAACAGTCAGATAAACGAGCAAGCTAATTCAAGGCTGCAAAAGATCAAGCCACAGTTGTCGTATATGACACATTCCAATTTCATGAAGCATGCTGCATTTTACCTGCTGAATCGCAACAAAATTATGGCAAAAAAGCATAAGGAATTGTAATATCAATAACAAATATCATTGAAATTTAGGTATACGTTTGTTCTCGTCCGCACTAATGCGATTTCATATGAAAACGCATACATTTGCTCTGCGTCCACGTCAAAACAATTGAAACCGCTTACAGTTGGAAAGGGAGACATTTGAAAAATTGTTTCGAAACGGAGACATCTGAAAACGCATGCATGGCGTATCAGTGTGAACAACGAGAATGGAGACTTCTGAAAAGATGATGTAACACACTAACTAAAAATATGTAGATGAAAAATAATGAAAAACGGGGGAAAGTGGTGCAGTATGAACGCACATCGTTTGATCCGTTTTTCAACACATCCTGTGGATGCAAATATTTTTACAAATACGGATGTTTTTGACAACAAAGACCTTTGAAAACGCAGTAGTGTGGATGGGGCCCTAGATTAGGTACACGATTTTAGATATTTACCGATGGTTACGGATGTGTTACTGTCTGAAAAATCATTAAAAAAATTACATGCCTAACAACGACCTATGTAGGTCGCCGATTGCAGCTCGAACATCTTTCGAAGAATTTCGAGACGCAGAAATTCAGCATCGAACTTTTGGTATTTTACAACCACAACGCCATTTGAAATGCTGTATTCCTACAAAATTACAAGTATAGATATTGTGGTATAAGTAAAATATTAGCATATTGCGAAAAACCTAGTACATAGGTGTAAATGAAATGTAAATATGAAGATTGCTCAAAGAATTCCAATTCTGCTTATTGGCAGAAAATTTGTTGTTAATTTGCAAAATTATATAAAATTTTTACAACTATATAATAAGCGAATATGAGGACACGATAAATTATAAAGAACATTGATCAAATCGAACATCAACGGGAACACTTTCACATACCTTGTTCAGTAAAAACTGGATATTTCCAAGCATGTAGATGCCACAATCAA
The DNA here is from genome assembly GCA_013076295.1 of Sanderia malayensis. Lineage (NCBI taxonomy): Eukaryota > Metazoa > Cnidaria > Scyphozoa > Semaeostomeae > Pelagiidae > Sanderia > Sanderia malayensis. The sequence goes on from RQOL01000024.1 coordinate 362,151, forward strand.
TATTGTTGCCTTGTTGGGCACACTAAAAAGAAATTTGTAATAAATTGGAGAATTTTTCCATGGGTGTTTGAACTGGAACTGTTGATGTCAGATTAATATCAAGTTGTATCGTCTTTCGTTACAAGAGAAAACTATTTTGGTAGAATCTCTTTAAACACTCACGTCTGTTGGTAAAAACCTTAAGTTCGGAAATTCAGCACCTTCAATTTCGCTGAGCACTTTTAAAAATATTTGGGCCTTTCGATTAATGATGGGGAACGAACAACTCTTCACATTTTTGGTAGAGTCCATCACTGTAAACCTTAAAACATTAAATGAAAAATCTTAAGCGAAAAAATATTCAATCCTATAAAGTACTGAGAAACCTATCGAAGCAACTGGCTAAATTTGACATATTTGGTATTAACATTGATGTAGCAATATGAAAATGAAAAGCTTACCATTTATCCTGCAAATTGAACACAAGCAGAACCCAATGCCATTGTCCACTGCAAAATGAAATTAATACAAAAATTAAAAGCTGACAGCTACATTAAATTCAAAGTTATAGATGGACGGGACGCGTGTCACAATCTTTGTCAAGTGATGAATATATAGGACGTACATTAAAATTTTGGGAAAATTGAAACTCACGGTGCTTTTACAGGTAAAAGAAGCATCTTCTTGGACAATAATGTGTCTCTTGGCAGAGTCCTTCTAATTTTTTGCAGCATATCATCGTAGGTCGTAGCCGCATGTATGTTTTCCCAGATGCGGTGCGTGGAAATGAACACATCATTGCTCATATCGATTAGGTTGTTATGCTGTAAGAACCTTTGAAACAAATTAATACGCACTTAAAAAATAGCGAGTAAATGCCAACGAAGAATATAATTTTTGCAATATAATCTTATTGCATTAATGTTTATTGCAAATCAATCTTCAAATTATTTGCAATAAACTTTAAGGACTTTTCCGTAACAATATGGAGAGAAATTTTCTGAAAAACGAGCATTCGTTGTAACTTTAGAAAAAATGATATTTCAACAAGACCCACGACTCAAGTAAAAACCCTCAACTGCAATCTAAAAAGTGTTATTGTTAAAAGTGTTAAGTATTATTGATATTTAAAATAATCTCGGTAAAAAAGCGTTAGTGCAAATCATTTACACAATCCAAATTGTTAAAACTCTGCTCATGCTAACCAAGTAAATTATTCAATTTTGAGTAATCAGTTGTAATTAAGAAATAGACAAATAATATAGAGGCAGAGGAAAACATTTTTAACAAACCGGATAAAAAAATCAACGGTGGCTGAAGATATACCATTCCCCATCAATTGGTGGATGTCTCGCAGCAAAATAATTGCAGGGTTGTAAATGTCCGACCTTTTCGTCATCTCCTCAGATAACTCTGGGTATCGAAACACCCTGAAAGTATACGAAAAGAAACGAAATTAACGTTAACCGCTGTTAAAATTGGGACAGTGTAAGTCATTTATGATTGTTGGTGTCTACTCCAATTTATAAATATAAAGCTAGGAAACCTCACTCAAAACGTTCATTTACATTGTAGCACCTGCACCCGCTTCCATCTCTTCGCCGCAACATTGAAACAAATGCAAACGCTTGCGGAAGTGACCTGGATTTATTCCCACGCATACACCATGGTACTTTAAGTGGCATGCATGACACTCTACCCAATTTTCAAAATCGCTGCTCCCTTTGAAACTGCACCCAAGTTTCGATAACTGCGCACAAAAGGAAACGCCTTTCGCTTCAGCAAACCTTTTGCCCGCAAAAACTGTTCCACCTTTGTGTATACCGCTTTTTCTTTCCTTGTGGCCTAAACAATCAATATGAGAAATAAATTCCCAGAAATTTTTGTGTCTTAGCTATCAAATATCTGATCCGATCCATAACAAAACTGAATAGGAAGAAAAGGCTCTAAATTTAAAACACCAAAAATCTAGACGGACCTTGCCAGCGTATACTCACAAACATACTCTGGTAAAATCCGTCTTAGCTGTAAAAGTATACTCACATATTTATTAGGTGTTGTATCAGTGAAATATGTCGGAAATTTTTGACTTACTTCCTTTCCACAAGAGTGGAACATAATGGTTCAATGGACCAAATCGGGCCGTCTTCACTAGCATAACATGGACAATTTTGTCCACGTTGAATTTCTGGCAACTGCAAGTGGCAACAAGTCCTTTAAAAAGCTGCGCATCCTCTTGACAGTGCATACCAATATTAATATCCAGTGCACCAGCCGCCAGTCTAGCTTGAAAATGACCTGCAAGAATCAAAGAATTGAGAACAATTTCCAGCGTGCCACAAAAGCATTCACAAATTGGAAGATTATAAACATAAATTTCAAAAAGCGGAAAATTATGATTTTCTCAGTTCCAGCTTTGTCACTCCCAAGAGCACCAATGGATTCTTTGCCAAAATTTTCTTATTATCAATTGAAATATTTATCATAAAAAAGTAGAAACTCCGGCAAGGTGTCTGCTCTAAATTCCAAATGGTGGTTGTTACCGGTAAAAAAGATACAAATGGCATCAAGACGGCTAAAACCAAGTCTAATTTTTAAATAATAAGTTGCTCCATACACAGCTATCTGAACGAATCACAAATGTTACATATATATTCAGTTTCAAATTTATAACTGAAGAGGAAGAATAACTTGTAATTAAAACAAACCGGCATAATCTCCAATTTTCGTCATCCCAAGAAGCTCTCCTTGCAGGGCACTACGCAATCGTGTTTCAACGGTTCTTCCGTGAATTGATTTAAACATCTTATTCGATGTGATGACGAACAAGAAGTTTTGCAGCTCTTCGGTTGTACTGAACATTTGGGAATACTTTTAAAAGAATATCAAAATCAATACATTAACTTGACACCGCCTATACAGGTGACCTGGAATTAAGCATTAACTTAGTTATTTATTTAATTACTACTACTGTAGTAAATAAATAAATAAATGACTTTCATCTTTACTCAAGCAGAACGTCAGATCTTCTAAATACAAATATACACTTTACACCACAAACTAATAGTTTAATGGCATTTTCTTTAGTAGTGCGACAATATTTCAATTGCCTCTAACCAAATCCACGCCAATCTAAACGACCTACCTCTCTAATATAACACTGTATATGCTCTATTCCGTGTAAAATAGCCGCAAGTCGAAGGATCGGGGCAACTGCTTGCTTTCCAAGCAACAACAATCCCAATGAATTGAACAAGCAATTGCCATCACCAGCTGACACAACAGGGACCATATTCTGTGGAATATCCTTTACTTTAGAATACCTGAAAAACATGAAAAATTCAGTTTTCAGTACGTTATTAGCCATAACGTACTGAACACTTGAAATTATAATCAAAAGCATTTACGAGCTTAAATAAAAGACGTGGGCCACGATTCCCTTCAGTGAGATACTAAATCTCTACCTGCTATCCAATACTCTTTCTTCTTTTGGCAAGTTGAAGAAACTGAAGAAATGGTATCCCAGCAAAAACGTTTTCAATTCTTGCTGAAAAACTATGTCCATCTCTCCAGCTGCCAAAATTAGCTCCTTCCACTCAGCACAAGTACTTAAGAAGTCCAGTGTATCAATTGCTCTATTTATCTGTTTTGTGCAAGAAAAAAAGCTAAGTATTTTTACAGATGAAGTTTAAAATTGGTACATTACTAAACTTGATAAAATAATACCAAACCAACTTGCATAAAAATTAAAATTACATTCCACAAGGCCATGTTAAAAACGGATATACCTAAAACAATAAAACATTACCAATGTCTTTTCGAAGATGTTTTGATCTCTGTACATCACAGACAATGGCGAAATCTTCGGTTCATATTGTACCTTTTTTTTCGTTAACTGAAAAAGTCATGGAAACATACAAAAATATGTCACTTTATTCAATAAATTACGTTTATATATACGCTATTTAGATACCATTTTATCAGCTTCGGGCAGTGTATTCTCTATTGCGTGTTCTTCATCTTCTATCATCATCTCCTCATCAGCATATAAGTCAATTTCCTTAAAAAAAGTTCTTTTTTCAAATATTTGAAGGTAGATAATCTATTAGCAATAATTCGCATCGCAATTTCAGCATTACGCAGTGTGTTGTCCCATTGCCCGAGTCCGACTTCCATTCACATTTATTCTTCTCACAAATGAAATAAACACGATCGCAATCTTGCATGAGCGGTTCTTAGCACCATTATTCTCGGACACATTTTTATACATTAATTTTGCTATACAACTTCATGTTATAAGTTGAGAAACTTCCAAGGGATCTCTATTCCCTAGTTCCTTTAAAAATATTCAGAAATTCCCCTTGAAATATTTTAAACTCTTCAAAAATAATCTCTTGACAGCTTCATAACACTTGAAAATTACGCCTGAATATGCCCACCTTTTCAAAGATGGAAAATATTCCTCTGTTCTCATCAATACGATTTGAAAAATCGCTAATTAACCAGACCCTTGTAGACAAATTTAATTCACCCTTCAAAATCATCAAGTTCACCCTTACTTTATCTTCTATTTGATTTTCCGTCCTTCTTTTAACTTCCATTGGATCTTCTATCGGATCTTCCATCGGATCTTCCGCCCTTTCCATCGGATCATCCGTTCTAGCTTTATCTTCCATCTGACATTCCGCCTCCGCCTTGTCCATTGGATTTTGAATTGCATTGTTTTCTCTGCATTCAAAGTCATTGAATAAGTGAGTCTATAAAGCCACCAAATACATTTCCACCCAAAATCTTTCTTGCAAAAGCAAAATTCAGTGTGACTATCACTGCAGTCAACTGAAGTTCATTTTTCCAACATTGATGAACATTCTTCTTTCTTTTTAATTCCGAAAAACGGAGAAATTTGAAGGCAAATTGCTTGCTGCTATATGTGAAATTAATTGGCAAATCTTCGTCTTTTGGCTCAAATAAAACTTAACAAGGTTGGATTCATATGAAAAATGTGGTTTGCAATTCAAAATATTACATACCCGGCAGATACATATTCTTTCAATGCTAATCCAACCCGTCGTTTTTCTTTTTCTGACAACTCTTCCCTTCCTGTAAAAAATAACTACCGAAATCATAAAATTCACAAAACCATAATATTTACATGTCTTTTTTCTATAAAGTCATAATCCTATGTTTCTCTGACACCTGAAGACACCATGATATATCTTCATTAAAAAAATGAAGCCTTGGCCAAACGCATTCAACATTTCATCCAACATTGAGAACAATAGAGTAGCGTTGAAAATTGGAAACAGCGAAACATAATAACTACTAAAGCTTTTCGTCTGACACTCGTCGGAGTAGTGAGTAGTAAGTCATCATTTGTCAGGCGAAAAGCTTTAGTAGTTATTATGTTTCGCTATGTTTCCGATTTTCAACGCTACTTTGAAGTTCTGTACCGACCAAAGATTATTGAGAATAATGGGAATTTTGGAGATGTTTTTTATTGTGATTAAACTTATCCAAAGGTAACGGGGGGCAAATGCCTCCACAATTTCATCCAACATTGGTTTATGTCAATGTTTGATGGAATGTTGGATGCGTTTGACCGGTCTTGACATTCAACAGTTCCTGCTGAAAACTAAGTTCCACTCTTTAATTACTCTCATGTTAAAGAAGTTTTGTTCAAACAAACATAATCTTACCCCAATGAGCTCGAAAATTAGGAGAACAAAGCCTAATATCATTTGGCCACCACACTGGCTTTTCACCATCCCAGATTCCTTTCATGTGATGCCCTCCTGTGACTGCATTAGTAATAAGCATTTCAAGATCCTTTAGGATGCAAGTCATTGGATCAATATCTGCAGAAAAAAACAATGCATGCAATGTATCAGATCCACTGTAAATTTCAAGGAAAAGGAATTTCTGGATCATTGAAAGAAATCATTTTGTCATAATAGTATCTGTGATAATGAATGATGCTTGACTGATCATATTGCTACTAACTTTCAAATTCTACTTTCTCTGGGTGTGCAGCAACCTTTCTTTCCTCTTGCACTTTGCCTGGTTTCACAATGGTGCTTTCCCACTCTTCTTTAAAACTTACATTTTTGGAAAATTCACTCACCAGAGCACAGTTGCCTGTCAGATTAAAGGGGTTTTTCCAAGATCATGCTCAGAACATTCTCATAAAAGACGATGATTGGAAACATTCTGAAGTTCATGAAATTTGTAAAAATCAAAAGTTCTAAATCAAAAAATATTTTGCATTATCACAATAAGAAAGCAAGTCGAACAAGGACAATGATGTATAAATTATATATAATTTACTATAGCATGTATTAAACAATGTATATATTAACAATATTAAGAAAGGTAAAAATATTTCTCAGAGACCAAAACCAACAAAAACTGAATTTATTTTCAGAATATTTTGTAATTTAAAAAACTAATTTATTTTCATTAACCTGCATTGAAACTCATACCTTCAAATCGTAGCTCATTTCCAAGTTGGTAAACTAACAGGACGGGTGGCTCATATTGGTGATCTTCCTTCAATGATCTGACCCATTTTCCAAACTAATATTTAAAAAAATAAAACACACAGATTAACTAAACCAAACTATTTTTTCAACACAAAATTGACTAATTACAGCATACTAATATTAAAGATACAAGCTACTTGCTTAATTAACAATGAATGGTTAATTGTATCATGTTGATACAGCAATGATATTAAGTTATTAAACAATCCTTGGCTGATGGCCACATAATAAGAACTTTGGCCAAGCTATTGAGTCATGTGTCCATATTGCAATCAAGTTAACTATCTTTCTTAGATAAAGTAGCCTACAGATCATCTCGGCATCACATAAAACATGTTTCTTTTGACCCAGTAAATACGATGTGACCAATCTCTTGACAATTCTTTCTTTGAAATGAAAAATCGTGGAAGCAAGATGCACGAGTCTGGCAAACTAATATGTCTTTAGATGATGGTTACATGTCATAAACTGGGTGAAAACAAACAGAAACCAAAAAGGACTATGCATGTATGAATCATCATCAGGTGTATTCATAATTCCTCATTCTAGGCCTTTAATGCAAGCATGCTAACATATAAAACAACAAATATTTTCCAAACAACAATAGAAAATGTTTGCCAAACTTACTGACAGCTACATTTTATATAAAATTTAAAGCAAGCTTAATTACACTCTCTTTTATAAGGAAAAGCATTAATCACACGCAAGTGAAAATTGAAATTCACTAAACAGTTTTTTTATAAAGAGTTATCAAAACATATAAAACATAAACAATAATTGAAGTAATGAACTCAGTAATAGCTTTATAGCAATAAAACTGATTTGTTAAAATCGATTATAATAATTTTATATTGAAAAAGAAGCTAGGGTGGAATGCTTACATTTTACAAAAAATATTGTTGGGTATTATGGGTGTATTGGACGGGTTTCCATTACCATAGGTATACTTTTAGTTACAAATTCAAATATTCCCAATAAAATTTAAAAAAATTGTTATGTACTAACTGATTTTGCTCTCTCTTTAACAGACCGGGTGTATTTTGATTTGCCTGTCGTCGTCCTACTTTTTCCAGACTGGGCAGCCATTATTCCAAACAATGAGCATGCAGAAATCAATGCAGAAGAAACCAACCCATGAGTTTGTGTACTTCGTGTAAAAATGCCTCCAAATGTTGTTGTCTTTAGGCCTATACATTAAGTTCACACGCAAAACCTGCATGTACCGCAGCCTCAAAATATGGTTTAGCAATCTTTTCATCGGAATTGGATGACAAACATGACTAACAAGACTCTCTTACCTCCCCTCCTCCCACCCCTGAAGGAACTAACCTCCAAAAAAAAAAAAAAATTAACAACAATAACAACAACAACAAAACCAATGCCATATTCAACGCCCGTTGAACAACGAAATCCGTCTTGAAACATGCCTGCGTTCCTTAAGTCATCAGCCTCTCTTTGACGCATTGTCTCGTTTGGTGTGTGGCTGGGCCATTGGGTTTTGCCTAGTTAGCTTCGTACTTTTGTGGCAGTATCTGAAACTCGGCGCATTTCTAAACTTGCTATACACTCGTAATATAGCTTGCCACTTGCTTCACTACAAGAATTGTCTTGGTTGAGCAACGGACCCCGTGTCCTCCTCCGCAGCGATGAAACCTGGGTATTGTGTAGCAAGAATAGCGAATTTTTCTCATATATCTTTGAAGTTTGAAAAGACTTGAACACTTGAAAAGCTTATGTGCGTTTTCTAGCAAGTTCTTTGTATCAGGTCACAATACGAATAGGCAATAAGCAGAAATATAACACAATAAATTATAAACATAATATCATGAAAATCGTTTGCAAATAGTAAATAATTTATATTGCAACTACTGAAGAAAACATTGACGGAAAGTGTCTTGACATTAATAACCACAGCAATCTATAGCAAATGTGGTTTTGCGAATGATATACTTAAAACATAAAGAGTTAATGTGCACACATGCATACAAATACACATACAAACTTATGATTTACATGTACTTGTATTTATATGTCATTTTTACTACTGCCTTGCTTGCACCATTGTGTCCATGTTCTCAGTTATTATTAACGTATTACCATTTTTATCTGTGTTGATCAGTAAGTATTTCACAAACTGCAGCACCAATTGTGTTAATGTTTATATTATTTGTTGTTTTTTGGTTTCCGAGTTAAACAAGAAATCTTAATTTCATCTCTGAGAACATTATGTTGCCCCATGCAGTTTTAAGATATTTCCAGCTCATATAAACTGAATCTGGGTTTGTGCTTGTTGGGTAAAGATTATTAAGATTTGCATTGAAACAGTCCTTGTACCACCAACCTCCTTTGAACCTAACGGCACAGTTTATTCCGAATAGGTCGTTATCACGGTCTTTTGTTGTGAATTTCATGCCATTAGCTCTTTGAAGGGAGTCACTTGCGTTTCCTGAATAACCAGCAAAATTCAATCTGTATCCATCAGCCTCGTTTCCAATCTCAAATGTGCTGTAATATGCGTAGACTTTGTTTGCATCTGCGCGATGCTTTAATTCAACCATCAACGTAGCACCTTTGCCTGGGCCTGCAAGAAGATGCAATTTCTCAAGGCCAAGCCAGAAATTTCCACTCATATCTCCAAAGCCATTTTTATACTCGGACCAAGTCCTTTGGAAGTCAACTGTGCTATCAATTCTTCGTTGAAATACAATCCAACCCCCTCCATCTGTTTTCATGTCACAAAATACCACCATCGGCATGCTTGGCAATTTCGCAATATTGTAAATACTGCTGGAGTTGTAGCCAAGCTTTTTCCAAGCCATGCAATCTCCTAATGAGTACAAGGATATTTTATATACTTCAAACTTTCATTTAAATGTATGTTCATGATTAGCTATGAACATGCATTTGGGAATATTTATGATTGAAAAGCAAATGAAATTTAACCTGGAGGTAAGCATTCATAATATGGACATGAACACAAGTCTTGGCAAACAAATTCTTGTGGACATGGTTTTAGTATTTGACAATTTTCTCCAATCTACGAACAAAATATTATTATTTAGCTATATCTATGCGAGATCATTTTACTATTTTGGTTCAAATTGAGGCTTGAACTTATCAACGGGACAAGTTATTTGTATAGCAATCATAATTATCATACCAGCTTTGCGCTGTAGTTTGTTGTTTTGTATTTCCAGCCAGATTTAGCCACTAAAGTACTTTCTCCGTTCGATATTTCACCGGTTGAAACTGAATTCAGTTGACACAGTTTGCTGCCTTCTTTTTCAATATTTATTGATTTGCATTGGGGATTCATACGGCATTCGTGTTCACATTCAAAGTCTTCCAAGCCACTTAACGTATTGATAATTGAGCCTTGAAGCACAAGGTTGTCTTTGACAATTGTGAACTCTCCCACCTCCTTGCATGGTAATCGCAATATATGACCAACAAAAGATTGAACCAATAACGATATGAACACGCATCTAAAGAAATAATCACAGAAAATTAATAATGAAGTTTTCGATGATGTTTCCTTGACAATGCTATAGAAGGAGAAATTCAGTACTGAAATGGATGTTATAATGGGTACATGGCTTTTCTTTTTAAGAAAACATGTTAATAAAAATTCGCAATGCGCAAAATTTGTCACGTTTTCTTTCTGCTTTGAACCATTGTTCCGAGAAGCTACGCTCGAGGCAAAACTCTTCGTTGTAAATCTTAATAGAAATTGATAACCATCTAATAGTTGTTAAGAATACTAAGTAGAGTTGCAAGTTTTTGTTAATTTTCTTTTCTGTTGGTTGAAAATATGACAAATAAAGAAGTTTAATTTTTTTACTCACATGCTTGGAACGAGCAAATACATCCCTGTCGGCTTGAAACAATTGCTGTCTCTAAAATTAAGTGACTTTCAAGAACATGTTTGTTAACTGTATCTCTTAGCCAGAAGTCAATAGTCCGCGCGTCAACTGGAACAATAGTCTACTCATCAATTTATGAATTATTGACCAGCACAATTGACCAACATATATATGAGAAAAATAGTATCTTTATGAATAATTTAGAGAAACCAAACTCTATACCTGACGCAACGCAATAATCGATCAATCCAGTTTCTTATAACTTAGCTTTAACAGGACTAATTGAAGTGCTCTACTCGACATCTACAATTATATTATGTTGTATTAACAACTGCTCAATGTCTATCAATATCGTGTTCATTGTCAATGACAATCTATCTGCTCTATATGTTTTGTGTTAGGGTAATGGGGATAATTGACATTGCTTCATGTTTTCTGTTACATGTTTGAAGTTGAAGTGAATTTCTTCGGGGCCTAAACGTATTGAAGAATTTAGTTAATTGTTTTTACATACCATATACAGTCTATAGCATCGAAAGTTCATAAATAAAAGAATGTGGCCAAAAAGTACGCAATTTGTAGCGCAACCATGCAGAAAAACCTTCTGGTATCTGCGATTAAAAAGTTATTGTAAAAAGTTGGGTTTTTTTCTATTTTTGGGGAACTTTAATTTTTATTTTAAGCACCTTTCTGAGACCCATTATGGACATGTTTAAAGAGTATTGCATTTGATAATCAGTTGAGATCAAGATGACTGAAACATGGACTTTGTCGAGAGAAGAATTAAGGTGTAGTTTAGCTCTGTGAGTTTGGTACTTAGAGCCGACTACTGAACAGAAATTGAGTACCCAAAGGTGGGAGGATTAAAATTGAGCCTCGTATTGGTATTAGCGGGAAAATTTTAAATGTCACAAAACTGAATGTCGTGATTATCTTAAATATGAATGTGGTGATTATTTTTTATTTCGGTTGAGCTTTAATTCATCAATTTAGCAACTAAAATAGCTATATCTTCCAAAATGGAATCTCTTGTGAAGAAGTTAGTAGGTAAAGATATTATGCTTAATATATTATGGTTAAACCTTTTCCCTGTTAGTTAGGAGGGTCTGGTCTGTTATCGGTTTAATGTTTAATCCAACTTTTTCATAAGCATTGTCATTTGAAAATTTGACAACTTGGCTTACTTTTATTCACAGGCCTTGTGAAAACTTTCGGTGAAAATGCACAAGAGACTATTCTTGCGAGAACGGTGGAAGAATTGATGCGTATTGTTGAAGAAATTCAAGGTGTAAACATCGACAGAAAAAGTGACAATGCAATGCTTGCTAAAATTAATTCATCTGCTTTGACTCTGTGGAATTTATCAGTGGCAATGAGGAATGGCAAAAAGACGAACAGCTTGGTCAATGCTAAGGGTATGTCAATGCTTTGATGTTATCAACTTCTCTTTGTAGCTGCCACAAGCGTCAGCCTGCGTCAACAAATATTTCTTGCTTGTTTATCGCTTAATGTAAGCGAATTATATCGCTTAATCACAATAGCCTATTGTTTCTTCTATTGTTTTGAGAAGAAATATATCAGCTTCGGGGTTCGCAATCAACTTGTTCTTCTTTGCGAGTTCTACTGTAACAAACTCCCCAGTAACTATTGTTTTTTCTATCAACGTTCATTATTATTTTATAGTTTACGTATTCCATTTCACTTTTTAGCTTAATGTACAAGTTTTATCACGCGTAATTGCAAGTTATTTTAAATTTAAATATAACGTTCATGCATAAATCATGTAAATGTATCAATTTATGTCAGTCATGTAATCTTTTGATTGACATTTTAGTTTTTGTTTATACCTCGTATGCCTATGAATTATTTAGTTGTGATTTTTGGTGATTCAAGATCAAATATCTTGTTCATAATATACACTCGACAATATATGGCCCAGTACCCAAGACATTAAAATAATCACACCTGCCTATAAAAATGATGTTCGTTTTTTATTTAAATAGCGAACTGGTTAATAAGAAGTAAAAGCTAGGATGGCAAAAATTTAAGAAAATTATTCGAGGCTCAAGAATATTTAAAAATTGTAAAGCTAATTGTAAATTGTAATCCATTTACTTTAGTTTATGTACAACGTGGCCTTTATGAATACTAAGAATGTTTCTAATTTTTGTTTGGAAAAGATTGTAATGTGTTACTTTGGTTCTTCAAACTTTAGCTGAAACTTAAATTCGCTCAAAATACTCAATTTCAGAGCATTAAGATAGTTTTGGATCCCGAAAATGAGAAACCAATTAAGAAACCGTTAGAAGTAGGCCAAAATGTTCATGCCAAGTCTAGAAACTTTTAGTACTAAGTGCTAATCTACGTTTCTTATAAAATAAACGTGCATGTAAGTATGTCTACTTCATCATTGATCAATTTCTTTTTTCAGCAAGATACGTAGCATGTCAGTTGACATTTTTGGCCAGCACTGCAGAAATGACTGAGATGTCATACAGAAGACAAATATCTGTGAGTCCTTCAACCCTTAAAATTTTGACCAGGGATCTCAGAACAAGGGCAGGTTAACCAGGGAGTCACAAAAATGTAACATAACTAACCAGGTCCGTAAGTTAACCAGGGGAACGATGCCATGCAGAGCAAAGAACCGTGACAGCCTCGTTGTCATGTCAATACGAAAAGACGCGCAAAGATAGAACTAAATAGTTGGCCCAACTATACTATAAGCAAAATTAGATAAGAGATATAATAGAAGTTATGTTATCTGGCTATAAATGATTTAAAAATTATTGATACTACTGTGCTAGATTTCGTTTCGCATCAGATGACGGGTCAGGACGGTGATGAATACGAGTACAGCTCGTTTTTTGTGCTTGAAGAAAGTCGAATGATTAACACTTGATGTGAGATAAGAATTACAACGAAAAAAGAACAGAAATAGCGATTCACTTGCATTAAATTGCTGGGTATATCTAACAACAGTCAAAAATAGCTTGAAATTCCAAAAATAAGTCTAATAAATAATTCATTTTGCAAATTATACTATATTTTGAAATTTTTCCTCAGATGACCTTAAAGACAGGCAAAACATGGCTGGGTAGCTAATATTTGTCTCAACTTCTATTTAATGAATTTCATTTTTATCTGCATTGAAATGATTAAACATCGATGTTAGCTATTGCTTGTGGTTACTTATCCAATCTTCGTCAATCGTGTTTAATTTCCTTTCAGACTGTGGCAACATGAGCATGGCTGAATCTTGCTTTCTCATGGCAAATGAGGTAACTTTGAATGCAAATATACTTCATTGCTTAACGTATTCAGAGCAGGCTGTTTACAATGGAGTCCCATCTTCTATTACGGTTTCTTCTTATGAAGACAATTTTACGGCCCCCTTGTTACTATCGTCTTCTCTTTATTACGACCACTTCTTTATTACGGTCGCTTCTCTTTGACAATACCCGTTAGTGACCGGATTGCACATGTGCTGTATATTTTACTAAGAACACTCTATTGTGTACACTAGAGCTTAAGAGATATTGTCTACTCAGTGTCATCGAAGGTGTTTCAAAGTTGAGAAGCACATAGGTAAAAGCAAGATAGCATTAGGGACTAGACATAGTTAAGTTATCTTGGTTCTCTTATGTTGTCTTGCTAAAAGGGAGCAGTTATTTGTTAGGAACAAATTCTTTTCAAAATTCTTTTCCTGAATTACGTGGGGGCACGTTCTTCTTGCACCCCACGGATTCAACGTCTCTGCATGAAATGTGCATTATGAATAAATAATAAGAAGAATTGTCTTTTTCAGTGTTGGTCAAAGCTGCAAATGATAAGAGATTGCAGATTGGTAGGGAGAAAATTTGCAACAACGGCTAGTGATGAGCAACAGATGCAGGAGTGTGAAGTTAACATGCTCAAAGTATTTGTATACAGATCCGAAGTGGTAAGAAGTTATACTGTTTCATCACAATCAGCACAGTGCCCTACTGCTAAAATGTGCGGTACTGTTGGCTGTAAAATGCGTGTAAATACGTAAATATGTGAAGTTTATTTAAAGGGGACACCATTAGGACCCAGGTTAGGTTTATAGATAGAGGTGTCCGCTAAGAGAGGTTTCACTCTAATCTCACTATCAGCTATGATCCTATGTTTTTATGTTTTTATTCAAGGCTATTGCAATGTCTAATGAAAAATTGGCAGTACAGTACATTCAGAATGCAAAAGAGTTACTTTCAAAACATCCAAAACAGGTTTGTAAAATCAATTTTATATAATCACTGTGGCTGGTTAAGATTGCTTAAGGAGTGGAAAGATTTCAGAGACTTGCCTATACAAAAGTAGCCAAGTCTAGTCTGTAGAAAGTTCATAAAAATAGAAAGCTGTTAGAATCAAATTCAGAAGTTTTCCAGTATCGACATTCCAGAAATCCTCTGAGAGTCTTTTCGTAATATAGGTTATCCAGAAGTTGTTCATTGTTCTCCTTTGTTGAGCATCCTTAACCCATGGACCCTATCACCTTGCTACGACTTTAACTCAAATTTGACAATTAAAGTGATTCTTGTAGCGATCTATCTTTGTCAGGGCTCAATGATTGCAACGTTTTGCTACAACTTCGGAGTTGAGTACTTTCAGAAGGCGGCATATGATAATTGCATAGTATGGCTGAGGTATAGTTAGTTGTATTTTAGTATTATTTGGAGCATAGTTGGGACATTTTCGTTTTATCATGAACTTTGTGAACAGTAGCTATGCGGTACATATGGAATTCAAATCACTGCTGTATTCGCTTCTTCATTTGTGGGAGATAGCTAAGAAACCAAATTGTTAACCTATAGATGTATAACAATGTCTTTTGACTTTCAGGGAAAGTTATGAAATAAGCAAGGGGCACGGCGATGAGAATGACTCCAATCAGAAGATGCAGGTATTTATTGTCATAAGCCCGTGAGTTAGCGTTGTTAATTTCCCTAGGTTAACGTTCCCTAGCTGCACCGCAAAATAATATTAGTGGGACAAGTTATGGCACAGAAACTCACAATATATTCGGGTAAAATTAGATTCGTAGAGTATACGAATGGTTGGTATATGTATGTGATGTGATGTAAGTGTGTTCACATCAACTACACTTACGAATGGTTTTTTATGGTACTTTTAGGCCACATCTTTACGATTAATTGCAAAGGCATATTTTGAAATTGGAGGCAGGGAGAACATGAAGAAAGCTCTGAATTCAGTTGGTAAAGAATTCCTTTCTGACCAATTGTTATGTATTTAAATCTAATTAACGAGGTAACCAGCCCAGCTAAAATCAAGAAATGCATGTTGAACTATACCTGCTTACCTTCTCTTCTTTTACAGACCTTTCAATTGAGGTATGTATTATGGCTTGGCTGCAATATAATATTGCGCAGTAGTGGGTAACATAGTATAGTATGGCATAGTATAGTATAATATGGTATAGCATAGTATAATATACAGTTGAAATTCATATCTACTTCTAATTACAGTGTTAGTAGTAGGTTATGCATCAGTATCAGTTAATGTTATTAGTTTTTTATTCTGTAGGAGGAATCTAATCCAAAAAGCTTTTACCTAAAGCTAAGAATTCTTCTCGAACTAAACGAAGAGACCGACAGTCAGTTATCATTGCGTAAGTTGACATTTCATTCATAGAGTTCATTCACAGACTTCTTTCATACATTTATACATTCAATCATTCCGTGAATGAACACATATATTGATTGTTCATACATCAGTATAACTGATTCTCTGTTGGGCACTCGGCAATGAAGGAGAAGGGTTAATGGAAAATGAAACAATCCATGGATAGGAGTCGCACCCACTCCTACCAGTTTGTTGTTGCGAATGAAAAGGAGCCTTCGTGTCACCCTCAACTACGGTCATCATGCTTACTAGCTACTTAGTATAATTGTAATTCAATCCACGCCTCCAATACACCAATTAAGCAATATTACAGATTCAATCCATTCTTCCAATACACCAACATAGATAATTACAGAAATAATTTTTATCTCGATGAATCGGTTACATCAATTTAATATTCCTTTGCTTTAATTAGTTCTGGAGGAGACACTGAATCATGCTTGCTTAAAAATGGAGCTTGCGTTACAGATTGTGAAGGTTCTTGTCGTTTCCAAAAGGTTTGTTTCCTATTATTCATATCGTCTCTTTAATTAGCAATTTAAACCTGCACGTATATCCCTGTTGCTGAAAAAAGCAGGTAAAAAATAACGGAAAACTTCAGGCT
The DNA here is from genome assembly GCA_013076295.1 of Sanderia malayensis. Lineage (NCBI taxonomy): Eukaryota > Metazoa > Cnidaria > Scyphozoa > Semaeostomeae > Pelagiidae > Sanderia > Sanderia malayensis. The sequence goes on from RQOL01000024.1 coordinate 378,800, forward strand.
ATAAAATGGTTTTGGTTGGAAAAACATTTTCACAAAGAAACAAAAATAAGTAAATTGAAATTTGAATGGCAAATTTATTGCATAACTTGTTGTCTATAATTGTATACACTACAACGAGGACTGGATTTTTCAGACAAACTGCAGATAGGGAAGCCGGAACAATGGTAGGGCAGGGGGCGGTGGAAAGAAACGTATTGTGCAGGCCTGCCCACCTTTAGAGATGGATACTGCACGTGTTCCCAACTTCTATAGACTATTACTTACCACCTATATACAAGTGTGACTGGATAGCCCAATGATAGGGCGGCTGCTTCAGAGGCAAGAGGTCGTGGGTTCGAGTCCCACCCAGTCACAGGCCCGGTCAATATGTTGTGGTGGCAGTACAGCATGTTGGACGGTTGGTAGTGAGAGGCCAGCTTTCAAAATAAAATCTTACAAAACCTTCAATGAATTTCAGCGGCTCCGCCATGATGCCCGAGAGTTAGACTTCATCTAATATTTATTCGTAAGAGCTCATGGTAGTGCAGCACCCAAGAGCCTAGGGCGATGCTAAGGGTGGTAATCCAATCCAAGCGTATATACAAGGGTGTGTCAAACCAAAAATTTTATTTTTTTTATTTTTTTCTTCATTTTAATTTTGAAAACTAAATTTAATTTTGGTTTCGAAGTTTATTAATGTTATTTGAATTATATTGAAATAAAAATAAAATCAATAATATTGAAAATATAATTTTTCTATACTTTGTCATATTTCACTTCGACTTCAGAAATAAAGTAAAATTAGAAATAAACACACACAAGAACAAAACAGGAAAAGCTGATAATCCAGCTTGCTAATACATCTCAGACTAGTATCATGCTAGCCACTTACTTTCAAATTAGTATATAACTATAAATTTAACTACTTTTATCAGATCTTTGTTGATAATGCAAGCATTCACAGTGCTAGCCAGGCGATTTCAGCAGCCTGAGGAGGCAATCAGCATACAACTTGAAAACTTAGTAAGTTCTTGCCTTACAAATTATTTTATGGCTTAAATAGGAAAGTTATTAGGGAGGGGTAAGACCCGCCGCATTTTCTTCTGCTTGATATTTCTACGTCACTGCAATAGATACTTATATATATGTATTAGTAATAAATACTTATCATATTGTAAATTTATGCCTGTCTTGTTCACAGGAATATTTGCTTGAAGAGAATCAACTTGACTCTGCAAAGCAGCTAATCAAAGACAGTCTCATCAGTGGTGAGTTTCACATACCCAATTCTAAGCTCACAACATATTAATCATACCCCAAATGACTTGTGCTCTTTAATTACAACGCAAACAAATCAACAACATTTAACCACAACAAAGCATTTGACTTTTTTTAGAGCTTTGTGCTATCATGTTCAATAATCAATTTCTATATACTAGAAGACAACTTTACACAACTAATCTAGTAAAATGCACTGGCTAGCATTTGTCCTATTTGTAGCCCTTAGATGTTACTGTAGTAAGCCTTTATACAACGATCAGTTTTACATAATATGCATTAGCAAGAAGCACTGACTCTACAGTTGTCTGCTCTGGAAGGGTATTACTATAATAAATCTTTATACAACGAGTACCTTTACACAATATGCACTGTATATTAGCAAATACACTGGTCCTATATATGCCCGCTACAATTATGTTCTACCATAACTATCTACACAACGACATCTGTATTATATGCATTGCACGATCAAATACAATAACTCTACCAGTGTCCTCTGTCAGATGCTCAGTGTGCCTCTTGCCACAATACCATTGCCAAGTTTATTCTTTTAGGCTAACTTTTTGATAATAACATAACAGTTTTTTATATTTTTGTTAGCGATCAGTAGACTACAGCAAAACAACGTACAAATATCAAAAAAGTTTCATCTTCTTGTTTGGGAGCAAGCATCAAATCTTTTTGAGGTATAAGACCCAGTCTGTTTTAATTTATCTGTCGATTATTTGGAAATATAGATTAGATTCTTAACTCTTTAAATTACCGTTAGGTAGAGAAGTTTGAAGAAGCACTTGCTTGGTATGATTTTTCAAACGAGTGTTTCTCAAGCAATGGTCAAGATAGTAAAAACATTGCCAAGCTACAGGTAAGACAAATTACACATAGTAGGTTATACCGTAAGTGCTCAATTAAGCCCTCACACTCAAATATGCCCCACCTCAAATTAGCTATTGCAAAGTAAGTCCTCGCCCCCGAATAAGCCCCCATCGGGGATTATTCAATTTTAGGACAAATCGAATAACTGGTGGATGCAATGTAAATCAGTTATAGGGCAACTTTTGGATAATTTTTGATTAAAACGATTTGTAGTTAGACCGACGTTATGGCACGATCTTTCCGCCAAAAATTTCAAAATCGCAATACATTATACCATGCCGCAATCCATCACACCATGCCACAATCATCATGCCATACAATATTTGAAAATGTTATGGATCGCAATCCAACTCTCTATTTCGTTTACTATGAGTTAAGGAACCACACAAAGAAGTTCGCAGTGATTATCATTTTCTCATAATTTTTCGACACAACAACCCTCTTTGACAATCACTGCAACGCAACTCCAATACAACTTCAATGCAACTGAATAAATCTAATCTAATACAGCAATATATGTTTGTATCCTTTGAAATATACATAAAATCAACCAATCAAGTTACAAAAAAGGAAAAGGGAAGATTTTATTCTAACATTACTAACAGTAATAAAATTTCACAAAATCAAGTCTTGAAGTACAAATCGGCGATTTGGCTCATACACGAGTCATATACAACAACCATGCCCATGTCTTTGTGCGCGCGCCGCCGCTGTTGATGATTCCCAACAGAAAATGCCATACAAAATTGAAAAGACAATGGCTATATAAAATTTGAAAGACGATGCAAAAGTTAAAAAGTACCATTTAATTATAACATATAGAAGTTGTTACCATACAATATTATTAATGACCGTTAATGACCAATACACAATTGGAATAGACGCAAACACTCCATAATTGTAATCACGTCACGGTTCACGAATCGCCTTTATGTGACTTTTTTGAACTTAAGCTAAAAGTATCCGGTTGCCATCAACAGAGAAAGTCTCTGCTATTTAATGAATCAGTTTTAATGAACGAACGTCAGTTTTGCTCTCCGCAAAATTTATTGTACGTAAATTGAAGACTCAATAGCATTGGAAGTAAGTCGAGATAAACATGCACGGAATAGTCTGCCGTAAGGCAAATAGTTCAGATCAAAAGTTCATAGATGATATGTCCAAAGGTATATACAATGGTGTTGATTATACACCAAAGATGTTTCCAGTGTGGCTAAGCGATGAAAACTGGCAGCCATTTGTAGCAGAGGTGAGTTCATCCGGAGATGTAGTTGGATTTCTGACCTTGCACATTATTGATAACAAGACAAGAGTGGTCATACGAAGCTCAAGGGTGGCACAACAGTACAGGAATAACGGAGTGTATTCAAGGCTGTTGCATTATTCATTGCTTACTGTTAAAGAAATGTTTAGCAGTATAAACGCAGTTGTCATTTCACAGCAACTTGCATTGAAAACGCCAGAAGGCTACAAATTTCAGAAGCGTCACGCTTACGAAATCGTACGTTGCGGCAAAAGAAGCCCTGTTAATGAGTGCCACTGTCTCTTATGTAGCAATGGGAACACTGACGCGCAAGATCAGCCGTACATTGCTATTAATCACAAAAGTTTTTCTTGTCTTTATGAAACAAAAAAGGCATTGATGCAAGAGCTATTTCCACGCAATGTTGTTTTCATCGAAACAGCACCGTATGATCTTGAGCTCAAAGAAAACAGAGAATTCCTGGATAAACAGAAGCTTCTAGTAGCTAGTTTCAGCGAAGATGAAGATTACAAAGTTTTGTCAATTGTTGACCTGCGCCAAAGAGAATCTGTCAATGGATACAATGTGTATTATGTGGATCTCTATGGTAACAACAGTGCAGTGATATTGCAACATGCATTGAAAGCAATAGGCATGGCTTCACAGCAAGCTGATGGTAAAGTGTTTGACATATGTCTTCAAATGCACTCAAAGGAAGCAGAATCTATTGCTTGCCATTTTCATAATTGCAGAAATTATAACGTAATAGTTCCCGGTGAAGGGTTAAATGTTTCCGAAGCTGAAATTGATAGGGTGATTTCAAATGTGCTTAAAAAGTTCAACAATAATTAACAGAAATAATTTTGTTGTATTTTATTTCCATTGTGTGCTCAAAGTTGTGGCGTGCATGTATCTGACAAAGGCTTTTCTGAAATTCTCAATCAGAAAATTTTTATCAAGGAGTATGAGAAAGTAAATTATGTACGACGAATTATGTATAACACTTGCAGTGTGCTCAGCAGCCTTATCAATGAGCACTTCAACTAACTAGCGAATCATAACACGCATCCTAACACTGAACCATATTTATCAACTATTATCTAAACAAACATAGTTATTAGCCTTTCATAGTCAAACGTCTAACCATAACCTACTCTTAACTTTATTTGCTTAAGTATTTACGACACACCCAACCTCGCAACTTATATTTAATCAAACGCAACGTTTAGTTACTCAGTTAGTTAATTAAGCTACACGCATTTTGTTTTATAAGCAACTGCTTTATAAGCAAGGCAGTACTCGGCAAGTCAAAAAGTTAAGCAATTTTAGTCCTGGATTGAAGACCACCGCTAAGCAATTTGAAAAATTGTATTTTCAGTACTTAACAGGAAATGTGAACTGACACCATCTTATTAACAGAAATAACCTGTGCAAGAGTTATCTGCCCTCAATACTTGTTGACTTTCAATACTTACCAATTATCAAACCGTTTTCAGTTTCGTTAACCACAATTTCTAATCTATTTTCAAAAAACACGAACAAAAAGTTAAGCAATTGCTAAGCAATTTTGAGTACTCAAATTTGCCTTCCAGCTAAGCAATTTTTAGTACTGAGCCCGAGTTGAAATTGCTTATAAAAACAAATGCGTGTATCATTTCTGGTATGATACACTGACACAAGAAAGAAATTCACATCGTTTCTCTTCGAGCCTTCTGAGTTCCAAACTTCAAAGCAACTACAAAAGCTGGGTAAGTGTCTTGTAAACTTATTTGGATTAGTGATTATAGTAGCTACTCCAGCACTACTAAATTACTAAACACTCATTTGGCGAAATAAATCATTAGATTTCTTTGTTGCTGAACAATCATCAAAACAGTCTCAGTGGACGAAAATTGGTCCAATTGTTTTTAAAAAAATACGAAAATAGTTGAGGAATTGCAAAGGAAATTTAGTTTTGAATTTGGCCTCAGTTGAGCAAGTTTCAGTGACAGATTAGAGAAAGAAGCAAAAGGGTTACCCCAGCTCAGTGACTGAAGCCCAAGTTTCGCGCGCATGCGTCAAATGAAAACGAGGTTAAGCATGCAGCATTCTGCTGTTGAGGTGTTGAGTACGAAAATTGTGTCACATTTCCTGAAACCAAAGACGAGTTTAAACATGTTCCAAGTCACACAACACAAAAATATTCAAAGCAATGAAGTAGCCGACGAGAATGACTCCATTCTGTGTTACAGTACAACGTGGAAGACCCAAAAAGGCCTGGTCAAGCCAATTTCGGAAGGGTATCGACCTCTCCATGCTGACCACTGAACGGGACCGGGCGAATTGAAGGAGTTGTGTCAACCGTGAATATGTGAAGGAGGGCTACACAACTAAGCAAGCATTTTTTAACGACTCAAACTTGTCAACACAGAGTGGGATTACAGGGAGACTACAGTGGTAATGTCAAAGCAGCAATGCCCACAAAGTAGAAGCCAAAAACGTGCGGAATCTTTCGCGCCAATTTGTAGTATCAATCCTTGATCAGGAAATGTCAGCGAGATGTGAAAAGTGGTGAAAAATGAGGACTGGGTTCTAGAAATGACCGTAAAATTGTTCTTCTTGGAATAAGTTTCACTTCAGTGCACATAAAGATTAAAGTCAGCTTATGATTTAGTTTGAATAAACACTTGAATGATGTATCAGTTCGGCTTCTTTTCTAAAATTCAAAAAAGCATACAATTTACTAATCCAATTGAAAATAATTTTATATTCTTACAACAATGAAAGGAAAATAAACGAATATCATGTTGAGTTAGGCAGCTAGAAACAAGACGTTTATTTTGCTCTCGTATTTTCCAACGAACTTCACAATTCACCATACAATGCTTGAATAAAAAATGATTAACAATACACATTTTGTGTTGTACGCACCTATGAGAATTGATACAATGTACTAATAAACGATGCATATTTAATTAACATAACACAACATAACACCACTTTTAAGCTAAGGCACCACGAGGAACATTTTTCATGGTATGTTGGTACAGTTGTAAACGGCGCGCATATAAATGCGTGGCTGCGAGCGATCTTTCTACGACAGGTATTGCTTTCTAGTAAAGAGTCTCCCATCATGTATTTCCAGCATGAATTCAACCATATCCAATAAAACTAGATCATATGAATATTAAATGCTAAATGGCTCGGCGAGGTGACTTGCGTCCCTGCCATTGAACCTCGAGAGGGCTCTCACATGTATGAAATCCTTCTTCTCCTTCTCTTTTCTCCCTCTCAATGCACCCCTACCGTAAATCCTCGAATAAGCCCCCAGGGGGCTTATTTGCAAAAATGAATTTTTGGGTGGGGGCTTATTCGAGGGGGGGGCTTATTTCAAAGTTTTGCTTTTTCCTCAAAGGTTGACAGAAAAAAGACGACATAACTTTCTCAATCAGCTAAACTTTTTTCACAAAGTGTTGTATGAAGATCGAACAAAAATTATAATTTGTTTATCATCACGAAAATGGCTTTTCTTTTTGCTTTTTTGTTTCGAGTCAAAGGAAGTGATACTGTATAGCTATTGTCCTGTGGGGGCTTTCTCGAAATAAGATATTACACTTTTTTTTTTTAATAAGCAACCGCTCAATAAGCAACTAGGGCTGGATTGACCCTAACATTAAGCAACTCGAGGGCTTAATTGAGTTACTGTTAGCAACTAAGAATTCAGACGTCATTTATTTTAAAATGCTAAAACTGGGCACGAATGTTCACTGTGCTGTTGAAGTTCTTGACTAACATGTTTACACTTACTGTCTCTTAAGTCTTGTGTTGAAGGCGTTACAGTTGATGATTTTGACCCACGAACTTAGGAGTGGTACCCTGGGGACAGGAGAGGCTGTTATACGTTTAAGCAACTTTTAAGCAACTTTAAGGGCTAAAATATCCAAAATTTTAAGCAACTTTCAGGGCTGGACCAAAGTCTAGTTGCTTATTAAAAAAAAAAAGTGTATTCTGCACTTATGCTTCCCTCACATATGACCCCATGGGGGCTTGTTCGAGGGGGGGGGGATTTATTTGCAAAAATGATTTTTTAGGTGGGGGATTAATCAAGGATATAAGGGGCGCTTATTCGAACGTGGGGGCTTATTCGAGGATTTACGGTATATATATACGTGTCCTAACAATAGATACCTTGATGACCCCCGGCGAAATTGCGATTAATGCTAATACTTAGGGCTCAATACATGCGTCATACCGAGTAATATACTGCAATAATCATTCTATCAATATCCTGGGAACTAATGTGATTCTGTTGGCTCTCTTTCCGCGGAGCCTCCGACGTTAACGTGAATCAACAACAGGAAACGGCACTCCTCAGCCCTCAAGCACTGAGAGTCCAAAAGTCTAGTCTAATATACAACAAATGCGAAACGTCCTAAAATAGATACAAGCACTTTCACAAGCTACTTGTACCTGGCTTAATCGTCAGGCGATAGTTCCAATCTGTATATTCCCTCGTGATCTAAAACATGATAACCTAAATATCGAAATTAGCAGTATTACACAGTATATTTCCTCTAATTAGCGCCCACTTTCTTTTAACCACCCCCCCCCCCTAATAAGCGCCCACCCTAAAATCAAAAAGTGTGAACTAATTCTTACATTTTAACTGTTTGATTCAAATAACACTGTTTGGTTCAAATATCGTAATTCCTGGCGCTTATCAGAGGAAATACGATATGTGGTTAACCATCATAGTCAATAGAAAAGAGACTCTCTTTTCTATTGACTATGGGTTAACATACTCCGTGTAAAAGTACGTCACGGTTCATGATTCGCTTTTGAGACTGGTTTGAACTCAAGCTCAAGTTGAAAAATATTCATATGATGATATCAGGCAAAATCAAAAAAAGTCTCTGCTATTTAATGAATCAGTTTTAATGAGCGAAAGTCAGCTTTGCACTCCGCAAAATTAATTGTTCGTTGATTGAAGATTCAATATCATTTTGGAAGGAAGTTAAGATGAACATTCATGGAATAGTCTGCCGTAAGGCAAATATTTCAGATCAAAAATTCATAGATGACATGTCCAAAGGTATGTACAGTGGTATAGATTTTACACCAAAGATTTTTCAAGTGTGGTTAAGCGATGAAAACTGGCAGCCATTTGTAGCAGAGGTGAGTTCATCCGGAGATGTAGTTTGATTTTTGGCCTTGCACATTATTGATAACAAGACCAGAGTGATTATACGAAGCTCAAGGGTGGCGGAAGAGCACAGGAATAACGGAGTGTATTCAAGGCTGTTGCACTATTCATTGCTTAATGTTAAAGAGAAGTTTAGCAGTATAAACGCAGTTGTCATTTCACAGCAACTTGAATTGAAAACGCCAGAAGGCTACGAAGCCAAGCATGATTTCGAGTTTATAGTGGTACGTTGCGGCAATAGAAACCCTGATATTAAGTGCCATTGCTGTCTCTTATGTAGCAATGGGAGCACTGACAAAGATGATCAGCCTCATAATGCATTAGCAAGCCTTACTATCAGTCATGAAAGCTTTTCCAGTCTTTGCGAAACAAAGAAGTCAATAATTCAAGAGCTACTTCCAAGCAACATCGTATTTATCGGGCAAGCAATGCACCGTCTTGATCTCAAAGAAAACAGAGAATTCCTGGATAAACAGAAGTATCTTGTAGCTGGTTGCAGCGGAGATCAAGATTACATAGTTTTGTCAATTGTTGACCTGCGCCAAAGAGAATCTGTCAATGGATACAAGGTGTACTATGTGGATCTCTATGGTAACAACAGTGCAATGATATTGCAGCATGCATTGAAAGCAATAAGCATGGCTTCAAAGCAAGCTGATGGTAAAGTATTTGATATGTTCATTCACATGCATTCAAAGGAAGCAGAAGCCATTGTTTGCCATTTTCGTAATTGCAAAATTTATGATGTCATATTTAATGTACACATGAAAATAACTGAAGCTGATATTGATATTGCTATCTCCAACATGCTAAAAAAGTTCCAGAACAATTAATAAAACTAATAATGAATTTTTTCACCTTTAATAAAATAAAAAAAATAATTGTTTCTCACTTGCTTCTCTTGAATGTTTAAAATAGTTTAACTTTGGTCGTCGTGCTCATAATTTTTATACTGAAACTGAGGTTTCCTGCAAGCACATTGATTTCCTTAATCTGGCACTATAGCATTAATCAAATATGATATATTTATAATAACGTTTAGCTCTGTTTCCCTGTCTATCGTACATCTTACAAAACACTCTGTCTGTGATTAAAAGACTTTAAAAGACACAAAAACAGTGCATAATAATAACCACGTCACGGCTCATGAATCGCCTTTTTATGACTTTTTTGAACTTAATTGAACTTAATCTAAAGTTCATATGATAATATCCGGCTGCTATCATCAGACAAAGGCTCTGCTATTTAGAAGATCAGATATCAACAACGAAAGTCAGCTTTGCACTCCGTAAAATTTATTGTACGTAGATTGAAGATTCGATAGCATTGGAAGTAAAGTAAGTAGAGATAAACATGCATGGAATAGTCTGCCGTAAGGCAAATATTTCAGACCAAAAATTCATAGATGATATGTCCAAAGGTATATACAGTGGTACAGATTATACACCAAAGATTTTTCAAGTGTGGTTAAGCGATGAAAACTGGCAGCCATTTGTAGCAGAGGTGACTTCATCCGGAGATGTAGTTGGATTTTTGGCCTTGCACATTATTGATAACAAGACAAGAGTGATCATACGAAGCTCAAGGGTGGCACAACAGTACAGGAATAACGGAGTGTATTCAAGGCTGTTGCATTATTCATTGCTTACTGTTAAAGAAATGTTTAGCAGTATAAACGCAGTTGTCATTTCACAGCAACTTGCATTGAAAACGCCAGAAGGCTACAAATTTCAGAAGCGTCACGCTTATGAAGTCGTACGTTGCGGCAACAGAAGCCCTGTTAATGAGTGCCACTGTCTCTTATGTAGCAATGGGAACACTGACGCGCAAGATCAGCCGTACATTGCTATTAATCACAAAAGTTTTTCTTGTCTTTATGAAACAAAAACCGCATTGATGCAAGAGCTATTTCCACGCAATGTTGTCTTCATCGAAGAAGCACCGTATGATCTTGACCTCAAAGAAAACAGAGAATTCTTGGATAAACAGAAGCTTCTAGTTGCTGGTTTCAGCGAAGATGAAGATTACAAAGTTTTGTCAATTGTTGACCTGCGCCAAAGGGAATCTGTCAATGGGTACAATGTGTATTATGTGGATCTCTATGGTAACAACAGTGCAGTGATATTGCAGCATGCATTGAAAGCAATAAGCATGGCTTCACAGCAAGCTGATGCTAAAGTGTTTGACATATACCTTCAAATGCACTCAAAGGAAGCAGAAGCTATTGTTTGCCATTTTCGTAATTGCAAACATTTTAACGTAATAGTTCGCGGTGGAGGGTTAAAAGTTTCAGAAGCTGAAATTGACATTGTTATCTCCAACATGCTAAAAAAGTTCCACAATAATTAACAAAACTAATAATGGTTTTTTCACTTTTGATAAAATAAAAAAGATAATTGTTCCTCATTTGCTTCTCTTCAATGTTTGAAATAGTTTAACTTTGGTCGTCCTGCTTATGATTTTTATGCTGAAAGTGAGGTTTCCTACAAGCACATTGATTTATTAAAGTGCTAATGCAACGAAATTACATGGTGTTTTTATTTCAAAAATCTATAGATTTCAATGCACTTATTTACGTGGCGCAAATAAAATTTGCAAATTATGTATACTTCTTTCTCTATTAACCTTCAAAGTAGGCAATTTTGACCTTTTTCATGCGAAAACAGAACATCACTGTGATGTCATCAAACGTTGTGTCTGCAAAGTCAAGCTTTTCAAGCAGGCTTTCTTTTATTGAAATTCGACATGGCGAGCTGTGAGCGAGCACACACATGACGGGTATCTCGGGAGCAAATAAATCAAAGAACTATTTACATGTCGTAGAGTAGAGATACATAACGGAGACAATTGTACGATTACTCAGTGTTGCGAAAAAGTATCGTTTCATAATGTGGCTGATAGTATTTCAAAACCAATCAAACAGAACAAGGCCTTTTTAAGGAGTCAGGAGACAGACATCATAATCATTCGCACCCACCGACCAGGATAGCAGGATTTTGTTCATTATAGCGCTCATTTTTGCTTTGAAGTAAAGAGAGATATTGGGAAAGATTTTAAAGATGACATTGACATTAAAGCTAAGATCAAACGCTATTCCTGCAATAGAGGCAGTAAACAAGCTCGCAACCCAAAGTGTGACTCTCAGCTTCTTTACTCGGGCCTAAGCACTCTTCGCCCGGAGTGGCTAGGCCAGCGCCAGGCCCGAGCCGACTAAAACCAACCTCGAACCCAGGGCCCTTCCAGCTGCAAATTTGCAAATTTGTTGGGAATTTATTCCATGTAATTATGCAAAAACATACATGAAGTTAAAATATCAGGGTAATTATATCATAATTAGCGTCGCTCGTGCCTCCACGCCATTTTGTTTCGTCTACAATTTAGTTTTCTCTGTGACAATTTTGGAATTATTTGGGATTAATGTTTGTCAGAGAGTCTTTTTTGTAATTCCTGAATTCCTCCGGGCATATTGCTGTGCGAACTTTTTATAAAACATCAAAACACACGGAAATTGAAAGTGATTATATCGGCTTTATCCGAATTCAATCGTAATTTTTGAGCAACAGGTGCATTTAAATTCAAATAATTAAAAATAACATTCCAAGTTAAAGATTAGACCGGAAAGAATATTTATCAAAAGTGTTTGAAACTGAATTTCATAAATTGACAAAGCAAACTTTCATTTTGGAGGAGTACAACAATTATTTATGTTGAGCAAAATTGGCCTTCACCTATGCCCCCGAACTATTTGTTTTCAGACGTGTAAAAAGCAAAAATAACGCCTGAATTAAACGTAAAGTTTATATATAGCTTTAAACTTGATGTTAATAATCATTTTCAAAACTTTAAGCCTCAAAATAACAACAAATCAGTCCAAAAAAATCATACGTTTTTGCTGGGCCTAGGCGCTGCAGACAGGCCGAAGTAAATTTGAAAATATCTCGGTTTGAAAAAAAGAAATGAAGCTATCACCTGTTTATAATTTTCTCCTGTCATCATCGAAAAGTTTTTAAAATTCTTGTTAGGGTTTTACTCGTGAAGCATAGTACATAACAACAATGCAGGGTCACGTTTTCTCTCACATTGTCGGCACATTTTCCCTTGTTTTCCTTGCCTTTCTTGAAAATTTATTCTTGAAATTCCCCGGGTCACTAACTTATGCAATTTCTATTGTTAATTGGTTAGCCAATCACAGTCCATTATTGCGAGGTAGGTACCAGGGCCATGTCAGCGAAGCTGGAAGGGCCCTGGGTTCGAGGTTGGACTAAAACAAATGTCAGAAGATTTTAGCTTTTTGGTGTGATATCGAAATAATTTTATTTTCTGAAGTTTCTAAAAATAATTCAACGTCTGTAATTTTAAGTTCAATTAAGTTATTACAAAAAATAAGACCTGGGATAAGCCAAATCAGGGCTGCGTGTCGTTCCACAGCAACTCGAAGCAACAATGGCGACGCAGGATGACGTCACATTTTTTCGGAGATACACATTTTCAAACTTAAATTGTGTCTCTAACTTTAAACAAAATGACACAAATTGTTTTCAGAACGACGGCTAAAAGATTCGCCCTTACAGTGGTTCAACCGGAGCTCAAATATTCCCGCCCTGAGTGGAGCTATTGAAAAAAACAAGACGACGTTCGAAAAAAACCCATTGACTTCCATTGGGAAAAATATTTTGGGTCATCACTGTGACGTCACAGTGTTGCGATGTTTTTCGCAAAAGGTGGCCTGATTCAAGGTGAAATTAAAGTAACTTATACTTGTCAGATGCACGTCAAAATTGTATCAAACTGATCAGTACATCTTTGGCTTTCATTTAAATTAAAAAATCGATATGTCAAATTTTGTTGCATTAGCACTTTAAATCTAGCACAATGACATTAATCAAATACCGTAAATCCTCGAATTAGCCCCCTGGGGGCTTGTTTATTTTTGACATTTTCAGAGGGGGGTTTATTCGAGGGGGGCTTATAAAGCTATCTGAAATATGGCACAAAATTTGATGTCCTTGCTGGGAAAAGAAAGGGGAAATTGGTTTAGTTGTTCCAGCGAAGTATTTTGCATACAGAGATAATCAGAAGAATGCTCAGGTATTGGTGAAAAAGCGGTTAGAAAAACAAGATTTTCTCAAACTCGCTGTACGCAAATATCAGCATGTTAGGGGTGGGGACTTATTCGAGGGGGGGGCTTATTAACAATTTGTACTCTTAGCGTGGGGGCTCATTCGAGGGGGGGGGGCAATTCGAGGATTTACGGTATGATATTTTTATAATAACGTTTAGCTCTGTGTCCCTGTCTTTCCTACATCTTACGAAACACTCTGTGATAAAGAGGCTTAAAAAGATGCAAAAAGTGCATAATTATATCCACGTCACGGTTCATGAATCGCCTTTTCGTGACTTTTTTGAACGTAATCTAAAGTTGGTCTAATAATATCCGGCTGCCATCATCAGACAAAGGCTCTGCTATTTCGAAGATCAGATATCAACCACGAAGGTCTGTTTTGCACTCCGCAACATTTATTGTTCGTTGATACATTGAAGATTTAGTAACATTGGAAGTAAGAAAAGATAAACATGCATGGAATAGTCTGCCGTAAGGCAAATATTTCAGACCAAAAATTCTTAGATGATATGTCCAAAGGTATGTACGGTGGTGTAGATTATGCACCAAAGATGTTTCCAGTGTGGCTAAGCGATGAAAACTGGCAGCCATTTGTAGCAGAGGTGAGTTCATCCGGAGATGTAGTTGGATTTTTGGCCTTGCACATTATTGATAACAAGACAAGAGTGATCATACGAAGCTCAAGGGTGGCACAACAGTACAGGAATAACGGAGTGTATTCAAGGCTGTTGCACTATTCATTGCTTACTGTTAAAGAAATGTTTAGCAGTATAAACGCAGTTGTCATTTCACAGCGACTTACAGTGAAAACTCCAGAAGGCTACAAACTTCAGAAGCGTCACGCTTACGAAGTCGTACGTTGCGGCAACAGAAGCCCTGTTAATGAGTGCCACTGTCTCTTATGTAACAGTGGGAATACTGACGCGCAAGATCAGTCGTACATTGTATCAAAACGTTTTGCTATTAATCACAAAAGTTTTTCTTGTCTTTATGAAACAAAAAAGGCATTGATACAAGAGCTATTTCCACGCAATGTTGTTTTCATTGAAGAAGCACCGTATAATCTTGACCTCAAAGAAAACAGAGAATTCCTTGATAAACAGAAGCTTCTAGTAGCTGGTTTCAGCGAAGATGAAGATTACAAAGTTATGTCAATTGTTGACCTGCGTCAAAGAGAATCTGTTGATGGAAACAAGGTGTATTATGTGGATCTTTATGGCAACAACAGTGCAGTGATATTGCAACATGCATTGAACGCAATAGGCATGGCTTCACGGCAAGCTGATGGTAAAGTGTTTGACATATGCCTTCAAATGCACTCAAAGGAAGCAGAAGCTATTGTTTGCCATTTTCGTAATTGCAAATGTTTTAACGCAACAGTTCGCGGTGGAGGGTTAAAAGTTTCAGAAGCTGAAATTGACATTGTTATCTCCAATATGCTAAAAAAGTTCAACAATAATTAACAAAACTAATAATGGCTTTTTCTCCTTTGATAAAATAGAAACAATAATTGCTCCTCATTTGCTTCTCTTGAATGTTTGAAATAGTTTAACGTTGGTCGTCCTGCTTATAATTTTTATGCTGAAACTGAGGTTTCCTGCAAGCACATTGATTTACTTAATCTAGCACTATAACATTTGTCAAATATGATATATTTATTATAGTAACGTTTAGGTCTGTTTCCCTGTCTATTCTACATCTTACGAAACACTCTGTGGTAAAGAGGCTTATTTAAAAAGATGCAAAAACAATGCAAAGTAATAACCACGTCACGGCTCATGAATCGCCTTTTTGTTACTTTTTTGAACTTAATCTAAAGTTCATATGATAATATCCAATTGCCATCATCAGACAAAGGCTCTGTTATTTAGAAGATCAGATATCAACAACGAAAGTCAGCTTTGCACTCCGTAAAATTTATTGTACGTAGATTGAAGATTCGATAGCATTGGAAGTAAAGTAAGTAGAGATAAACATGCATGGAATAGTCTGCCGTAAGGCAAATATTTCAGATCAAACATTCATAGATGACATGTCCAAAGGTATGTACAGTGGTATAGATTTTACACCAAAGATGTTTCCAATGTGGCTAAGCGATGAAAACTGGCAGCCATTTGTAGCAGAGGTGAGTTCATCCGGAGATGTAGTTGGATTTTTGGCCTTGCACATTATCGATAACAAGACAAGAGTGGTCATACGAAGCTCAAGGGTGGTACAAGAGTACAGGAATAACGGAGTGTATTCAAGGCTGTTGCACTATTCATTGCTTACTGTTAAAGAGATGTTTAGCAGTATAAACGCAGTTGTTATTTCACAGCTACTTGCAGTGAAAACGCCAGAGGGCTACGAAGCCAAGCAGGATTTCGAGTTTATAGTGGTACGTTGTGGCAACAGAAACCCTTATAATAAGTGCCACTGTCTCTTATGTAGCAATGGGAGCACTGACAAGATGATCAGCCTACATTGCATTAATCATCATAAAGCTTTTCTTGTCTTTATGAAACAAGAACTGCATTGATGCAAGAGCTATTTCCACGCAATGTTGTTTTCATCGAAGAAGCACCGTATGATCTTGACCTCAAAGAAAACAGAGAATTCCTGGATAAACAGAAGCTTCTAGTAGCTGGTTTCAGCGAAGATGAAGATTACAAAGTTTTATCAATTGTTGACCTGCGCCAAAGAGAATCTGTCAACGGGTACAATGTGTATTATGTGGATCTCTATGGTAATAACAGTGCAGTGATATTGCAACATGCGTTGAAAGCAATAAGCATGGCTTCGCAGCAAGCTGATGGTAATGTGTTTGACATATACCTTCTAATGCACTCAAAGGAAGCAGAAGCTATTGTTTGCCATTTTCGTAATTGCAAAACTGATAACATAATAGTTCGCTGTGGAGGGTTAAGAGTTTCAGAAGCTGAAATTGACATTGTTATCTCCAACATGCTAAAAAAGTTCAACAATAATTAACAAAACTAATAATGGTTTTTTCACCTTTATTATAATGAAAATTGGTGTTTATAAAGTTGTTCATCATTTGCTTCCAGGCCCTAATTTATGAAAATTTTCCAAGACCACACTTGCCTGAATGCTATCAGGGTTTCTGGAAAAAATTTTCAGCAGCCATACGTAGGCATACGTAGGCAAACACTTAATGACTTTAGATCATTGCCCACAACCGCTGAGGGTCTGTTGTAAGCCTCCAGTGGCCAGAGCAACTCCCTCGCAGGGGTCCAGGGGGCGGAGCCCCCGGCAGCCCATGAGATTTTGCAATTTTATAAAATGGCTCAGGATCCTGAAAATTCTCTATCTGAACAGTAATATAAAATAGTCATGGGAATGGTATTAGATAAAAATTTGTTGCAAGCACTGATCAAGCGTTCAACGTCTGCGGAATGTGGCACTGCTCGAAAATCCATTTATGCTTAACAGAAAAGCGACAGTCGAGAATGAAGACGGGAAGTCCACTAATGCTAATGAAGGTTATCCATCAACTAGCTCTTTGATAGAACAAGCATATGCAGCATCAACGATGGGTGGGATGAAACCAGTGGCACCAACTGATGAAGAAGTAGAACAAGTAGAAGAACAAGAAGAAGGAGAAGATGTTCAATTGTCAGCAAAACTGACATTGGATTCTTGTAATCAAACTTCACATTCCGACGTAGAAAGCCGCCCGGTTGAATCTGATAAAGCGATTGTTAGAGAGGCTGAAGTTTGGATTCACTCTTTAGGAAATTATCCTACTGATCCAGCACATTTTAAAGGAAAAGAAATGACGGCTGAGGTAAGAGCTGAAATTGTAAAGCATGGCCCATGTCAGCCCAGGGACATAGTGTTCCGCAAAAATTCAGAAGACCGTAGCTTTCATGCATCTTGGTATCGGAAGAATAGTAACAAAAGAGATTGGCTGGTCTTCTCCTTGAAGGAAAACAAAATGTATTGCTTCTGCTGTTGGCTCTTTCCATGCAAGTCATCTAAAGATTACGAAGAGAACTGGAGCGTCAATCGTGTAGATAATTTCAAGAAAGGTCTGGAGAAAATAAAGAAATACGAAGACACAAATCTTCATTGCACCAGCTTAGCAGCATGGAAATCTTTTCATAGAAGACTGATACGTGGACAAACGATTGACAACAAAATTCAAGCTGAGTTAAACAGAGAAAGAGAGAAAACATTGCTGGTCCTAGATCGCATATTTTCTGTAGCTATGTTCCTGGCTCTTCAGGGAATTTCTTTTCGAGTCATAGACATGAAAGCCAAGAAGAGATGTCTAACCCATTGTATAATAGTGGAAAATACTTAGAACTACTCAACCTCTTAAGTAAATATGATCCAGTAATGGCGGCACACCTTGCCAGCAAAAAGTCAAGAGGAAAGTATACATCTCCATGTAGTCAAAATGAAATAATTGATTCCGTAGCAACAGTAGTCAGAAAAACTATTATATCTGAAGTACAAGAGGCCAGGTACTTTTGTTTTATACTAGATACAACTCCGGATGTAAGTCATGTTGATCAACTTGCATTTTCTTTACGATACGTCAAGGATGGAAAACCGATTGAGCGGTTCTTATGTTTTGATGAAATGACTGGAACAAACGCAGTTGACTTTCTAAACAAATTGCAAGAACTTCTTCTGCGCTACGATTTGGATATTAATTTCATAAGGGGACAAGCAATGGATGGATGTTCCACTATGTCTGGTATACACGGAGGTCTGCAAGCATTAGTTCGCGAGATTTGTCCTTCAGCTTTGTACGTCCATTGCATGGCACACCGTCTGAACCTTGTTCTTGCAAAGACGGCTTCCATCTGCGTTCCAGTGAAGTCTTTCTTTGGGCTTCTTGAACCCATACATGACTTTTTTGTTGCTAGTCCCAGAAGAATTTCTCAACTGCATTCTTCGCAGAGGAGTATGGGAAGAAAGAATGAAATGCCAAAAGGTCTCTCCGATACTCGCTGGGTAACGAGAGCCAATGCTGTCATGCACATGAGAGATGAATTTGAATGTTACATAGATGCCTAAGAGTGCCTTATTGCTGAAAATAAATTGGATGCAAGGGGTATATCAGATGCATCGGGCCTTCTAAATGGCATGAAGAAGTTTGATTTTCTTGTGTTCCTTTACTTTTGGTTCGACATTTTGATAATCACAAAGGCAGCAACAGATAAAGTGCAAAGACCTTGCTTGAATATCAGCATCTCCATTATTCTGGTTCAAAACTGTATAGAGCAGTTTTTTTCAATGAGGATGAATGATGATCATTTTGAAAAAGTTCAAGGAAAGGCGCGCACTCGATGTGACAAGCTCGATATTCCTGCATCTTTTGATGCTGGGTGAAAACGAATACGCACGAAAAAATCTCTCTCTGGTGAGCTCAGTCATGATCAGCTATTAACTGATGCTAAAAAAATTCAAAATCGAAGTCTACAATTATGTTTTGGATCACATCATCAACGACTTGAAAACAAGATTCAATGACACAACAGTTGGTGTTTTGAAATCACTGAGATGTCTCCTACCTTCTACGATAACTGAAGAGGTGGAAAACAACAACAATGCATCAGCAGAATCCTCTGGAGATTTAAAAGTCCTTGTTGACTTTTATGCGAAAGATCTAGCAACGCTAGAAATTGTACAACATGAATACTGTAATCTCTGTGCCCTGTTGAATAACTGGGACTTTTGTGAAGGAGAAGCTGTGCCACGAGACCACGAAGATTTACTCGTGTTTCTGCAAAGATTTGATCTTAAAGGACAGTTAAGACATTTTCAAATTGCTAGAAATAGCCTTGACTCTTCCAGTATCGTCAGCTCACGACAAACGAGCTTTCAGGTACTTAAAGAGAGTCAAAACGTATCTCCGAAGTACAATGAATGAAGAGCGTATTTCAAACTTGGCGTGTATATCCATCAATCGTGAAACAGTGGCAAACTTGCCATTAAGAAAGATGCAAGAACCCTTTCTTGAAGCAAAAATAAGAAAACTTTTCAATTAAACTATTCATTAGTTTGTTTTCGATGTTCTATTTTGGTTTTTGTTCTGTTGTAACCTTTTGAAAATGATAATCACCAAAACATTTGATTTCTCGATTCGTGTTTTTCTCAACTAACTGTCATCTTTCATGTTTAAACTCTGTGTATATTCAAAAACGTCTTATCTAACAAGTACCTAATTTCGGGAGTGCCCCTGTGGACACGCCCAAAATACATTTTTGTCGGAAAATTTTGGTCTTTGCCCCCCCCGCGCTAAATATTTCTATCTACGCCATTTATCCTGGCGAACCCCCAAAACCCCATCCACACTTTCTAATTTCCAAGACCACATTTTATATTTTCAAGACCACAAAATGAGGGAAAAACAACACTAAATTAGGCCCTGTTTGCTTCTCTTGAATTTTTAAAATAGTTTAACTTTGATCGTCCTGATTATGAATTTTATGCTGAAACTGAAGTTTCCTACAAGCACATTGATTTATTAAATCTAGCACAATAACAATGTATCATATATGAACTTTAGATCAAGTTCAAAAAGTCACAAAAAGGCGATTCATGAACCGTGACGTGGTTATTATTATGCACTGTTTTTGCGTCTTTTTAACGCCTTTCAATCAAAGGCAGAGTGTTTGTAAGATGTAGGATAGACAGGGAAACAGAGCTAAACGTTATTATAAATATATCATATTTGATTAATCCCCATTAATTTCGGACGTTTTAATTTCGGACGTTTAATTTTCGGACAGAAAATTTCGGACTGAAAAATCCTGATTTCGGACAATTTCGGACAAAATGTAAAGAGACTCAAAAGACTTTCGGATGGTATCTTCAAAGTTCATAACACAACATAATGAGATCTTCAACAAAACACACAACACTAATGATTGAGTACATGAATACAGTTCTAGTTTATATCAAAATCGAGGAAAGTCCTGACAATGAAACAGGGGAATTCTCAGATGAACCATTTCCAAACACAAAATGAAATGAATCAGAGAACTTAGAGGAAGCTGAGCTGCTGCTAATCATGCTTGATGATGATCATATTGAGGACGAGGATCAATCAAGCTAGTCAAATGATGAGAAGAATCCTGCTATATTCGTATTGGATGCCTGAACGAAACGTTGACTCTGTTATGGAGTTTTGTGTTTGACCACACCCAGCATGCATTTTTAAGTGATAGCTAACAAAACCAAGTACTTTCACACTTTCTTGCTATTTCTATTTCGTTTCTACATGTACAGGACATAGCAGTCACTTTCCAACTTTTGCTTGGTCAATAAAACATATCGAAAGTATAAAGAAATTTACTTCGCAACTTTCATATATAGTTTATTATTGGCAGTAAAATTTTCGGACGGTAAAATTTTTGGGGATTAATGCAATATCCAGTTGCCATCATCAGACAAAGGCTCTGCTATTTCGAAGATCAGATATCAACCACGAAAGCCAGTTTTGCACTCCGCAAAATTTATTTTACTGCACGTAGATTGAAGATTCAGTAACATTGGAAGATAAACATGCATGGAATAGTCTGCCGTAAGGCAAAAATTTCAGATCAAAAATTCATAGATGATATGTCCAAAGGTATATACAGTGGGATAGATTATACACCAAAGATGTTTCCAGTGTGGCTAAGCGATGAAAATTGGCAGCCATTTGTAGCAGAGGTGAGTTCATCCGGAGATGTAGTTGGATTTTTGGCCTTGCACATGCTTGATAACAAGACCAGAGTGATTATACGAAGCTCAAGGGTGGCGGAAGAGTACAGGAATAACGGAGTGTATTCAAGGCTGTTGCATTATTCATTGCTTACTGTTAAAGAGATGTTTAGCAGTATAAACGCAGTTGTCGTTACACAGCTACTTGCATTGAAAACGCCAGAAGGCTACGAAGCCAAGCATGATTTTGAGTTTATAGCTGTACGTTGTGGCAACAGAAGCCCTATTAATGAGTGCCACTGTCTGTTATGGAGCAACGGGAATACTGACGCGCAAGATCAGCCGTACATTGCTATTAATCACAAAAGCTTTTCTTGTCTTTATGAAACAAAAACCGCATTGATGCAAGAGCTATTTCCATGCAATGTTATCTCCATCGAAGAAGCACCGTATAATCTTGACCTCAAAGAAAACAGAGAATTCCTGGATAAACAGAAGCTTCTAGTAGCTAGTTTCAGCGAAGATGAAGATTACAAAGTTTTGTCAATTGTTGACCTGCGCCAAAGAGAATCTGTCAATGGGTACAATGTGTATTATGTGGATCTCTATGGTAACAACAGTGCAGTGATATTGCAACATGCATTGAAAGCAATAAGCATGGCTTCACAGCAAGCTGATGGTAAAGTGTTTGATATCTACATTCACATGCATTCAAAGGAAGCAGAAGCTATTGTTTGCCATTTTCGTAATTGCAAAACTGATAACTTAATAGTTCGCGGTGGAGGGTTAAGAGTTTCAGAAGCTGAAATTGACATTGTTATCCCCAATATGTTAAAAAAGTTCAAATAAGTAATAAAACTAATAATGAATTTTTCACCTTTATTATCATTGTAATTGTTGTTGATAAAGTTGTTCCTGACTTGCTTCTCTTGAATGTTTAAAATCGTTTAACTTTGGTGGTCCTGCTTATGATTTTTATCCTGAAACTGAGGTTTCCTACAAGCACATTCAACACAATAGCATTACCGTAATCCCTCGATTAACCGAGGGGAGCCATTATTCGAGAGGGGGCATTTATTAAAAAGTATAAGATCACATCCGCTATCATTGGATCCGGAAAAAGATAAATGGTTTAGTTGTGCCTATTATCGAGCAACAACGTCGAAAATGAAGGTCGCCATAGTTTTGCACAAAGAACTGATGGGCACAAAAGAAATATGCCAACATATGAACACTATTGTAAAAAATAGGCAGTCAAGGACTGCATGTGGCTACTGCACAAAGTCAAAACTAACACCAGAATAGTGCTTTCTGAAAATTGCAAGTTTTTAGCATAATCGGGGGGGGGGGCATGGGGGCATCATTGAAAAAGAAATGGGATATCAAGGCTCTATCTATTTGACAAAAAGGAATGACAAATGAGATAAAAAGTGAATTTGATTAAAACGTTTTAAAAAAATTTCTGATCAAAGCATACAACCTAACAACTGGGTATAATTGCTAATAAACTTAAGACAGCAATGGTGAGCCAAGTTCACCTAAATCTGATAAAGGTGGTGTTTAACAAATTTAAAGCTCAATAGTAGCAACAGAAAGTTTAACAATTTCCCCCTATATTCTAATAAAAGGCAAAAGGGTCAAATTTTTCAAAATTTCTAGCAAAACTGCCCAAAATGCTGTTAAAATCAACGAAATCAGCAAATTCAAAGGGGGGGGGCTGACTGCCCAAAGCGGAAGGAAACTTGAAAAGAATTATGGGAGTCCCCATTGTTCGAAGACACTTTATTCTACACTTGTTTGCTTTTTGCAGAAACCACGAGGGGAATGCCCCTTTCGCAATGATTTTTCAACGATTTTCTTTTAACTACGAAAAACCACATATTTTCATGAAAATATAAATTTATTACCAGTCACAGGATTAATAGTCCCTAATAAATAGTGATTCTGAATTTCTGATAGAATTTAAGCATCCTGAAACGAATTTTTGAATTTTTCGCTCGATGCGAAAATTTTCGCATATTACGATAAGCTGATAACAACTTAGGCCACTTCGATGAAATCTTTTGAAAAAAGTCTTGACAAAATCAAGAGAAGCAAAAAATCGAAGACTGCTGCGGCTTTGACCTTGGTTGTTTTCTGGTACCAAACAGAAAATTAAGTGCGATTTCACGGCTCCGAGAAGGAATTCTCCCACCATAAGCGTTTGGAAATTTGACTTGACGTTGACGATTCGGCCAGTCGGCCTTTTGTCGAAAGACACGATTTTCCTTGGCAATGTCGATGAAAACGAGCAATCACCTAAATAAAGACTATTAACCATCAAATCATTATGTCTTTTTGCTTTATATTCTTTAAAGCAAACAATAATCGGAAAATAAACTAAAATAGGTAGTAATAAATAAAACTAGAATACACGTATGACCTACCATGAACAAACACTGGCAATAGTTACCGAGAATCGTAACGATGAAAAAAACGAGAATCCTCGTGATTAACGAATTTCTTTCACTCACTCACTCACTCACTCACTCAAGACGATAGCATAGTGGCTCTGCCTCTTCATCGAGGCAGTAGCCACAAAAATTGGAAAACAATTTGCTTTGATACCACAATACACTACACCAACTTAAAAAAGTTGTTGTGTCGGGGGCGTTTAATCGAGGAGGGGTGTTTATTGCAAAAAAACCTGACACAGATATTCATTGATTAGATCACAAAATGCAAAGAGAGGTGTTCTGGTTTCTTTAGCACTATGGAGAAGGGACGTAAATCTAACTCAAAGATAGAAAACTTTGCAAAGTCAATAATACCGTAATCAAGGAAATACGGCACTGTATACAGTAGTTGAAAGATAAAGTTACCCGCCTTGTATACAAAATCAATGCAATCCCGGGTGAGTGTTTATATGAGACAGACGAGTAACTCGGCTAGCCGGGATCCCTGCAAAACAGCCGAGATCTCGGCATATCGAGTAACTCGTTTCTGTCATATAAACGCAAATGTGCCGAGTTACTCGGCTAGCCGGGACGAATTCGGACATAATTCGCATGCGTGAACTGTTAACCAAACCACATTGTTAACCAAACCACCTCATGTAACAAACACCATTCTAAAAGTAACCTGGCCACCCGAGTAACTCGGTCTCATATAAACAGGATTCAATTTTCATCCCGCCTTGCCGAGTTACTCGGGAAGCCGAGTAACTCGGCTCCATATAAACAGGCCCTAAGAACATGGGCATTACCCAACACAAACAAGAACCATGCAAATGTTCCAGGTCCTTGTTGAATTCCTTATACAAGTCTTTACCGAAAATGGCCACAGTCAAGAGCTCCTTACTTAAATGCAGCATATCGCCCTCCCGAATTGCAGACCAAAGAGGATAAATCCTTGAAATAGAACACGACATACGATGGAATAGAAAGTGCCTTTCATTTTGGGATATTGAATACAGTAAAAACCCGCGTATAGGAACCTGGGTTTTAAGAACCTTTTAGGCTAAAATTTAAAATCTAGACCCGTCTCTATAAGAACCTATTCAGGCTAATTCATAGTTTTATACGGTTCTTATATACTCTTATATGTTCTTATAGTTTTTAGTTTTCATTCATGCTACGAACTTGGGTTTATTTTGGATACATAATCGTTTTGTTAAGTTAACACTACTAGTACCATAGAATGGGGCTGCTTTGGCCCTCTGGGGTGACTAGTGTTTCAATGGCTTTCCAATATAAAAATAAAAACCTGTTTAAGAACCTCAATAGCCTAACTTCACTTAAGTTCCATTCATATAAGAACCTGCTGAGGCTAACTGAAAAAATCCAGGTTCTTATACGCGGGTTTTTACTGTACAACACGACGTTTGGTTTTTTACGACGATTTTTGTCCTACGTAAACCCCCATATGGCTGTCGCATAACCTGTATGTTGTGTTTGGATATCCAGTCCGCTGTTGAAGATACCCAGGTTGCTGTGGCAGATAACCTGATAGTGGCTGTTATTCGGGCTGTTGTAGCTGTTCCATTTTTTATTGAGGTCAGCTATAGGTCTGTCCGCCATTGCTATGGGATGATGATTTAATGAACGTTATTGTTTGGATTTTTTTTTTACAGTCAAGTAGGGAGAGCAGACTAGACAATACCTAGGAAAAAACTTTCCAAATTGTTCTTTTTATTTCACGCTTACTCGATACTATCATTAGGCTTGTTGATAAAAAGTAACAAATTCAGTCACGTTCCCCAGTATTATCTCGTCAGATTGAAATTTTGTCGAAAGGATCATTAACCAACTTGAGTTAAAGAACGCTATTCATCATAAGATAAAAAGTTTAATACCCCCAGCGTTGTTGATATTTCCTATTATATTTCCTACATTTTTCATTGAATTTTCAGAGAAACAGAGCATCTTGCTTTCTTGGATTACAACAATATGATCAGGTATAAGTTGAATTTCATTGGCATGTTATGAGCATGCATAGCTACTATAAGTTGTACCCACGTCCAATGTCTCAGCAAACTGGCTCTCGTCCCATTCCCTTTTTCTGTCGAAGCAGAGTATCGTCGACCAGTGTTGTTGTTGCTTCATAGATACATTGTTAACATTGTAAATGCAGTAAAATCCCGATAACTTCAACCTGAAGTTTTGTCTTGCTCCATTTGCAGGCTCTGGAAGCAATCCAACAAGCTCATGTATGCGAACCAAACTGTCCACAAACGTATTTCATAAATTTCAAGATCCACCTGGCTAATACAGAAAATGATAAAGGTATGTGTCATTGCTGTATTGTATATATCTGTGATTTTAGGTTACGATCTTGCACAATCCGGATCTGTATCTGGATTTTATTCAATGTGGAATCCATGGTAGTGTGATAAAGGTGGATGAAAGTGAGATATAAACGTTGTAATATTTTCAAAGACATGATTTCAAATTCATATTGCACAGTTAGAAATACAAAGTGCGCATGTGTCTATTATCAATGTTTGTTACCAAGATAAAATGAATAAAATATTCTGATGAGTGCAAATATAGGTTTAAATTTCCAAGGAAACTATTTGCTTCTCACTCAATTAGAAGATAAAAATTAAAAATTGAATCAAGTTAATAATAAAAAAACCGAAAAACATTCATTTTATTTCAGATGTGAACAATTCAACTCTTTTCGGACTCTTCGATTTGCCTCAATAACTCATTCTTTTTGCTTGCAAACCGCTCATGACATCTGCTCTTCAAATTGTACACTTCTGTCAACTTTCTACTTGAGGTTATATTGAACTTTGGTGAATTAATAGACTCACAAATGGTACAGTAGTCTATAAACCTTCCATCCAAGGACAGAGGAACATAAGACGATTTCCATGCAAAGTACTCATTATAAGCTGTATCATTTTTATCCAAGTATAGCAAATAATCTGCAAGGTCTTTGATTGATTTGAAATCACTCACGTCTATGTATGAACCAGGTATGACAAGTTTGTCATTATAATTCCCACCCATTACAACTGGGACAACACCCAGAAAAATTTCCTTCCAATATTTCTCAGTCACATAATCCTGGCAGAGATCATTCTCGAAAGCCAAGTAAAATTTATAGTTTGCCATCTCTTGGCTGCATGCTTTCTCATGTTGTGCACAATTGCCTTTATTGTTGAACTTGAAATTGCACTGGCCGTAGACTGTCAAATCAAGGTATTTCTGCAGTTGTAATGCATATCTCTCCCTTATAGATTCACAGTGACTAACAGCCCATGACACAAGCTTTTTCTTTCCCATTGCATGGTTCTCTACCAGACTTTCATTTGCTGCAGTATTGCTTTTAATAGCCTCATACCGTCCATATGGTGTAACTATGTCTGAGTTCAAAGTATACATGGCAGTCCAATTGAACAAACCATCATATTTTACATAAAAGTCGCTGTCCCAAGGGTTTTCATGACTTAAGAATACCCATTTCTGCTCAATAGGTGAAGATGATTGTCTCAGAAGTTTCAGGCGATCAGGACTATAGTGCTTAACATTGTTGTATTCAATATCTCTGCCATGGAATAACACTAAGTGGGCTTTAGTTATTTCTGATCTATCATAGGATATTCTGCAATTCTTGAATTTGCAGTTGAATTCGTCAAAGAATGCGTGTTGTCTTTTTGAGCCTTCTGTCAAATCATACCAACTCCTTTCTCCAAATAATGTTGTGTAGAGCAGAATAGTCTTCTTGGTTGCATTTGACAACTTTGGTTTACAGCCCGGCGAACACATTCCCATTGGCCTCCTTGTAATTAACATGTCGAAGTTGACGAAGAACACGGACAAAACAACACACGATGAGACAAAAATTACGATTAGTGCAAACAATTTCTTTTGCCCCCGAAGTGGAAGTGTCTTTTCGCAACAGCATAACACCATGATGTATCTGATAAATAGGCCACACAGGCGCAAAAAACGGTATAACACAAACACGATGCTGCTAGAGTAATTCGCATATACTTTTCAAACTTATTTTAATAACACAACACTGTATTCTAGTCTATGTTTACACACGTTATATCAATTCCGTACATTGCTTGTGATGTTTACCAACGGTGCTTGGCATCCGCATCAGATTTTCGGCCTAAATAATTAAACTATGCGTTGTAAATTAAATTATCGCTTCACTTCGTCTTGAACAATAATTTTGTTTTATCTTCAGCTATTCAATGCATAGAAAAGCTTGGTGAATTGGCGCTTATGGAAGACAGCGAAAACTCAGAACTTATTCATGGCTTCAACTGCCTTGCTGCACAAATAGCTTTCCAAGTAATGTTTGTTTGTATTGTACAACCGATTTTTGACAGTATTTTCTCTAATAAACGCCCGAGCGCTTATTAAATAGTGGGCGCTAATTAGAGGAAATAACACGGTAGCCGACAAAAATAACACGTGGCGCTTTCCACGCACAACTTTGTATCCCTATGCTTTTCTCTCTTCTCCCGCCACTCCATGGAAGCTATACCATCATCTTTCTTTCCAACTCCAACTTTCCATCTTTCTTTCCAAAATCAAATAATAGACAAAAGGTAAACATAGCAAATCCATACCACCGTAATCCTCCAATATATATAATATAGCAATTCATTTATATTTCATTTCATTGTTAGCAGACAATTCAAACTTCAAAGTGAATTTTCTTTCCATGAGATTGCATTAAATTCACTATCCTTTCTTTAGGATGGCAATAGAGACATTGCCACAGTGGCACTGGAGCAGATTATTCGACAAGCAAAGGAGCCAAAACAGATTCTTACCTCATTACGGTAAGTAGCTACCCAAAAATGCAGACATTTCTTGATACTTTTCATATAAAATCTCGGCAAACTGTGATGCTTTAAAATGAACAGTGCCGTAACAAAGGAAACATTATAACGGCTTTTTAAGCGCCCCCAACTGGCGTCTGTATTAAGCTCTTGGGGCCTGAAAGGGTTAAAGGGTTAATAAATGCCCCGGACATTTATTCAAAGCATTTTGCCATGTGTCATTCTTAGGATCCGTACTTTCTACAATGCTAATTAATTTTATTTTCGCTTAATTTTCGGGTAGATCACTTTACACGTTCTTTTATAAGAGCCCTCCTTATAAGAACGCTATGTTTCAAAGTTTAGAACCTGCTACGAGAATTTTGAGGCATTGTGAATGTAAATGAAATAATCTTTAAAAAATGTCTTGAGAACATTTTCGGTCTGAATCTAACAAATTAAAACTTCTTTGTGCTGATGCTAATAGTGATGTTTATATTTACAGATGCTTGTCAAGGTTAAAACACACATTTCTATCCCCTGACAATCAGAGGTATGACACAAGTTCTTATCACCAGGCAAATATTTAAAAGTGCTCTAGTATATAAAGCTTTAAAATGTGGCCACCTTGATTTAGAAAGCGATTATAAAATGTTTTCAAGCAATTTCTGTTGTTATGACAGTAAAGAAGTTCAGTGCATGCTTGGCTACGTCAAAAAAGGTGATTAAATAAACGATTGAATTCTTTACGTTTTCTTATACTGGTTCATACGTAGCTAGTATGCTATAGGAAAGCTATTATAAGAAACGTTAGTAACAGACTCCAGAATAATTAAGAAACGGTAAAATTACCAACCTTAAAGAAGAATCAATTGACTTCAGTTTGTGCAAAGCATGGTCTTTTTGAATTCCATAACCTAACACACTTTTCATATAAAGAACCACTTTAAGGCTTTCTTGTTTTGGAGCCTGTTTTGACCAGATTGTAGTTCTGGATATTTTTTAAACGTTTATTTTAGTTTCACATTTAGTGAGAAGAGATAAGATAGACGCAAATAGCTTTGAAATTTGATTTCGCTTAAAATTGTGGCTAAAACAAGGCAAAAGATCAAACAAGAATTTAACTGTAAATGGTTGGAACAAATAATGTGATTTTTAGTTATTTGCGGTGATAAAATTATTCAATTTTGAAAAGTTCTTTGGGATTTTGTCTTTAGTAATTCCTTAACTTGTTGGGCCCTCCATATGTAAGTTATCAAAATGTCGTGTATCCCTTGTATCTATTACTTTACTCTTTGAAAGTAGATATTAATTTCTATCTTTACAGCTTTCGAGATTTTCAAACGCTCATACTCATTGAATCTTGATCCCGATGCACAATGGTTTATCAAGATTGGTATGTATTGCATACAAACCTATTCAATCCATCAATCCGTTTATTTTATCTTCATTGCATCATTTCCAACACGAGTACGAGTTTGCTTATACTAAGAATTGTTCTTAGCACTTGCATTAACATGCAATATTTCCTGTCCTATTATGTTGTGAAATATTGCAATTACAACGATAAAGTCCTGGTACGAAATGTACGAAATAGACTTTAATAGTTGTATTCGAGTTTCGAAGCTCTATAATTCGATGATAAGTTGTTCTGGTGATGTTAGCTAGCAAAGTAATCGAATGACCCAGATATTAGGCTCGTTACAATTTCAACCCTCTCTAGGGCGACCACTCTTGGCAGCCGAGCATCATGACCGTTTCAACAAATGGTGTCCGATTTATTGAATACTTTTGCACCAGCCAGAATCCATTTACCATGGACTTAATGACGCTGTCCACATTAAGGTGTCTGTATTCGGGCACCATTCATTCAGTGGCGATATGTAAAAACATTAACAAGGAGGGTTCCAAAAGCAACACCACCAGAGTGGGTGTAGTTTCTTGTGACCCCGCCCATATTTCAATTGGCGCAAATATGAAAACCAGTGCTCACACAAAAAAACCAACTAAACAACGGTTTATGAGCCTTAGGAATAGAAACAACTGAATAAGACACTGGAGATACGAGAATTAACATCTGGCATGCAACTGAAATCAAAATCTTTGCAAGTGAGGCCTTTAAACTTTAATTCCTGCATAACGGAAAATTTTCCAAAGCACAAAAAACAAAAGTTCTTTGGGGGACTGCGCCCCAAATTCAGCATGTATTATGTATTTTAACAACGGGGCTCCGCCCCCTGCGCCCCCTAGAAATCACCACTGCATTCATTATATGGAAAATAATTATATCGAGATTTCATTTTATTGCATGGTCACTTTTTCATCTTGTGGCCACTTTTTTTGTCCATAATCCTGTTTCATAAAAGCCTGTTTTACTGTGTTTTGCATATGGTCTCTTATATTTTTATATTAATGAGTTAAAACTGTCTATCGTGCAAAAAACCTGTTTTCTATGAATCCTATTTACCAATTTCAAAAGACGAGTTTCTTAATTAATATTTATCAACTGAATAAGGAAGGAAGCGAGTTTCACGTTTTACGACCAACTAATCAAGGCATTGCTTTGATAAAACCATCACCATAATGACAATAATGACAAATTCAAAAATTTTCGAAAATTGTTTAATCTTGCGTATTGCCAATAAAATTAACTAAAAGCAAGTAAATATGAACCTTTGGATTAATTGGACTATTTCATATTGAAATTTAATTGAAAGCTCTCTCACTGTATTTACATTGTCGACTGCTAATACACACACCATTGAGTAATTATTGTAATCATATACGCTTTTATGTTATTATGAATGCATTTGCAAGCTGCACATCTGCTGTAATGCAACGAAAGGTTTTTGCGGTGAGGTGAGTCTCTTTAACAGCAAGATTTATGATGGTAATAGTTACAGCAGTGCTGGGATAAACTGCAGCTACGAGTACTAGACTTGGAATTCTCAATCTGGACCTGCACCTGGCGAGCTAAACTCAGAGTCATAGTGTACTAACAAATTGGCGCTTAAATACTGAATTAGAAAACGCACTGCAGTACCTAACTATACGTAGCCGAAGCTACAAGATTAGCTGGAGTATTAGCTACATTGCCTCATTATTATCATCATCATCATAATCACCATCATAATCATCACCATCATCATCAAGAGCAGTAACGATGTCAACAGATCTCTTCGCCACAAACACAGCGATAGAGTGGACGTCACTGTCGATTTTCTCTTTTGCAATAGTAATTGTGAACATGATCGAGATAATCCTTATATCGAGACAGAAACGATCGAAAACATCCTACGAAATGCTTCTCCTTGGACTATCTGCGGCTGATCTACTGGTAGGTCTGTCCGAAATAGGCCTAGCGACGATGTACTTTTTAGCAGAGTATAATATCTGTAATTGTAGTTTTGATAGCAGTGCCATCGTTCTTTGGTACTCTATATCCGCTTCATTGTGTCACATTTGGCTCATTACTGTGGACAGGGTATTTGCTGTTGTATGGCCGTTTAAGCATCGGATATGGGTGACCAAGCGCCGGGTCGTAATTTGTATTATCTTTGCTTGGTTTATCTGTCTTATTGTCGTACCGCTGTGCCTGCTAATGAAAGCAGGTTCAACGTTGACAGAAACAGTACTTGGCTATGTAGCTTTTGACGTTGTAGGGATAATGCTTGTATCATACACTCTGTTGGTGTACAAGGTCTTTGGGCATCAACGTCGCAATATCATGGCATCTACTTCGCAGGGGCTGGCTGCGCAGCGGGAGCGGTCTCTGTTGATCATGTGCGTGACCATAGCCGCGTCGTTTTGCGCGCTAACGGTGCCGTTTGCATCAACCGCTGTAACACACCGGCCTGTTAAGTTCGCGATGAAAGCCGCGCTGATTTTCAACTCGCTGACGAATCCGTTGATCTATTTCTTTTGGAAATATACAGAGAGGCGAATGAAGATTACTAGAACGAAGCAACACAACAGCTCTAATATTGTTCTCCCTTCTACTTCTTCTGCCAAGAAAGAAAGACCTGAAACTCAAGAGATTGAAATGTGACTGCGGTAACGCAACAGTTCAGACGAGAGCCCTTGAAACATATTATTACTCAAAACTTAAGTTTTTGGTATCAAGGGGTGTGTTTAAATCATTTCAATATAAAGTCATCTGGTGTCAAAGGCGTAAGAACATACTGAAGAAGGAGGCGTGGGGGGGGGCAGAAGAAAAAGCCCGCGATCTAATCTCAATTTATCTATTTAATGAATTTAATGAATTTAATCTCAAGAGGGGCAATTTTATGATTTGCAGCAGTAGGGGGCATATGCCTGACGGTCCTCTATTTGTTCTTAGCTATCCTTAAACCTTGAGCAGTAATTTGTTAGCCATGGCTGCGTGTGTTCATGACGCACAAATCATTTAAAGTTAACGTGCCACTTGCATTATGTCAATGCTGCATGTGACACGCATAATTATACGACATAATTAGTGATGTGTACATAATTAGTGTATTTGTCGATCTCCATTAAACCCCGTGCATATTTTTATGTATCACGAGAGTAGCTTGTTGTAATCTAACTTACACTGCAGACATTTTAAATTCAAATAAATTATGTTGACGATAATTTATGCGCTGTTTATGTTTTCGCACGTATTGCACTTGTGTGAGTTTCATAATTTTAATAATTATATATCGTATATGGTAGAAGTTGATCTCGGCATCTATTTCTTCGCTTATTGTTTCCTCAACTCAATGCCATTTTATTGCTCCTTGCATTTTTGGTCTTTCATTTACTTTCTCTGGCATATCTCTTCGCTCACTATTTTATTTTATCTTGATATACTATGACCGCACCTTGTTTCTTTTCCAACAGCGTGGAATCTTGGAATCACGTGTCAAGACAACCACAAGCAGATGTACGAATCGTTTGTGCTTTGCTACGAGGTACCACGTGATTATTTAACCGCAAATGCTTATTAACATACGACGAACCACTCCCTGATTTCCTGAACTGCTTCATAGCAGACTTACTCTCGGTTCAACAGGCGCTAAATGCATTAAAATGAATTTTTGTCCCCATTTGAGTTCTTTATTATCATGATTTTAGTCTATTCTTCATTTCCTCGAAAGTGGCAAATGTATTCACTTTTGAGAAGCACCTCTTTGTGTACAGGGCATGGCAGTTGTATCAAAGTTAAACAATAGAACAATGAAAAAAGATAATCAAAGAAATAAAACCAGGCCATTGTACATTACACGGTGCTACATCCATCTATGAGCAAAAAAGCCTGCTTCTTAATTACAGAACCTTAATTTAATCGATCAGAGCATGATGATGTACCGCTTCTTTGTGTCTCCCTCCTAGCTTTCACAACTGATATCAAACCCGAGCAAGTTGCAACAGAGGACCTGCCTCCTTATGGCTTCAGCGGCTGGAATCGAGACTGTCAAAGAAGTCCAAGACGACAATGAAAGGGTAAATAACCCCTGCATCTGCATTCGTTCATATTGAAAATTATTGAATATAAAAAAAAGTTTTTGTACTGGTGTCATCAAGAAGACATGTACGGTAGAATCTCAACAGAGCAAGTCTACCATGTTTAACAAAGCAGATGAACTTCCACAGGGGGGGGGGGCCTGGGACGCCACTTCCAATTGAGAGTTTTATCAATGGAAATTGTCAAATTTGCTACAGCAACTGTATTTTTTACTGTTGACCCTCTCAGCAGAATTTCTCCAACCACGTCTGTGTAGCTTTTGGCATGAGCTTGAATAGCGCAGCTGCCTGAATAGCGTAGCTGCCTGAATAGCGTAGCTGCCTGAATAGCGTAGCTGCCTGAATAGCGTAGCTGCCTGAATAACACAGCTACCTGAATAACATAGCTACCTGAATAACATAGCTACCTGAATATCATAACTACCTGAATAACATAGCTACCTGAATAGCATAGTGACATAAACAATTAAACCC
This sequence comes from Sanderia malayensis, assembly GCA_013076295.1. Taxonomy (NCBI): domain Eukaryota; kingdom Metazoa; phylum Cnidaria; class Scyphozoa; order Semaeostomeae; family Pelagiidae; genus Sanderia; species Sanderia malayensis. The sequence continues at coordinate 413,370 of RQOL01000024.1, forward strand.
TAGCACTAGCTCATGTTAAAATCAAGCCTTGGTTTAACGAGGGTGCAATGAAACGATATATACAATATACTTGCCTCCAAGGGTCGTTGAATCAAGGTATCATGCCCTTCTTTCTTACAATTGCTAAATGCATGTTGTTATTTTAGAATCGCATGCTGCATGAAATTCGCGGTTACATTCAGAAATGCGAAGAAATTTATCACGACATACAGGCAGACAAGCCTAGAAGAGGTAGGTGAGCGTATGCATTATGGGCTATCCAAAAAAATGAATCAGCTTATACGGGAGGCACATAATGTATACTTGACAGTACCGTCGAGAGGGGGTAGCCGGGGTAAAGTTCCGGGGCCAGGGTCTCAAGAAGGGCCCGCGAAAATTTTGCTGACGCAAAGCAATTTTAAAACAGCCGCTTGCTTGTTTATAGCCCGTCCAGAGCCCGAACTGGCTCTCGACGGGCCTGATATTTGATGCTCAAAAGAGAGGGACAGTCCTTTTGTGGACAAGGAGGAAGGGGCATTTAATTTCCCTCAGTTCAATCTCATTATATTCAAATAAACTGTATTTAATAAAATAATGGAATTAGAAATAAACTAGTCGAAGTTTTTCTTATAAGGAATGGTTCAACGTGTAATGAAAAATAGTAGTTTTGAGTGTGACAGTTCGAGAGATACTTTTCTCATCATGGGGCAAAGTGAAAGTTGTAAAGATTCTGTTTATATGTGTTCTGTTGATGAATAGAATTATTTTCTCTGTATTGTGCAGATAAACCTGATCCAACACTGGCTATTCTGGCTTCATTGGAATTCGAAGTGAATGCGAGGCTGGACCATGGCAACTCAAAGTTGGAGGCAATTCTCAAGAAAGCAGAAGCAATTGACCGTATTGATGCGAAAGCATTTGAAACTATAGCAGGTATGCGCAAGATTATAATCTCTCAAAGGAATACAGTCTTTCAGAATATCGAGGCATTAAGGGACAGGTCATTAATTCTTGCCGGGGAGGGGGCAGAAGACATCTGGGAGGGGGTACCAAAAATTTACGGTCCCTAAGTTACCTAAAAGCGATGGAAATATAAGAATGAAGATATTAAGTTTGGGTGGAAATTTATTGTTGTTTAAGTAGAGGTGTTTGTTGCAAGTTACATGTTTCTACCTGAATGCTATATTCACTACATATGCTTTGTATGATTGTTGCAACAGACAGTGTATCTGAAGCGAACAACGAGAGAAAACACAGGGATGTAATGTAGTGAAGCTATTGTATTCGCCCTTACCTTAGCTGTGGCTATGGTTTTTCATCATGAATTAAACTACATGCAAACGACTGACTTTCTTTCTACAGCAACCGCCTTCAGTTTACCGCAAGATCTGACGTCGATTGCGATGAAGTCACTGAAAATAGCCATCAAGCTACATGCTGAGAAAGAGGCCATAGACTACTCTCAGTTGAGGTTAGCGTAGTCAAAAGTCAAAAGTCGAAACCAAACATTCCCTCTTAAGATGATCTTTATTTTTGTAGGAATTAAGATGCCTTATATTATGATCTGTAAGCAGCTAATGTTCTGCTTATTGATTGGCAATGACTGTATTTTAGAGCAACAATCAAAATATCTTCCATAGCAGATTAAGTAAGTAATAGCTACCGTGCCTTGTGAAGAATAGCAACTGGTATCTCTTGGAGGAAGATAGTAACCACAGTAAAAACACTGCATATAAGAACCTTTTGCATTCAGCCATTTTTTTAATAGAACAGGCTGAATTCTTCCTTCTATTGTTTTACCTACTTGCGTCTAATGCTCTTTTTGGGGTATAGGATGTCATCAAGTGCTCCCCAGGCATCTTTATCTTAGGCTGTGGTGTCTCCAATTGGTTCCAGATCATCTTCGTGCTCCTGATATCTGTCTTTGGTCCCCATTCTGTCTGCAGGCATGGCAGACAGAATCATCAAATGCAGTATTTTTTTCTCGGGGCTTGGTATATTTAGCGCCATCGGCGTTTCTTAATTTTTCTCTTCTGCGGACAGCTGATTGGTTGTCTACCGAAATTGGGTGTTGCTGATAGTGCCTGGACATTGGAGGGGGATTATTTATTGTGCCATAGTTATCAGCAGAAATATCAGTCCAGAGGGTTTTTAATCTACTTGTTCCCTATGCGGATTTGTATCGGTTGATTTCATTGAAGTTTGCACATGATGTGATTTGTTTGATTTTTTTTCTTGCAGCCATGATCTGCGCACTCTGATTAGCAAATCCATAGAGAAAGGTGGAAATACGAACACCCAAAGCAAAGAAGAAGCCTATCAGTATTATCAGAACGTCATTTCTATTATACAACGAGCAGAAAAGGTGAGCCAGACACCCACTGGCATTATGGCTTTGTTGTAGAAAGTTTTGAAATAGCTCCGTGAAACATAAAGTGAATGCTAAACATCCCTGAGGGGTCGGTAGTTTCAAACGAGGGGTGCATCACGTCTGTGAAAAGGATTCTCAGAGCAAAGGGATTTTTAGGGATTTTTTCTTGGAAATAAAAGGATTTTTGAAAATGCGTAGGAGATTTCTGGGGATTGAAACACTCCTCATCTTCAAAAACATTCACTTAATCCTTGGGAATCGTCTTGCTGTTGAGTAGTTATGTAATATGCACAACCGACCACATTACTACACAATAATTACTGTTTTTGTTATGCTACTTGGTGAAGCGCTATTCATTTTTTGACTTCTTTGACTTTCTCAGTGCTTTTATCTTGCCTGTTGTTTTAGAATACGTATCCAGAGATGGAAACCCTGTGGTTGATGACCAAAGCTTGGAATTGCGGAGTGCACTTCATCAGGTATTCTACAATTGCTCAAATTCATCAATGTCGAAAGAAGAGGCAAAGAGCGGAGTGATTACACCAGAGGGGCGTTGTAGATTATTACATTTTCTCTTTGGAATTGAATAACAGACCAAAATAGGGGACAAAAGTCCCTGGGACACCTGAAAATTTCATTCCATAATGCTATGCTTCTGCACACTTTGTTCCCTGTGAGCAGAATTCGACCCCCCACTCCCCCCAAACAATGTTGTCTTGTGCACCAGTCCTTTCTCATCGCCGGGCCAAAAGAATTTCGGTGATATTGAAAATTACCGCCTCTACAGACAACATCGTTTTGGGGGGAGGGGATGAAGTATGCGTTTAAAACCTGCTAAAATCCTGGGTGTCCCAGGACTTTTGTCTCCTATTGTACGTTAATAAAGTACAATAATGGAGGACATGGGATATCCTCCATTAATTCCTCATCCATCCAGTAATAGCAGGGGGTGGGAGGGACAAGCATCATTGCAATGAGAATTTAAATCAATAACGTTTTTTCATAACCGTTTGATAATTGCGATATTGCAAGAAACTTGAAGCTCCGGTATAAACTTGCACCCAGCCTATTGTTCAGCAACAATAGGCCATTGTTTCTTCCATTGTTTAGAGAAGACTTATCAGTCTGGAAGTACTTTTAAAATACTTCCAGACTGATAAATGCGAAGAACCAGTAAATAAAGAACCAATTCATAATATGCAGTGGTTCTTAGATGTGGGCATTTACTGTATCTAACCAGTCAAGTACAAGTACACTCTTCGTTTTATAAGAATGCTTAATTTTTTGCTGAGCCTCATTATTCTTAATTTTTTTCTATTTTGAGCCCCGGAATATTCTTAAATTATTCTTAATACGGATATGGCAATACACTGCTATTGTTACCCTCAATGCCAAAACGCATAGCTATTACAATGGCTAACAGAATAAGTCCTTATTTCCTGTAGCACAGATTTTATCGACACTTTCATCGAAATTTGGATGAGTGTATTTAAAACCATTGCCTGTGAAAATACACCAATTCAAAAATAAAAAACGGCTGCTAAAAATAATAGTTTCACAAGATCGTGAGCATGACAATATTCTTAAAATTTTCTTAAATTTCACGAATTTTGAGCCTCATTATTCTTATAAAGTTTATTCTTATAAAAAGAAAAGAGTGTAATTAACTGATTGAATAGTTGCGTTTAAAACGATGAAGTGGCATTAAGTTGGATTAACTCGCAATTCTCTTTGCAGTGCAAAAGAGTACGAATTTGCTGAGAAATGGTGTGTTATGGCAATGAAACTGCTTGAACAACTTGGCCCATTAAAAACCAATTATGATACACACGTAAGTGATCTTGCTTGAACAAGCTTCATGCATGACCGAAAGAATCAAGTTAAAATTAGAAATGTTTTGATACAATCCAATGCATATGCGTATGACATTGCTGAACTCCAGATCCCACAGTGTTTTATGTTAAAGAACTGGAAAAGAGATAATATATATTGTCTCAAGCAGAAGATTAGCTAAATAGTGAATGGACTTCTAGTTCAGGAGCCCGTCAGGACTAGCTAATAACGATGTGCTTTTTCGAATAAGCCTCGTCAATGCGTTAGGTAAGAAATTATAGTATTGTGCTTTATAATTTATTTATTTCAGATGGCTTCTGTTTTTGCTGACCTGTTGGAAAAGAAAGAGCATAGAAGCACTGTACAAATTCAAATGGAGGAATAGGAACAGCCTTCAAGATGCACAGATGCTATATTTATATTGTGCATAAACTTATAAGTTGATTTCAGCTCAAATAAATGATTATATCGATAAGATTATAACGTTTTGTTCAACTTGCCTTTTTCTTGTTCCTATCTTGGAATAGGTTCTCGTGCCAGCATCTAAGCTTGAAACATGGATAATGCTGAGGAATCCAGCTGTACTCTTGCACGAAGACATTGACCGTAATAATTCCATAAAGCCTCTCCAGAGGCTACTATTTCGTGTCCTTATATCATTTTCACAGCTGGCTTGGACCCTATCATATAACGCCGACGGCCACAAACAGGGTTGAGTGAGAGACACTTCTCCATGAACTACTTTTTGGCCGGGGATTCAGCCGTGGATTGGACCTAAGGAAACTACTATTTGGCCGTGGATTCGAAGTGATGTTATTTGTGATTGTTATTGTGGGCTAACTACTCGGAATTTTACGATAAAAATTAATTCGCATCTGCAGCACAAAAAGTACATCCTTGTCTGAAAATTTCATTTCTCTAGCTTTTACCGTTTTCCAGGGAAAACTTTGTTTGTCCGAAAGTCGTGAGTATGTGACTCTGAGGTGCGTGACCAAAATGACCCCCGGAAATCGAAATTACTTGGAATTTTACGATGAAAATTCATTCGCATCTGTAGCACAAAGAGTGCATCCTTGTCTGAAAATTTCATTTCTCTAACTTATACCGTTTTCCAGGGAAAACTTTGTTTGTCCGAAAGTCGTGAGTATGTGAAACTTATCAACTTTTTATTCTTGTTTGAAATACGGAAGATAACAACTGCTATGAAATACGGAAATACGGATAATAACTGATTTGGAATACGGAAGATAACAACAACTTTAGCTAGGTTTCCTGTAAAATAAAAAAAGTGTACTTTTGTTTTCCAGGGTAATTCTTTTCGTGGTTTTAATTGAGTTGAGTCAAGAACTACAACACATGCCGGCATAAACTAGACATGCATTGAAGATGCAGAAACTGCCTCAAATATGTCATATTGAGTGTCTGTACTGGAAGGTCAAAAAGTTTTTACAATATGCCTCTCAATTCAGCTATTGTGATGAACACTGAACTATTGTAGCCTGAACCAACGATATCATTTGTAATTAACATACGCTAGGTTCGCAGCTCTTTAGGTGAATGATTTCCGGGGGTCATTTTGGTCACGCACCCCAGAGTCACATACTCACGACTTTCGGACAAACAAAGTTTTCCCTGGAAAACGGTAAGAGCTAGAGGAATGAAATTTTCAGACAAGGATGCACTCTTTGTGCTGCAGATGCGAATGAATTTTCATCGTAAAAATCCAAGTGATTTCGATTTCCGGGGGTCATTTTGGTCACGCACCTCAGAGTCAGACACTCATGACTTTCGAACAAACAAAGTTTTCCCTGGAAAACGGTAAAAGCTAGAGAAATGAAATTTTTAGACAAGGATGTATTCTATGTGCTACAGATGCGAATGAATTTTCATCGTAAAATTCCAAGTAATTTCGATTTCCGGGGGTCATTTTGGTCACGCACCTCAGAGTCACATACTCACGACTTTCGGACAAACAAAGTTTTCCCTGGAAAACAGTAAAAGCTAGAGAAATGAAATTTTCAGACAAGGATGCACTCTTTGTGCTGCAGATGCGAATGAATTTTCATCGTAAAATTCCAAGTAATTTCGATTTCCGGGGGTCATTTTGGTCACGCACCTCAGAGTCACATACTCACGACTTTCGGACAAACAAAGTTTTCCCTGGAAAACGGTAAAAGCTAGAGAAATGAAATTTTCAGACAAGGATATATTCTATGTGCTACAGATGCGAATGAATTTTCATCGCAAAATTCCAAGTAATTTCGATTTCCGGGGGTAATTTTGGTCACGCACCTCAGAGTCACATACTCACGACTTTCGGACAAGCAAAGTTTTCCCTGGAAAACGGTAACAGCTAGAAAGTTGAAACTTTTAGACAAGGATGTATTCTATGTGCTACAGATGCGAATGAATTTTCATCGTAAAATTCCGAGTAGTTAGCCCACAATAACAATCACAAATAACATCACTTCGAATCCACGGCCAAATAGTAGTTTCCTTAGGCCCAATCCACGGCTGAATCCCCGGCCAAAAAGTAGTGCATCAAGCATCACTTCTCCATACACTTATCTACCTGGCTATTTGGAAAAAAACTATGCTGCATTTTATATGAAGCAGTGATATTTCATATAAAAATCAAGCTTAGCAAGCAAAGGTATCGTTATTTAATTTATTAGCTTTTCTTTTTAATTATTTTAGACCAGAGCATCATATTAGATTTATTTTGTACCTAGTATTTTTTGTAGCAGCATGACACGTATAAACAGAACAGGCCTATCATGGGCATAAAATGCCACACGTTTAGTTTTCTAAGCTCCACTCCAGAAATTTGCTTTTGTTTCTTGTTGCTCCTGCAGCTCAAGATAGCCCAAAAGTAATAGATCTATTTTTAATGTGTCAAGTATCTTCTATTGTAAGTGATTCGTGCTTTTAACTTGCAGAAACAGAAACCAAATAAAAAAGTAGAAAATGCCCCAGTTTCGAGGAGTTCACCTTCTGCTCCTGGTGCTGGCATTACCAGCGCAATATTTAATTTCAAAATGGATGACACCATCTACAAGTGACAGAGAATACATGACTCGAAGGTAAAATAACTTCTGTAAAACTATATTGTTTTTGAAAATAATATCTGTGATTACTTTTGAGACAGACACTCCCCCCTATTTGGTGTATATTGTATGGTAGATTGTATGCAGTTGTACAGTGAGCTGAGCTAAACAATAGAACAATGGAGTTGAACAATAGAGGAAAAATTGGAAGAGTAATTAAAAACTACAATACTCTGTGACAATTGGATTATATCTTTTCTGTAAAGGTTTTTTATGTCAAGATTCTACTTTACACTATTTTTCATTCCTCTTAGGTTGGTAAATGGAATACAAAATCATGTTAATGGAATACTAAGCATAGAAGTATGGAAGAGCTTGTTAATTCGATTCTTGAAATATGCTTCTGTGCCATACTCAAACAGTAGAATCGATGATACAGGTGAATGTGTGGCAAAAGAAGTATTTTTATACAAAAATCCAAACGGGTATTTTGCTGGATCACCTGAGCCGAGATCTCAACGGCCATCTAACATTGCTTACAGAGTTGGTCAAGTTATCAGGCATAAAAAATTTGGTTATAGAGGTGTTATTGTTGGCTGGGACAAGAAAGCGAAGGTATGTTTTAACTGAATCTATCTTTTCTTTTTGAGAAATCAGTTGCAAATATCATTCCTTGTATTTCATCATGGTACAATTTAAAAGTAATTAATGAATTTATTTTTCACTTATTTGAAAACTTTGCATGATTTATAGGCTCCAGATTCCTGGTTAAGTGTAAACTTTCCTAATCCGGTAAGCACAGTTTGGCTTCTTCACTGCTTTTAATTGATGACTATACAATCAGGGACAAACGTCCTGAGACACTTCCTCCCCCAAACAATGTTGTCTCCAGAGACCATCTTATGCAATATCGAGAACATTTCTTTTGCACACCAATCAAAAGGGTCTGGTGGAGAAGACATGGGGCATGGGGTTTCAGTCAGCATGGGGATGGAATGGTACCCACAGGGAAGATGGCATTTTCATCAGACGTTTTCAAGTTTCCAGTGTCCCAAAGGATTTCTGTCCTCTATTGTAGATAGTTTCATGCTTGTCTACCATGCTTTGATCAAATGTAGAATACGTCCTTATCTAATTGACCACTAGAGCCTTCATACCAAGGCTTCATTTTATATGAGCACCAATTGTATCTTTATTCAAGCTATTAATTTCTGTGCCAGGAAACAAGAAAGCAACCAGCCTATGCAGTTTTAGTTCACACAAGTGATAAAAGTCCAGCACAAATCACATATGTTACTCAGGAAAATATTGAAGTCATTGCTTATACAGAGGTAAGCACTTTTTACAATTGACAATTTATAGCTGTTGTGTAATTATTAGCTCTTTCCAAGCAATAATTTAAAATTTAATGTACATTATGATTGCTGTTTCATTGAAAAACATATACTTGGTGATTGGAGTCATTAAGATGATTAGTGCTTGTTGATGATTAGTGATTGATGATTGATGATTGATGGTTGATGATTGATGATTGATGATTGATGATTGATGATTGATGATTGATGATTGATGATTGATGATTGATGATTGATGACTGATGATTGATGATTGATGATTGATGATGAATGATGAATGATTTATTATTGGTGATTGTTTGATTAAATTTCTAGATAGAGCACCCAGAAATATCTGAATACTTTGATAGCTTCGATAATGCGCAATACATCTTGAGGCCGTGGCTGCGCAAGTTATACCCCCATGACTGAAATTGTGTCGAACTACCGTAAAATTCCTTGGCTCGTCTGGCAGTAACACTTAAAGAAACTTTACAAAATATGCACGGTAATAGCATGATAGAATGGAATAACTTATTTCTAGACATCTAAAGGGTAAGTTGCTTGTATTATTTAACCACCCTATATTTTGAAAAATATGTGCGAATTGAGGTTTTGTATTTTAACTGGATGAATTCAATTTTTCGAATTTTTTTGCCCCATGCCACCAAGGTTCTGTTAACAGCTCCGTGACCCATTCTGAGGCTGCAAATAGATCGCAGGTTCAGTATTAATGCCTACCAATGGGTTTAGTGTCCTGTTTGGAGATGGCCTTCTATAAGAGTTTCCCTTTATCGCAGTTCTGTTGTCAATAGTTCACCTCTGACACGAAATCCCCATATTGGAGCGTCATTTTTGTGTCAGCCAACCGCCATATAAAAAATGGCCAATTTAGACCAAAACAGGCTAAAACAGATTGAGTTTCAGATTGAGTACGATGAACCTATTGACAGATCGAGGCAAAGTAAAAACTAAAATCTCAAACAATTTTTGAATAAATAGTACGCAACTCAATTACAAACTATATCCATTATTCAGGCTCGAACTCGCCAATTATAACTGTTAAAAACTTAATTAATAGTCAGCTCCATAAACTAACTAACATAGTTTTAACTCCAATTTAGTCAATATTTGAACGAATACAAAAAAAGAACACGAGTCTTCTAACGAGTGACCTTTGACGAGGTGACTTTGGCACTTTCAAGAAATCAATTTTTTCTTTTTCCTCAAAGTTCTCTTTTTCCAACTGGAAAATCTTCGCCTTTTGGTGTTGTAACTTCACCTGGTTCTCTAATCTTCTTCTCTTGTACCTTGCAATCTCATCAACCATATGGTTGATGTATCTTTTCCTGTCTTGTTCTTCTTTTGACAACTGTTCTTGATCATCTTGTAACGCTTTTTCGTGGGCAATAAGATGCTGCCCACCATCTTTCAACATTTTCAAATTGTCTCCTAAAGCATCCGCTTTAGATTTCAGACTTGAATATACAGCGAATAATTCAATTTTTTCTGCAATAAATATCTTTCTAACCACAGCATACCGCTGGCTCCCTTGAAGCACTAATTGCTTCAGAAAAAGTAGGTTTCTTGAACCGATTTGCTTGTTTTCATATCCATCCAGATTTATGTCATTAATCTCTTTGTTCTTTGACGAAAGAACTTCTTGCTTCAATTTTACGATTGACTTTTCCCTTACAACTTTTTCCTTGGCCTGCAGAATATACTTCCTGGCAATCTGCAGGTGAGCTAAGATTGTGTCAATTTGCCCACGATATTGCGCCTGAAAGTAAAAAGAAAACGAAATATTATGTAATCGATGTCAATTTATTAATAGTTAAAATTCGACAATCCAAACTGAAATTAAATAACAACAAATAAAATATTCTTATTTCCAAAGTTGCAGTATATGACTCGCGTCTGACTGGCTTTTTCACTTTTCTGCTTCGTATTTGGCCAAAGTCTCTCTCAAGCTTGCTGCTTTTCTGCAAAAAGAACGAAAAGTTTAAATACAGTGAAACAAATAGCATGTTACATGGTGAATGATGTAATAAACAAAAAATAAACTTACTCAACAAGTCGATCGTAATTCATCTGGTTATTCCAGGAACCATTTCGATCAGACCCAGACATTGTGAATTCAAATAAAATAAAAGTTAAACTTCGTAAACGGAAACTTCGAAAACTTAACCATGGTCGCGGTCTCTCGTTTAATAATTTCAGGGATACTTGGCCACTTTAGCTTTTGAATGAGGGCATCAGCAGGTGCATCATAGCTGCTTTTTGTCACAATTCTAGCAGCTCTATTTTGTAACTTTTGCAATGTGTAATAGCCTCGCCCGGCCTTGAGGCTGAACATTTGAAAATATTAATTACAGCTATTTACAAGACAAGGAAGATCACTTCAGTATGGTTTTTAACTTCTATATATTCACTCGCAAATCTCTGTCATCAAGACATATGTAACATATTTAGACATAACATAACGTAAAACTCAACATCTAAGATTCAACTACTGTAAATTAATACACAGACGGGGGTAACATACGTAATTTAAACGTCATTGATTCAGTTATTTCATCAGTTTACAAATGCAAGTCGCCTGGCTTCCCCGCAGTTCCCCCACACAGAGCTACAGTAGCAGCAGGTAATGGCGGTATCTTCCAACTGGCAGGTAATGGTGTCCCTGCTATTAATCTCCCCATCTTTTTTTGCCCGTTTTGCCAGAGCATCGAGATGAAGCCAATGAGGCCGAAGCCATGTTGTGGACGAGTGACCAGGGTTCTATTTCAGACCGTAAGAAGCGTGTCGTAAAACCGTATAGAAACATCCCATAGATAGAATTTACCACGGGCAGCTACTACCGTCTTAAAGGACGCTAAACGCCAATATGTTGAGTTTGTAACAAATCAGACGTGAAACATTGCTTTACTGCACACTTGTGCATGTTGACTAGACTCATTACATTGCGTCCCGGTGTTTTCGCTCGTACCTTCTTCGCTCCACTAGACTTGTTGCACGAGTTTCGATTTCGTACACTGTTCGGAATTGTCCAACGAACGTACCACAGGGAGGCAATGTAGTGAGTCTATCGCTCCAACAACAGGTGAGCGAGACTCGAGCGAAGCACAGGGACGCAATGTAATATGTCTAGATCAAAATTGTATTAGACTCACTGCATTGCGCCCCTGTGCTTTATAAACCTCTCAGAAATCTTCGCCCTGTCCGCTCCTCCGCAGAATTGTCCGAATCGCACAACGAGCTGCGCAGTTGTATTTTAACATTGGCAGAAATTAGCAGCAAGAAACATTTTGATTCACTTCCTAAACCGATTTAATTTTGTTGGCAAAACATGGCATTCCAAAAGCCCAACAATATATTTTCTAAAAATAATAAGTTATATATTTTTAATTATTGGGATATAACAACACATATACAAAACCAACTCAAATAAATGGATATTGGTTTATTTACATTTTAGAGAAAGTTTAACTCTAATTATTCAACAACAACAAACAACATGTGATTGGTAATAGATGACGTTGCTTAGCATATACAACTGTGCACAAATGACGAATAAGAACGAAAATGAACGCAAAACGGATGGATACTGGACAGAACAAAGAATGTCCTTTTCCATCATAACCGTCATATTAGATACAGAAAAACCCGCATGTTAAATTCAATGTTTTAAGAACCATCAAGATGATAGTTCTCCTCAAGACAATTAGAACAGACAATAGAATATTGTTAGAATATTGTTAAAAAACAATGGGCTAGATAAAAGATGTGCGGGTTCTTATATGCGGGTTTTTAATGTATTATATTCTACTCTTTACTTATCCTTTATTTCCATATAAAATAAAGGAAAAGGTTTGAGACACGTGCGATTTTGCGATCGAGTAACACCCCCCCCCCGACTAAACCAATTTTGTCCCCCAGAATGCCCCCTTGAATTACACAAAACTGCGTTAATTACAAGTGAAATTACTTGAAGATGCCCCAAAGAATTACTGACAGCACCCTTGGTGGGAGGATACTTGCTTATATAGGGAAAGTGACGAAGTGGGGGGACACTTTGTTTGGGGTGACAGATTACAACAAAAACCCGTATATGAGAACCAATGGATTAAGAACCTCCAGGGTGATATTTCTGTTCAAAACAATAGAAGAAACAATAGCCAATTGTCTTGGAACAATGGGCTGGATGGAAATTTACGGGTTGTTATATGCGGGTTTTCGTGTATGTGCCCGAAACCACGCCCCGTTACGACGGCATGGATTAAAATTCACAGTATATTAATATAACACACAACAAGTAAATAGTCCTACTTTTAAACATACGATTCATCCTGGCATAGAATGTTCTTGATATCCTCATGCGATGGCATATCAAAGTCACACGCGCTGTCAGATATACTCGAATGTGAACCCGTCGACGAGCTGTCACTGGCCGCATCGTAATTTCGCAAATTCGAAAGAATTTTATCAAAGTCTTCAGCTGCTTTCTTGAAATCGAGTTTCTGTTTATCAGACAGACGCACGGTCTTGTTAAACTTGTTCACTGCAGATTGCGATTGCAACCCTTTCTTGTTGGTAGAAGGAACTTTGTTGCGTTGATCGTTTTTCTCCTCACTGCTACAGTACATAAACGAACCGGCGTTTATTGCAGCGCGTAGCGGCGACATGGGTTTAATAGCGGTCGGCGGCGAATTGATGTCAGGTTCATCGCGATTGCCGATGTTGCGCGGAACGGACCGCGTGGCTGAAACGGGTTCGTGATGTTGGTTTATTTGCTGGCTGATCTTCGTTTGTTTTGTGCTATCATTTCCAGCACTGCGATCGCAACTGTATTCCTTCTTTTGCGTCACGAAAGTGTGAATACCGTTGTTCAGCGGTATACCCCCGCGGCCGTCACTGTTCGTACGGTTACGCAGGCTTCTCAATGTCTTTGCGTCCAAACTCTTCGACAATAGATTCGCTTGTTTACTACCATCTTCATCGCTGTTGTTATTATTGTTGTTGATTTGAGGATGGCAGAACGACTGTGCCAGTCTGTTATCCATTTGTGAATTTTCCTTAGCATCAGCAAGCCTATCGCTACAACCACCAGCCTCTTTCGTTCTCGCTAAATTAATTTGATTCAAGTAGGCCCGTTCAAACCGCTTCCTGCGCTGGACGTGCTCTTCGTACGACGGC